>BSBN01001409.1:3387500-3799764 GCA_027924645.1 Cunninghamia lanceolata | reverse complement strand
CATGATAAAGAATATATTGTATAAATGACACAGAGGCATCTACATATGCACAATTTAACCTAACAACAATTGAGATTGCTATATATATTAATACCTATTCTATTTAACAAATCTATTTTTCTAAAACTTCAATGCTTAAATCGAAACTTTAACACCTACACATGGATATGACACCTAATAGCATAAGGAGCCCAAACATGATTCAACATCCTAGTAGATAGTATATATGCAGCCGTAGTGCAATTAATTTAGAATATCTACGATGAAAGTAACAATAAAAGAATACCTTTCTCTTTATGCTCATCTGAGCCACCAAGGCTTATTTTCAAATTGAGAGCTTAAGCTCCCCCACCTACCACACTACGATTCAATAAAAGAATACCTTTCTCTTTATGCTCATCTGAGTCACCAAGGCTTATTTTCAAATTGAGAGCTTAAGCTCCCCCATCTACCACACTGCGATGAAATTTCAAGCACCCTGATTGATCTCCTGACCCCTCTCTGACACAACCAAGGTGAAACGAATGGGCACTACAAAATTTAAGGATAATGTAAACTAATGATATGTGGAATTATCTATGTAAATTCAATTTATAATTTTTTTAAATTTTATTAAAAAAATCATTTCTATCATATTTTGTTTTTTTTCAGTAAAGTGTTTACTATAGTTTTAAAATTTTTATTAACATTTTCCCATAATGCATAACTTGATCTATAAATAACACATGTTCAAGGGATAAATGGAAAAATATAAGTCAAAGAGATAATGATAAGAAAGATGATATAGTTATAGAAAAGAATAATAATGTCCTTCACTAAAAGGATGAATCTATAAACTAAATTTTGATGGGGCTACAAGGGAAAATCTAGGATCAATAGGGGGAGTTTTTACTACTAGGACATCACATGGTGATCTATTATATAAGGCTCATTCTTCTTGGGGATTCACACAAATAATGAAGTGGAATGCAAAGTACTAATTGTAGGTCTAGGAGGAGTGATTCTCATAATATTAAAAAATGAATGTGGAAGGTGACTCCCTAATAGTTATCATTACAATAAATAAAGAATGTAGTCTAAGCTAGAAATTAGATTGTTATGTTGAGGAAGCTAAAATTTTAAAGAAATTATTTGATTCTATCAACTTTACACATTGCAAAAGGCATTTAAACTCTATTGTTGATCAGCTAGCCAATGAAGAAGTAAATAAAAATTCTCTTATGATCATGTATATGGATCTAATTAACTCTTGCCCTGGCTTAGAGCCAAAACTAGTGTTCAAGCCCCCTTAATTGTTAGCTTGCATCTTAAAAGGTGATCCAAAGGTAAGGAGGTGCATTTAAGCCTCATAGGAATTTTGGTGGAACATTCTATATGCTGCAATCATAACTTTGCAAGGTGATGCTAAGATTTGATGGAATGTTGATTGAAGAATGGTATGTCTCTTTATGACAGAATAGTTAGATAATGGTAGTGAGAGGTGGGCACATGTTAAATGTACATGTTTGTGTAGGGTGTGTATTGGTAAGACAAAGGCAAGTTTTCTTATTTACATTGACAAGTTCCTAGGGTTTCTACAGAGAAAGATGCCAAGGTTGGAGGATCAATGACTTATAATGTGTGATGGTGGTCAAATATTGAAAGAGATAATCTCATATAGATGCTTGCAGTGCATATTCTCCTACAAAAATCTTATAGTACTTGGTTTCATAAAGAGTGTTCTGGGACAACATGCTTTAGCTACATGATAACACTCCAAGGCTACATTCCATGGGGACTTCATTTCTAATCTCACCTTCTACTTACTTGATGATGTTATACACATAGATGGCTACTTCAGTTATTTTGTTGGATTAGATTATGGGTATATGGGTTTTAATTTAAGGATTGGAGGTGGGCTAGTGGCTAAGCCTTTGGGTGTAGAGGGTGCCAACTTTGCCTCTACTCCTTCGTGGCACTCGAAATTAGAGTTTTCTAGTTCTGACTTGAGAAATGAGGTAAGGCTCTTTTTATGATTCTTACTATTCTATATTCCTAATTATAATAATGATAAGCACTTGTAGCATGCTTAAAATTAATTGTTTCATTTATTAGTCTTAGTTATTCCTTAAGATGACTTAGGATGAAAGGGTGTGTCCCTACATAGTTTATGCATATAAATAAGGAAGAGATAGACTCTCCAAAACAATCATAACTTTTAATATTAAATTCATATATTAATTTCTGATTATTGGAGGTTACCCCCTCAAAGTAGTTTGCTATTTTGCTTATTTTTGCATTTATTACCAAGAAATATCATAACAAGTGGTATCAAAGTATGATTTGGGCCAAGATTTTTGTTTCTGCCATAATTTTCAAAACATTGCAAATTTAGAAATAATCTTTTTTAGATTTTGAGGTATATAAGATATAAAGGTTCAGGTAAAAAATTAGTACTTTGTGATATTTTTTGTGCAAGTTATTTTAATTTTGTTGTTTCCATTAATTGGTTCTATAGGCCACAAATTTTAGAATATTTCAAATATGTTTACATTTTGGAAAGCTTATGAAAAATTAGGATGTGTCAGTTCTTTGTAATTTATTATTAGAGACAAAATACATTCCCTAATTTAGTGGTCAAAGTTAGGTCAAAATATTTAATTATTCTACTCTACAGGCTGCAATTTTGAGAATTTTTAAATTTTATTTCCATTTTTTGAAAGATATTGAAAACTTAGAGTTCAAAATACATACACATCAAAATCCATGTCATATTTTGGATACAAATATTTTTCTACAAAAAAATTGAATCCAATGACCTTTATTCTCCACCACCTAAAATTGAGGGATCGAGATGTGAAATAGTGGTACATTTTATTAAGGATAATTTGTTTGAACCATTTTGCAACATATTTAAATAAAGGTTTTGATAGGTTTAAACAAGAACTATTATATGAATTGAAGCCCCAACAAACTCACCTAGGTAGGTATAACCCTAACAAACAAAATCAAGGGATAAAACAACCTTTTCAAGGTCCAAAATTGAACCTACCCAAAATAGATATCTCAATGGGAAATTATCAACTAGATTTAGAAATGTTTCTTATCCCAATTGGGGGAGCAGATATAGTTTTGGGCATGCAATGGGTTAAATAGTTAGGAATAATGTCTTTCAATTTTTAGGACTTATCCATGGATTTTAGTACACATGTTCAAATGTATAGACTTATAGTGATTCAATCACAGTTACCAAGTGAAATTATTAGCTACCATAGGATGGAGAAATTACTTAAGAAAGGGTCTTATAGCATAGGGGCACAACTAAATTTCTTAGAAGCACAAGATGTGAAATCTCAAGATCAACCAAAAATTCAAGAATCATTCAAAAACATCAATAGGTATTTCAACAACCAAATGGTCTACCCCTAGTCAGAGACTATGATCATGCCATTAAATTAATACCAAGTATTGTTCATCCCAACAAAAGTGCCTATTCATATTCATCCCCAATAATTATGGTTAACAAGAAGGATGAGTCATGGAAATTGTCCCCACATTAAATTGAAGGTCAACAAGCTCACTCTTAAAGATAAGTTTCATATTCCTAGTATTGATGAATTAATAGATAAATCTAATAATGTAGTTTTATTTACTAAGTTAGATTTACATTTATATTATCATGAAATTTAAATGAAGGAAGAGGATATAAATAAGACTACATTTAGAACACATGAGGGTCATTATGAATTATTATTTATGTCATTTGGTGTCACTAATACCCAATCAACTTTTCAAAGCCTCATAAATTTAGTGTTCCACCCATTTCTTCAAAAATTGGTGTTGGTATTCTTTGATGAGATCTTCATCTATAGTAAAACATGGAATGATGAACAATTCAAAGAAAAGATTCTAGAGTTGCTAAGCATTGATAGCAATGCTTTCCTAAACAAGATGGGAATGTTACACTCCTAATATTCTATATTCCTAATTATAATATGGATAAGTACTTGTGGCATGCATAACCTTAATAGTTTCATTTATTAGTCTTAGTTATTCCTTAAGATGACTTAGTTAAGATGAAAGGGTGTGTCCACTACATAGTTATGCATATAAGTAAGGAAGAGAGAGACTCTCCCAAACAATCATAACTTTTAGTATTAAATTCATATATTATTTTCTGATTATTGGAGATCACCCCCTCAAAGTGGTCTACTAATCTGCTAATTTTTGCATTAATTACCAATAAATATCATAATAGATTTTGAGGGTCTACTGTGAAGATGTTGGAAAAGTTCTTACAAGTTTGTAAGTCCATCATTACATAGGATGACTAGAGGTGGGGAGTGATCATACCATTCCGCATTTGCGTGGTCTCTCTCTTCATAAATCTCATAGGCAACGGTGGATTTGTTACACTGTGATTTCTATCATTGGAAGTGTATAGAAGGCATCAAGATATTATAGATGAGGAGGCTTGGGTTAAAGAAGTAGTGGATACTAGGCATGCAATGCTTGGTTCTTGTGACCATTGGGGGTGGTGCAAGGTGTCAATAATCACTGATAGGAGTTGTTGGAAGTATGCTTTAACTAGGGTTTTTATTGTTTGGCTGGTTGTTGATATCATATGATAACTACTTCTATTCTAGTGTATTTGGCTTTCATTTTTTGTGGGTAGAATATGGGATTGTAAATCCTTACTTTTAATTGGTGGTTATGTATGTGTTAGCTAGCTAACAAAGAAACTTTTTGTTTGTTAAGTTTCTTTACAATTGTGTCTTTCTCATGTTGTAATGCTCTAAAATTCACAAGGGGTGGGGCCCCCTATTGAACCTCTACTATTATATCTAAAAAAATGAACTATAAATAAATTATTTTGATGGTTTCTTTGGCATAGATCACTAACTCCAATATCTAATGCATAAATATTTTTTTGTAATTTTAATTTAATATTTTTTGTTAATAATTGTTTTATTGGTAATAAAAAAATTTAAACCTTTTATTTTTCCATAACACATTTCTCTTTGCATATACATCCAAATTAATTTTTATTGAAATATTGATATGAAGTGCAATTTAATTTTTAAAGATTTTTTTGACAGTTTTTTATTTTTCCCAATGTCTTGACTAGAGGTCATTTTTTTGTAACATTCTATAAAATGGGATAAAAACTATGTTTTTGGTCAACTAAAAGTGTGTTGAAGATAATTCATTGCTTGCATCATCCCAAAATCATAGGAAAAACCTGAAGGGAACATAAGAAACAAAGGAAAAAAGGTCATAAAACAAAGGGAATGTTCGTGGCCACTTGTATCACCATGCACTAGTACAGGGTAGCTTTATGGCATCAACCTGTTGGTTGTTTTAAATTCCCAACCTGATTCTCACAGCAAATCTATAAAATAGCCACTTATTAATAATTGATCTGCATTGAGGGATTGGCCAATGAATAGGAGATTAGGTAGAGAAGGCTTTCTCGATCCCCTTTTTCTTCCTCTACACTTTAGGCTCTGTGAAACCAAGGAGGGTGTTCCTTTGTAGATGGATTTATTTCTAATTCTCTGGCTATTTCTCCTTAACTGATGTCTTCTTTTCTTGGGGATAATAGTGTTCTACTCAAATGGATGGGGTTTTCCAGAGATATTAGCTTGTCAACATTGTTCCTATCATAGATATGTTAGTCGTAAATTACTTGAAAGAATGTATGATATAGTAAAGGAATGGTATAGATTCTTTAAGCTCTTATCCTATTCTTTGCAAAGGAACATGCAAAACATAACTTAAATCAAAATATATACCCTAAAAGCCTATTGCTGGAAAGGAAATTATTTGCATTGATTTTAAAATATTTTGAAGATAATCAAAGGGGCGTAAGTTCAGTATAGTATTCTTGAATAGATCAGTGCCTATCCAAGGGCCAAAGAGTCAAAAATATTAAATTGATAAAAACTAAACAGGCTATGATGTAACAAACCTCAGTTTACTGTAAATGTATAACAATACCTTACATTGAAGATAATCTACTAGTTTTGGAGTCAACCATACTTAGTTATCCCTATAAACCAAAATCACATTTGATATTTTACATTACTACTTAAGTAAATGCCATAAGAGAAATATGCCAGCACAGGAAAGATTGTGACGATGAATAAAAATGATCCTTAACCAAATATATATTCATAATGTGAAACTGTATACATGAAGTAGGAGACAATATACTCCAAGACTCAACAAGATTTGTAAAATAAACTATTCAGTAACTTGCATCATAGCTTTCGATAGTTCTATCAAGAAATCAAAAGAGACTCAAAATGGAAACCTGAAAATAGACAACTAATTCTATTAGCAGAAAACAAACTTATTTACAACTCCTCCCTAACTAGATTGATCCATATTTTAGACTAAGTTTGGAAACATGACCTCAAACCAATGCTTTTTCATAAGCCCTGAATTCTCTTTTATAGAGATGAGGGAGCAACAAGCTTCAAGCTTAAGACAAAAGAAGTTACAGCTGTTTGGTAACCAATAGATGTAGCTGCAAGAAGAGGCCGGTGTAACCACTTCACAACTGTGTGTTCAACTTCCATGTTGGCGGTAAAAGGAGTCAGACCTTTGATGATGGATGCATTGCTGGAGGCCATTAGAGCCAGGCACTCCTCAAAGGCCATCAAAGTGTTTAATGAGAGCCTTTATTGCTCTGCCTTTTCAAACCACACACCAAGGGATGAGAAAACGTGCAAGGAACAACATTGAAAGGAAACCCAAGATAACATAATCTCCTTCACTATTTCCAAGTTCCATTACATGGGTGAGATTTTGCCCTCCAAGTCTCGAAGTATCATGCAACTTCAACCGAGAAGAAACTTGGGGAATCCACACTTGTCTGGCCTCAAAAGTACCGAGAGCCAAGCCAAGAGAACAGTAGCAATAGCAACAATTCTTCTCCTATCCCTTATCTATTTTATCTGAGGGCAATCTCCTTATACCTAGAGTTAATGCTCTGTTAGGAAAATTAGATGTAAGGGGGGGTAGAGGAAGCTGAGAAGCTTATCTACTCCAAAAGGGAATCTACCAACTCACAGAGATAAGGAACTACTGGAGTAGGAAGAATACCCCTTAGAACCCTCCGTCAGATGAGATAAGAGACCAGAGAAGAAATCACAGAGCTACAATGGACACTGTTGCTAATCTCTAATTTTCCCTGCACCACCTATTTTAGAGGAGATAATTCTAGGTTTTTCTAATTCTATAAGGACAGATCGAGAGCCATGAGAACAAGGACTAAAATCCTACAGAATAGGGGAGCAAACAGAACACACAGGAACAGGGGAAAGCCATACTATTAGAATATTTTAAACAGTATGAATGGTAACATTAGCTCTTGCCTTTTTATAGAAATTTCAAGATGTAAGCATACATCTGCACATCTGTGGGGTATTAATTTTCCAGTCACTTCAAAACATTCCTACCATAAATGGAAATCTCTTAAAGATTACCATAAGTGAACAGAAAGATTGGATTTCATAATTCTAGATAACTGCAAATATCACTTCTTGCATTGAATTTTGACGATCAAGTGTCTTGGTTCCCCCAATTAAGCATTGTCATCACATCAAATTTCATCATACATTAGGTGAAATGTCAATCATGGTAGAGGCACAGATTTCCAAAGGTTGAGCTTGCATAAGCCAAATTATTTTGTTATCAAATTCCTCAAGAGCAGCGGTGATGGAGACCCTGCACACGCCTGAGCAGTTAATGCTTTGTAATGAAGCCTAGTCAGATTCAGCACCAACAAATCCTTTGTGTTATAACTTTGAATCTAGGTCATTAATCTCGATCTCGGCTAGCGCAACTTGACGGTGCTAATTTGATCTTATTCCAGGTTGGACCTTATTGCTTGCTTCTTTCAATAGTATCATGCCATCTGGCTAGCCTTTTCCAATCATGATCCCGAGGAGAAGTCCTTGCAATGTAGTTAAGACGGCACCTGCCATTCCACATATGAAGGATATGGTCAAAGATATGATCTTGACAGAATAGCAGATAACCGTTGAATCTTGATCTCCTGTACTTGATCAGAGCATTTCTCAAAAAAGCGGTCACGTTTCATGCCATGTCAGATCCTTGCCATTAATGTAATAATCCCATCACTCAGAAAGCCATGCGTTTAGATTTTGTCACTCCATGGTCGCTCAGAAGATCCTTTGGTGGAGTATGGCAGAATGTTAGAATCAAAGAGAAACCATTTTGTAATGCCCGGGACCCACCTCCTTGCCATCTTGGACAGTCCTTAACTAGTTGTCACCCTTTCTGCGTTTCCACCGAGGCCAACTTCCTTTGTATCTCTTTGTGGGTGGATTGGTGGAAATGAATCTGCTAGTGCCACCTACCAAAACTGGTTAGTAGGACTGGACCCTAACATGTGTACTAATTCTGCCACTTTAGGAGAAGGATAGCCAATTGGGTTGATTCTCCTTTTTTAAAATAAAGTTGTTCAAGGTGCAGGCTATAGATGGTAATTGCTTGGTGAGGGGCCAATAAACAACATTACAGGAAGGCATGAGGGAAAACTTTAAAGAATGGTGATAGGAAATAAGCAGTCACTGAAGAATTATATCGTATGTGGCCATTTGCATGACTTCATACTATGAGGGTTTAGGGTTTTTAGCAGATTTGGCCTACTCAGAGCATTTTTTCTAGCAGAGAAACCTTAATTTTAGAAATCTAATGATCAAGTGACATAGAGCTAGGAACAAAAATACCAGAAACATGAAAAATTTTACCTAGTTCCATCACCACCTATTAACTATGAAGATGTAGAATAATCAAGGAAATTGGAAACTAACAAGAACAAGTAAAGTATATTTATCATTGGTAGAAAGTACAAGTAGCAAGTGGTTTGCATACTTTGATGGTTCTTTTGATTTTTGGATAAATGCATCTATTACAAACTTCACATTTGGGTGTGTGTGTGTGTGTGTATGGTGATGGGGGGCCAAAAAGTGGTTGAAAACTTGACTTAAGTTTAAACACAGTCATTCTAGTAAGAAGTGTGATTACATTATGGCTCGTGATAACTAATCCATAACATGATTGCATTATAGCACAATAACATTATGTCTCAATTATTATCAATCCATAATTTGATCACTTTATTTTAATAAAGAAATTAAAATAGGGTCACAAACCCCTCATTTCCATTTACTTTTCTCCATTTTCAACCTACTTGAGCTTGACACCTTCTATATTAATGATGTCACAAACTAGACAAGGTAAGATTATTCCTTTTCTAGTTTCTCTGTCTAAAATTTAGTTCATTTTTTTGTTTTTTATTAGATTGTTCCTATTTGTTATTTTTCAAATGAACAACTCAAGACCATGAACTTAAACACAATGTGGAAGAACATGTAAAAGAAAACTTTGCAATCCCTCCACCGCATCCCACACTTCCTCTAAACCCTCCTTGAACACAAGAAATAAAGCTTAGATTAAGGAATTGATTTAGATCTTGAAAGGCTCTAGATCCAAACCCCAACCATGAATCATTATCATTCACATTATAATCATTTATCGCTTAGGCTAACTCAGTGGCTTGACATATTAATACCTAGAAAACCTATAAAGAGTCTTCTTTTCATTTTTTGAAGTAAAGTTGTCATATGATGATGTCAAATGTAAGGAAATGCCAAAGGATGAAATATTTTCCATTTTAACCTATTCTAAAATAAATGCACCCCTTCAACTTAATTGTAAGAGATTCTTTATTTATGTTTGCATGAGGAGATAAAGAGTTAATTTTGGTATAGGTGATGGGTGGTCTTTCACCAACCTCTCTGCAACAACCATTAGGTCCCATTATATTGTCTTATGAAACTCTACTATGATTTTGTCCTCAATGAAAATTCCAAACTCTTTTGACCACACAAAATTTAAAGGTAGAGACAAAGGCTCTATTCATGATAGAGGGGGTTGTCATGCACATGACCAAGCTCATATATCCATATCAAAAAAGCCATTCATCATGTGAAAGCACCCTCAATTGTGAAGGAGACAATGGAGGTTCAAAATATCCATGTTATAAGTGTGCTCATAGACTCCCTCCTCTAGAATAGCATGTAGATATCTTGCACTAATATTGGGTATAGTGTACATGATGAGGGGCCTTCTAAACCTCACCCTATCCTCGACTTCTATGAATTTTGCAAGTCTATTTGTGTTGGAGGCACAAAGAATGAGGATAGTACTAAGCATTATCTACCATCATAGTCTGGAAAATAAGAGGAGATGGTTCTAATAGATGAGATATTGGAGCAAACTATTGGTATTGGCCCACGAGTATTTTTATATCAAATTATAATTTATATTTTCTCTCTTAAATTTAAATTTTCAATATATAATTCATTATTAATGTAAATTTGAATTAAAGTATGTATTTGTTATATATTTTAGGGTCAGTCATTGCAAGGTGGTATATCGTCTCAATTACACCATCTAGTCTTGTGATTCCATCTGGTTCACAAATAAATTTCTAATAAATCACTATATATTAGTTTTCAATTTTTTGTTCATAGAAGATTGATTTTTAAAAAGTAATTTGATGTTGAATGGGCAAATCCTATAACATCTACTAACATGCATGCTAATGGAAATCATCCTATCATGTTTTATCTTGAGGTAAATTTTAGTGTTTTGAGTCATCAAACCTAGATATAGTTATGGATTATGAGTGCACAATTTTCTAAACTATCACTCTTCTAATTTCTTTAATTGATCACTTCAATTGAGACTCCTCCTATATATGATGTCAAGTTTGTTGTCATCATTTCTTGTATTATAAATCTCATACATGCATGAGTACATTGTATCTATAATAATGAATTTCTTGTCTCAATTAACATGATTAAGTGCAAATAACTAACATTCAATTATTTTGTACGACTTCAACTTAGCCATAGACCAGGGTGGTGACTCTAGTCAAAACACATGCCTCTATTGATGATACTAAGTGTCAAAGGTTAATTGTACAAGACTATTAGTTTACAACAAGTGTGTTTATTGTTTTATATGTCACTTTGAATAATATCATTTAGTTAGTAAACATAGCATAATATCTAATTTGTTTATCTGTAATAACAATTTCAACTACAATTGAACCTTGGGCGTAAGAGGTTAGATCAATGAAAGAGAATTGACAATTTCAATCTTGGAGCTTCATCTTCTAGTCGGGCAAGAGAGGTTAAATCTTTCATGAATTTTATGTGATCATGATTGTTTTCACATATACATGTTATTTGTAATTCAAATAATATTTTTATTCTAATATATCTCTCAACCTAATATTATATGATTTGTACGAGGTTCTCAAGAGGTCGATTATAAATTGTATTCTTGATATTATGTTTATAGTTTTAGGCTTGTTCTTGAATAGTGTTCTTAGTTCATTGAGGCATGTCATTGTCTACAAACTACCCTAACAATAGACTTCTACATAAGTATGAGCTTAGTAAGGAGTTTGTAAAATTACTTCATTCAAGTGTTGTTATTGTTATCACTGGGAATTGCACCCGCATGCAAGGCTGGTGAAGCTCTGCAATTCCGTGTAACACGGGACTAATTTCAAGTTGTGGGTGCCCTATAATGAAATTAGACTTCCAAATTATGGGCTGGTTCCTTTCAAATGTTCTATTGAGATGTATGATTTTACTATTTTGGAAAAGGGAAAAAAGAAACTAAGTGAATACAAAAGGTAAAAAATTGGTGATGCACCTGATTTGAATAAAAATATGCAATCTAATCCACAATGTTTACTCATAAATCTGACTTTTACACAATCTAGATTTGGCATAAATATCACAAAAGTGATTCTAAGGAAGGTTTGGAAATAGGGTTTCTATGAAGGAAATAGTTTTTTCACAACACAAAAAGACTATATCCGGTTAACACAACCTAAGACCTGTGATGATTATATGCTTAATGCTGCAAGCAAGGAAGTGAGACAATAATTTTAAATGTTTAATGATAAAACACAGCAAAATTTTATCAAAATCACTTCAATAATCAGCACTAAAAGGAAAGGTAATTTAATTTATCTCAAAGAAACAAAGGAAATCTCTGCAAAGAAGACAAAAATATAACCTGTAACCTATCAATCTCTCAATAAAACTATAAAAATGAGGTACAAGAATTCTCCAATCTATCTGAATCAGAATGAGAATCAAGAACTAGCAAAAACAAACTTTTGCTTTACAATATATAGGTCTACTCTCCCAAAGAGGCATGCAAAATATGAACCTATAGATAACTACCTCTAAAAATAATCACTCCCGAGAAACCTCCAAAATCCTCAAAATTAGGGTCTAAAACTACCACAAATTGAGCAAAAATAGCTCCAATTTGGGCCTCTCCATATGCTTGACCAAAATGTTGACCACGAACCCTAAAAATACTCATAAAAATCATGCAAAACCTCCTAGGTGGCCCAGTTAACTCAACTAATCAATTTGCATGATTTTTGCATGAGCAAAATTGATTGTGAGTAAATAATAAAGTAATAAAAATAATCACTTTATTATTGGTTACAATCTGTTTTAATTTTGACTTTTCATTTTGTGGAAAATAATAAAGTAATTTGGAAAATATTACTTTATTATTTATTTACAATTAATAACTTTATAAAATCATGCATGATTAGAGGAAAAAATATCACTCCAATTACACTTGCCTAATTTGCATGATTAGAGCACAAATAGGACTTAGAAGAAAATGAAAATCCCCTTATATCTCCATGTGGGAAAAAATCCCTAGTTTGCATGATGCATATACATTAAGGCAAAAATTTACCCTTATCACTCCACATGCACTAAGGAGAAAAAACTATCCTCTCTCTCCAAGATACAAATCCTTAATTCATCCCATGCATTTAGTATCTCCATGCACAAAAACAATATGCATTAATATCCTTATGGCTCCCTTTGATGCCTTTGTGCATACATATATCATTATATTTTGAAGTCACCTTATATCTCCATGTGCAACTCAATACCAAGAAAGCCTTATAAATCCATGACTCCATGCATCAACACTGCCCATTATATGTGCTTACCTTGTCTGCCACCTTGTATATTCCATGCTCAGTCCTCATGCATACCATGTGATGAGTCTAGTTTATGATTCAATTTTGTTAAACTTTATTATCCACTTGCTGTAGTTATCTTGGACTTTGGTAGTTTAATCCTAATCTTTTTATGTCATTGCCTCAAAACTATAACTTGTTGACCATAGGTCATTTCTTATATTCTTTTATGACAAAGACATGCTATATGAACTATCTATGTTAATTTTACATATGGTTAATGAATGGTACTCCAAGGTAGTTACGGATGTGCAATTATTGTGTGTACTAATATCGTTATGTAGATATAATCAGCATCCATAAAGTAGAGGAAGATTCTACTGGTTGGTCGCTTACCATAAAAAGTCAAACATGGTGATCATTCAAATGTCAAATGGAGGGAAGACAACCACCTTGTAACTAATCTTAAATACTTATTGAGCAAATTTAGGAGTTACTGTTATGCTAGATCTGTGTTAAATCAACTCGCTTGACCAGATTCCCCGCATGCGTAACCTCCTTTCCACTTTCTATGTTTTCCATAATGAGGCATCCTCCTATTTTGTTGGAGTTGACCACCTTGTTAGGTAGCTAGTTTTGTAGTTTTCCTTCTATAAATAAGACTCTAATGCTCCTTCTGAGGGGTTGTTCATTAATCAGAGATTGTACTTGCATTATCCAATTTTTGGTAATACAGTTATAATGTTCAGTTGTACTCATATTTTCTAATGAATAAAATGAAGTTGTAAGTTCATATTTCTGAGTTTACATTTGTCTTAGGGAATACTCATCCAAGGGGGCCCACTTGGTAAGAATTCCACCCTCTAGTTTAGTTACATTTCTATTAAGCATTTAGTTAAATCTGGCATTGAATGTTCCTGCAGCCACTAGAATTCTATTCTGTGTCTGTTCTTGCAGCCAAAGCAGACATAGTAGTTTCCTATTTGTTTGCCCAGACTTTCACTTTTTGTCATGTACTTGATCTTAGAATAGCTATTGGTTGATGTTCTGCATTCCTGTTATTTCCTTTCTAGTAGTTTATCTTCAGTATTATGTCTTTCTTAGCTATAGAATGTGGCTACTTTGGAAGTTCTTAGTGCACATACCGTGCTGACCCATTTCAAGTTCATGTCCCTGGGTTGACAAGTAAAATGCATCTCCATAGTGATTAAGACAACTATTCAGGTTAGATGTCCAATCTCTAAGTTACAGCTTTAAGACCTCAGTTGTTAAATCATTGTAAGAGACCAACATTTTTGGTGCCATTACCAGGGATGGTGTCAAACTAAGAAGATCTTTGGAGTCATCTTTAGTATTATTCCTTGCATTTTTTCCCTTAAAATGTGTTTTTAGTCAGGAAGAAACCATCTACAACCCATCAACATTTTTTGTGTGAGAAATGGTTGATACTGAGTATATTGCATGTATAGAGGTAGGAGAAGAGATGCTTTAGGGAGATTCCTTCCTAATGATTCAACTTACCTAGCAGAAGAAGCAGAAGTAAATCCTTTCCTTGATGCACTCCCTGATTTGAATAGTTCTGAAATATCCTCTGAAGAACAAGATACCCCAAACCTAGTTGAAAATCCATTTACCTTGATAATAGGTCAAGTAGTCATAGCTGCCCAAAACGTACCTAATCAACCAACGTTTCCATTTCTAATTGCTCATCAAAATGAAGTGGATAATCTCAAGAACATACTTGCTTCATCTCTCCCCAAGTTCTATGGACTTGCAATAGAGGACCCAGACACCTTGTTTGAATTTGATATCCTCTGCAGAAGCTATGACTACACTACTGATGCTCATAAACTTAAGTTGTTTCCTACTACCATGAAAGAGGCTACATTAAGGTGGTTTATGAGTCTAGGTAGTGATGTTGTCAATACCTGGGAAGAAATGAAAGATAAATTTCTTGAGAAATATAAAGACTACTGTAGGAGTGGGGATATGAGAGGAAATGATATTTTCATAATGCAGTAGAAAGAAGATGAAAGTTTAGAGGATTACATCTCAAGGTTCCTGTTTCGTTAACAAAAGTCTCCCCATCATGCACTCACTGAGGACTCTCAGAAAATGCTCTTCCTTAGGGGAATAATTGAGCATTGCACGGATGCCTTGGATTTAATGGGAGGAGGAGATATTACCCAAGTGTCTTGGGATGATATTAAGAAGTTGTGCTAGAATTATTCTAGAGTAGCCATGAAGAAAGGAAGAGGTTACCATTCCCTTATTGGCAAAACCTCTACCAATGGAGTTTCAAGGATGGAGATAATCCACTTGCTATTTGATTTTAAGCAAGATATTATAAATAATATCGCCACCCTTGGAATCACTCTAGGCAAAGAAGAAGCATGAAGAGGCTGATGTAATGTTGGCTGAATATTGTCCTCATTACAAACAAAAGAAGAGGGACTGCAAATGCAACCTGGTAGCTAACCTTGACAGCAAGTAGATTCCACCTGAGTTCAAGCCAATACAAGTTGAAGAGGATCAAGTCTTCTATGTTGCACAAAGGAGGCCATGGGCTCCAAGACAAGGTATGTCACCAAATCCATTATCATATGTTGGACTACATTTTAATACTTATGCATCTGGTAACCAATGGCAATAGCCATTCCCATCTAGTTATGGAGGATATCCACCTCAACCTTGGAACAACCCTCAAAATACTTGGCTAAATTACCAAAACCCTGCACCCCAGTGGTAGCAGCCTCTGGGGAATTGGCGGTCATCTCCAGGAAATTGGCAGCAAACATCTCAATGGAGAGGAGGACAACAATGGCCAAATCAGACCACTAATTACATGCAGTCACCTCCTCAGCCCCAACAACCTGCTATAATGCCTCCACCTGCTAGCTCCAATTCAAATACACCTAAACCTACTCAATTACCAGCTCAACCCTCAACTAACCCAAATAATAGACCACAACAACAACCAGTATATTCTGTCGATCCAAACCAATTCCCTACATATGCTGTGAATGTAAGTGATATACATCTACGTTCAGGAACTACCTTGGCAGCTCCTTCAAGACCTATTATTACTGAGCTTTCTGAGGAAGAATTGGAACCTAACAAAACCCCCATTCAATCAAATGTACCTAAAAATCTTGAACCAGTGACAGTTAAATAGACCCCCCAAGAACCACCATTTCCATAAAGGTTAGAAACTATGAAACAAAAGGTAGTAGAAGATGAACCCACCTTTGACATTCTAGAGTAGTTGAAACATGTATGTGTCAAGATCCCTCTATTTCAAGCCATAAAAGATGTTCCTATATATGGTAAAGAAATTAAAGAAGCATGTCTTAAGAAGCCAAGCAGAAAAAGGAAAGACCCCACTATGGTTCATGTGGTGGGACAGTTGGCTGACATCATGCTTGGAAAAGTGACTATTCCCAAATATAATGATCCAGGAAGTCCTATGGTAGGAGTTGTTATAAATGGAATCCAAATCAGAAATGCTCTGATTGATCTTAGAGCAATCATAAATGTAATGACAAAGGATATCCTACAGCAACTGAATGTTGCAACCATGTGACCAACTCCTACTGTCCTGCAGCTTGCTGATAGCTCTACTGTTAAACCTGATGGGATAGTCGAGGATCTTGTGGTATCCCTGGACTCATAGGAATATCCATCTAATTTCATGATACTTTCTCCTAAAGCTACATTGGGAGGATACCCTAGGATCATTTTGGGAAGGCCGTGGTTAGCCACAGCAGATGCTTATATTGGGTGTCGGTCAAGAGACATAACCATCTCTGATGGGAGAAGCACTAAAACACTTGTTCTTTACCCACCTACACAGCCATTTCATGATATGGATAATCTTGTTTGGCCTCATGTTGGTGAAGAGGCAAAGAAAGATAATTCTATGGAGTAGCTTATGATGATAGGTAGAAGTTCTTTCCTACAACTTCAAGGAGAGGAGGAGGTGTTGTCTAATATAATTCAAAATCATTGTGAAGTAGAGGAAGCATCATCCTCTCATTCTGCTAATCCAGTGAGGATACTTGTTCCAATTTTTCCTGCAGCATCAGGTATGTTACATACATTGCTTCCACAACAAATTAAGGTACCTAGCATTAATGAAGTAACTATGGTCGACTTCACAACTCAAGTGGAAATTTTAGAAGAAAGATATCTCAATATTAATAGCAACTTGACTCAAGCACAACAGTTGTCCTTGACAAATTTGTTAAAGAAACATAAAAATACTTTTGCATGGGATTATCATGACATGAAAGGATTGGATCCTACATTATGCACTCATAGGATTTACATAAAGGAAGATTGTACACCAATAAGACTACCACAAAGGAGAATCAACCTTGCACTAAGAGAAATTTTCAAAGAGGAATTGCAGAAGCTATTAGATGCAGGATTTATCTACCCAATCTCAGATAGTTAATGGGTGTCTCCTCTGGTTCTTGAGCCCAAGAAGGGAGGAAAATGGAGAGTCTATTATGATTATAGAGAATTAAATTCTGCCATCAAAAAGGATCATTTTCCCCTTCCTTTCATAGACCAAGTATTGGACTCACTTGCAGGAAAGCAGTACTTTTCCTTTTTGGATGGATTCAGCGGTTACAATCAGATTCAGATTGCACTTGAAGATCAAGAGAAAACAACATTTACCTATCCTTGGGGGACATATGCCTACTCAGTACTTCCATTTGTCTTATGCAATGCACCTGCAACTTTCCAAAGAGCAGTCATTAGCATATTTTCTAATATCTCACATGATTGTATGGAAATTTATATGGATGATTTCACTACTTATGGTGCAACTTTTGAAGAGGAATTAGAAAACTTAAGCAAGGTGTTGGAAAGATGTGAAGACCACAGCCTATCCTTAAACAGTTCAAAGTGCTTCATGATGATGCAGAAAGGAGTAATACTTGGCCACTACATTTCTCTAAAAGGAATATAGGTAGACCCAGCAAAGATTGAAGTCATCATCAATCTGCCCATTCCTACAAAGCAAAGGGATGTCAGAAGCTTCTTGGGTCATGCAGGGTATTATAGACATCTCATCAAAGATTTTAGCAAAATGGCATCCCCATTATATACTCTTCTTACAAAGGATGCTAAATTTCAGTGGAATGAAGACTGTGACAAAGCATTTTCTAATTTAAAGGTAGCCTTAACCCATGCTCCTATACTTAAAGGCCCCAATTGGGAACTTCCTTTCCACATTCATACTGATGCATCAAATTATGCCATAGGAGCAGTTTTAGGCCAGAAAGAAGGAGTCATTGAGCATGCTATTTATTTTATTAGCAAGAACTTACAGGGTGCTAAGTTCAACTATACAGTAATAGAGAAGGAAATGCTAGCAGTCATCTATGCACTTAATAAATTTAGGCACTACATAACCGAATATCAAATCTTTGTGCACATAGATCATGTAGCCATTAGGTATCTCATGAACAAACATCTCATAGCTGGTCGATTAGCAAGATGGGTGTTGTTAATGCAGGAATTTGACATCACTATTGTGGATAAGCCAGGGAACGCTAATGTGGTTGCAAACTTTCTTTCAAGAATGACTACATCAGAGGATAACATCATTGATGACTCTTTTCTTGATGAACATTTGTTTTCACTCACTGTACAAACACCCTGGTATGCTGACACAGCCAATTACCTGGTAACAGGAAGAGTCCCTCCTCACTTCTCTCCTAAGGAAAGAAGGGTACTCATTGAAAAATCTTTTCCTTTTTCATGGATTACTGGATGTTTGCTCTACACTGGACTAGACAATGTCATGAGAAGATGTGTGAGAGAAAATGAAACATATGACATTTTGCATGCCTATCACAATGAATCTTGTGGAGAATATTTTGCAGCAAAGTGAACAATAATGAAGATTTTGAATGCAGGTTATTACTGGCCTACACTATACAAGGATGCAGCAAGATATACCAAGAAATGTGATAGTTGTCAAAGGATGGGATGGCCAACAAAATATAATGAGATGTCCCTTTATCCTTAGCTTGTGATTACTCCATTTGATAAGTGGGGATTAGATTTTGTAGGACCCATTGATCCTCCATCTAATGGTAAATCCTATATCTTAGTATGCACTGATTATGTAACTAAATGGGTAGAAGTTAAGGCCATGAAGTATGCAAGAGACAGTAAGGTTGCAAAATTTATCTATGAGGAAATCTTTACATGATATGGAGTTCCCAGAGAATTAGTCACCGATCAAGGAGCTCAATTCACGTCAACTCTAGTTGCAGCACTAGTACAGGAGTACAACATAAGGCACAAGAAATCTACTCCTTATCACCCTCAGGCTAATGGCCAAGTTGACGTGACTAACAAAGAAATTTTGACCAAAACTGTGGCTGTCCATAGGAAGGATTGGGCAAATAGGCTGCCAGAAGCTGTCTGGGCCTATAAGATAACCTTGAAAACCACTACTAGTTTTACCCCTTTTGAGTTACTATATGGCAAAACAACCATGATGCTTATTGAATTTGAACATAAAACTCTTCGGACTACACTTGACTTGGGGATGGATCTATCTAAGACACAAAAAGAAAGAATCATGCAACTCAATGCTTTGGATGAGATGAGAAGAGGAGCTTTACATCATATAGAAGTGGTGCAGAATCAGAGAATAATGTGGCATGACAAATACATCAAAGATAAGAAGTTCCATCCTGGTGACTGGGCTTTGCTTTATGACTCAAGGTATCAGGATAATGCAGGAAAATTATAGACAAGGTGGCTAGGACCATATGAGGTTGCTAAAGTTTTTTCCAATGGTGCTGTTCAACTTACTACTATTGACCCTGTTAGATTTAAGCTATTAGTCAATGGTCATCAACTCAGGTTATAACACAAGCCAACCTCCAAAGAAGAATTCCTGCAACAATTCACTCAGCATGCAACTCCTGAACTTCCTGCAACCAAAGGTAGTGGACCTAGTGTCCCTCCTTCTAGCTAACCAAGGTACGACACTTGTCATAATAAAGACTTCCACATTTGTGGGAGTCCACTCTTTCACTTCTTCACCCATCCACCCACCCATATCGATTCTTCTCTCTTCCATCACATGTATTGATTACACTTCATCCCATCTCGCTTTAGCCCACTCCACTTTCATTCATTGCTCAATAAATTCTTAAGCATTAACCACTACTTTCTCCATGATTTTTGCAACCAATCTTCCACAAATCAAGGTGTGCACACTTTAATAATTCTCTCTTAATTATCTTTTGGTTCATTCAATTAATTATTATACATTAATATTGATATTTCTCATAGCATGTCATTATTCCCTTCCTTGTCTTGTCATGCATCACCATTCCGCATGTGTGGACACATGCCCAAATTTAGGTTGGGGAGGGAGTGTTAATATTATGTCCACATGTCAATCCATCCATATGCTTTATGCCAGCATTTCAGTAAAGTTTTAAAATTGAATGATTTGAATTCTGAGTGAGGTGACAACTCGCAAGTGTGAGATGACAACCTTCATCGATCATTCATTACTGCCTATACCACCCTTGTCTTGCATTCCCAAGAAAAGAAGCCAAAAAGGAAATACAAACAGCATGAGTTATTGAAAATTTAACAGGGTTGCAGGAATGTGAAGTTAGTTTTCAAACTTTTTGCAGAGAAAAAAAACTTAGTAGTGCGATTGTTTTCAGGCAGCTAAGTCAATGGGAGGAGGATTAATTCGAAATGAACCCACAGTTCATGATGTATTATTGCAAGATGTACTTAGCTAGGCTAAATTTAGAAATTGTGGATCGATGGACTATTTCTTGAAGCTAAATGGTTTTGATGAAAATGTTGCTTTAGAATTTGCTCAGACATTGTCTAATGGTAAAGCCATGGTAAGACGATTGGAGGTGTTGGCTACTGAGGAAAGAATTGCAAAAGTTACAGGTCTGCCTATTGATGGCAAAGATTACCCTATTTCTAGAGATGCCAGGATAGCTAGGGCCAAATTTACAAAACCTGGTGATCCTCAATTGACTATAGACAAGCAGGGAGCCAAAAGAACCTCTTTGTTTGAGCTGTGGAAACAGGTAGTTGTCCATGTGGTGAAGTACATTACTTGTGAAGGTCATCTGTCGAACCTTCATTCTGTGCATTTCAAATTGCTAAATAATATGAGGCATGGGAGAAGAATGAATGTGCCAAATGTGTTACACCACCTTCTCTCAATCATGGCCGCCGAGACCCAAAAAGGTAGGCCTAATTCTGCCTCTCACCATTGTTTGATCAAATTGCTAGTTGAAAAGTCTCTGCATGATGTGTCCAATATGACTTGGGAGGAATTTTTAAATATTGATCAAATAAGACCAAGCCATTTGCGACCTGTGGTTGTGTTGCAACATCATAGAACTAGGAGAAGGGTGTGTTCTGTTGAAGCTACTCTGGGAACTTCAACTTCCAGTGCAAACCCTCCTACAACAAAACAAGCTATTGAGATTAGCTCTTCTGAAGTAGAGCATGTAGATAAAGAAAGTTCTTCAAATTCTGATGATGAGGATATTGCTCTTAGAAATTTAATTCAAACTAGGGCACAGAGGAGAAGGGCGGAAATAAAGAAGGGTAAAACCAAAAAGCAAACCGAAGAAAGGAAGGCGCTGCGCTCTAGGAAATGGAAGGCTAACAATGTTCTTCCTGTAGCTAAAGAGAAACATGAGAGTCCTAGTAAATCAAGACCTACTGAGCCTACCTCTGGTGCATCTACGCAGACAAGCCCTAGGGTTGAAGAAATGACAACTGAGGATATAGAGGCCCCAATGGGGCATGTGAATGATGTAGAAAAAGACATCATTGAGGAAGCAGCAGATGTAACTTTGGCAGACCTTGCTGCCGCTACTAAGCATGTTGAGAGATAGGAACATGAAGATAAACAGGAGTTCCTATAGCAAGACACCCTGTAGCTAGAATTGGTTGAGCAATTAGAAACACTGTAGCCTATGGTATATGAAGGTCAACCATCTGTGCCAGGAAAGCCTTTGGTAGGAATACACAGACCTCCTAATTTTTTAATGCACATGGTAGCTATGAATTTGTGGAATGAGATGCAGAGGAGAGAACAAGAATAGAAGAAGGAGAAACGTAGATTAAAGGATGAAATTCAAAAGAAGGATGAAGAGATTAAAGACAAGAATGCAGAAATTGCAACTTTAAAAGAGAGAGTGGATAATATGGCAGCTTTGGTGCCTCAGGTATTAGAATGCAAGACTCCCCCGAGAGTCTATGCTCTACATTTAAAGGAAAGATACCTCTCTTTTAAGTTAGCAAGGATTGTTTCTAGTTTGAACCCTTCCATTGAATCTCCTCTTGAATTTTTCAATGCTTATAGGATTGCTCCTCTGAAAATAAAGAATTTGTTGTGTGAATTCTATTTACATAATTTTGTTGTGTCCCAAGACCATGAGTGGAACCCCTTGTTGTATGCTGGGGATGTTCAATTGAGGGCATTTATGTCCTAGATACAAAATGAGATTAGTTAGGAACAATAGTTCAGGGCTTATAAGCAATTAGAATTTAGCACTCCATTGCCCATTAGAGCTAAATCTGGAAATCTAGGAAGAATTTTCAATGATTGGCATAGGATACTTTATAGGCCAAGCTATGGTAACAGAATCCTGCCTAAGAGAGAAGTAGCTTATAGAGAATATGAGAAGATTGCACACACTATTGGAGAATTTGTGAAGGGACATTTGACACAAAGGTGGAAAGTTTGTCTAATGAGCTAAAACAAGTAGAGCCTCACTCTCTGCAGAATTATGTTGTAGCATGTAAAAGAGTGGATAGATATATATAGATTGGGAGGACAAAGGGGCAATTCTAGCTTCCCTTAATCTTTCAACCATCTATCCTATTGTGGCCTATGCCAAACTATAGATTTTACCAGTATGATATTGCTGAAGAGAGACAAAGATGGAACAGGTTGGATAGGCAACAAGGGTTCTATTGGGATCCTAACTCACGCACCAAAGAAACTGATATAGGACAACTAGCAGTTGCTAATTTCAGGGCATTAACCAAGCAAAAGAACAACCCTTCCTCTGCTGGAGGACCAGCAAAGTCTTAGGTTGGGGAGAGTGATGAGTCTAGTTTATGACTCAATTTTGTTAAACTTTATTATCCACTTGTTGTAGTTATCTTGGACTTTGGTACTTTAATCCTGATCTTTTAATGTCATTGCCTCAAAGCTATAACTTGTTGAGCATAGGTCATTTCTTATATTCTTTTATGACAAAGACATGCTATATGAACTATCTATGTTAATTTTACATATGGTTAATGAATGTTACTCCAAGGTAGTTACGGATGTGCAATTATTGTGTGTACTAATATTGTTATGCAGATATAATCAGCATCCATAAAGTAGAGGAAGATTCTGCTGGTTGGTCGCTTACCATAAAAAGTCAAACATGGTGATCATTCAAATGTCAAATGGAGGGAAGACAACCGCCTTGTAACTAATCTTAAATACTTGTTGAGCAAATTTAGGAGTTACTGTAATGCTAGATCTGTGTTAAAGCAACTTACTTGACCAGATTCCCCACATGTGTAACCTCCTTTCCACTTTCTATGTTTTCCATAATGAGGTATCCTCCTATTCTATTGGAATTGACCGCCTTGCTAGGTAGCTAGTTTTGTAGTTTTCCTTCTATAAATAAGACTCTAATGCTCCTTCTAAGGGGTTATTCATTAATCAGAGATTGTACTTGCATTATCCAATTTTTGGTAATACAGTTATAATTTTCAGTTTTCTCATTATTTCCAATGAATAAAATGAAGTTGTAAGTTTGCATTTTTGAGTTTACATTTGTCTTATGGAATACTCATCCAAGGGGGCCCACTTGGTGAGAATTCCACCCTCTAGTTTAGTTACATTTTATGTTAAGCATTTAGTTAAATCTGGCATTGAATGTTCCTATAGCCACTAGAATTCTATTCTGTCTGTTCCTGTCCAAAGTAGACAGAGTAGTTTCCTATTTGTTTGCCTAGACTTTTACTTTCTGTCATGTACTTGATCTTGGAATAGCTATTGGTTGATGTTCAGCATTCTTGTTATTTCCTTTCTAGCAGTTTATCTTCAGCATTATGTCTTTCTTAGCTATAGAATGAACATGGCTACTTTGGAAGTTCTTAGTGCACATACCGTGCTGACCCATTTCAAGTTCACATCCCTGGGTTGACAAGTGAAATGCATCTCCATAGTGATTACGATAGCTATTTAGGTTAGATGTCCAATCTCTGAGTTACAGTTTTAAGAGCTCAGTTGTTAAATCATTGTAAGAGACCAACACCATGCCTAAAAACCATACTCCTTTGACCTTGTTGGCCACCATGCATAATAAGGAAGGATTTTTACCTTTGAATGTTTGCAAAAAAGATAAGGAATCTTTGAGCATGAGTATCACATAAAGCATCTTTGACCATGCTATTTATTCGACCACCAAGGATTTCAAATAACATAAGGCATGAATCCTCTCTTTCTCATCATATTGACCCTTCTTGACTTAATAAAGATCAAGTCCCAACAACTTTGGTCAGCTACTCCATGTTATGATAGCTTAGGGATCTTCATGACCAAAGTCTTGACCACGGGCATTTTGGATAAGGTAATTATTTGTCTTTTGTGAAGTCAAAAAAAACTCACTTTGACAGAAGAACCTTTGAACAAAAGCAAAAGGATAACCCTAAAAGTTGCTCATTCTTCATTTGGCATATTTCTTCATTTGATTTACAACTATATTTAGTTAGGGTTTGAAAGTTTGAAGCATATATCTCTGATTTTCACTCCCTTTATGGCTTTCTCTTGGTTGAAACTCTAGAAGTCTACCTGCAAGAAAGAAGATAACATGTTTTTGGTTTCATATGAGGCATTTTTGTTAACATCTATAGCTTCCTTTTTCTTTAATGGCTGCGGCCTCCTTCTTCTTTCATGGCAATATCCATACATTGTGCATTCTATAACACCCTCCTTCTTGTCTCTGCATCTTTCCTCTTTGCAACTATTACCTATTTTTGAAAGCTTGATGCTATTGTGAGGCTGCAGATAGATGTCTCCTCCTGCCAGAAAACAAGGTAAGCACTTGCCATTCTTCCTCTTCTGTAGCTTCATTTGTCTTTTTACAACTAAAGAATGACAAGGGTCTATAGTTGAAATGGGTATTGCATTTTTTAACAAAAAATGACATATCTCTGTTGGCTATGCCTATATGTATCTCCTTTTCATTCTTGATTTGACTGTAGGTGCAAATATCTTGAAGGTTTGAAACTTTCTGATGAGGGTTTGTTCTTTCTTCCACATACAAACCTCCATTTTTCCACGTCTATGCTCCATCTATATGTAGACACCAAAAATGTGGTAGACTGTTGAGGGTTTCAAAAAATGAAACAAGGGTTTCAACTTTTTTTGCACAAAAACTTCTCACTGTCACGGTCATCTTCTTGTAATATTCACTATTGTCTGTTTTTTACTGTAAGTGCAGAAAAGAAACAAGGTTTTTATCTTTTTGTAGATGGGTATACATTTTAAACATGAAAATGTCTTTCTCTAGCATGACTATGGCAATAGATATACTTTATCATTCTTTCTTGACTATATGTGCAAGATGGCACTAGGGTTTGAATTTTCTTGAAAAGACCTTCCTCTTTTTGTAGATGGGTATATATCTTACTATGAAAAAGTCTTTCATGTATATGGCTATGACCTCTCCTCTATCTAGCAACTTCCTTGACTGTATTTGATCTTGTGAATTTTCAATCACCATCACTATAGCATTTGGCATATGTCATGTTCTTCTTCTATTGTTTCTCCTTCATCATTGATCTACTCCTGTAGATGGATATGGCAACTATGATCTATTCTGATTGTATCTGCTTGAAAAAACTACTTCATGATCACTGTCATGACTGTTCATAGTGAATGTGACTGCACTTGTCCTTGTTCTTGCATGGTACCTCTCTTTCTGGGATTTGTCAACTATATCATGATGTCTTCAATTATTTCAAAGTATATGAGATAAGGCTTGTTTGATCAATATAGTGATGAGATGCATGGAAACCATTTTGTTATAGTTGGATTGTGGCATTCCTGTCACTCCACTATGCTTAATGTTGGACTCCTTTGCTCTAGACATGACTGTCTCTTGCTTTTGACTTTATACCTAACTGTCATGTCAGTGATGACCCTACATTGTATACTCTGGTATTTGCTATGCATCATGTGCTTCATCCTTGGATGATTCCCCTCTGCATGTCTCATCTGTACCTCCTTGTATCTTGATGCTTTGAAGTTTTGAGGCATTGGTGACTACCTTTTGCAAAGTTAATATCCTTCTTTCAAGATGACTGCACACTTTGTTGTTTATGAAACATCTCAAGCACTATGTTTCCATAGATATGTACTCATGACATTTCTTTTGCTTCTTCTCTATTCCTACAAATGATAGATGCTTCTCATTGTTTTTAGTCACTATATGACTGCCCAGAATAGTCTTTGACAATGATATATTCATGATTGTATTTTTAAACTGTCATATATCAGCTAGAGCTAATGATGCGTTGCCGTTTTGATTTTGTCTTTTTAAAGGCATAAATTGTATCTCTCAGTTGGATGATCCCTTTGAGTACCTATATCATGTCATTTACTTCTTAATATTTTGTCATAATGAGATGATATCTTCACATGATTTATTCTATAATTTGTTCAAATGATACACAAGTTCTTGCATCTTGGAAGCTTTATTCTATTTCTCTTCTCTTTATTAGACACCTTGATCTGAATACCTGTATCATATCCTTGTACTATGAATGCACTCTGTCAGTTGCTCTTATTAGTTGTGATGAAATAAATATATGCATTCACAATGATTTTGAACTTAGATGGCTCCTAAAGCCTGGATGACTGTAATCTAATTTCTACACTTTGTTTTTGTCAATCTTGACTCAGTCATGTTAATCTAATTTGCTCCAATCAACTGTAATAATGTCATGATGACATATCTTTTCTATAAGTTGATTAGATGATGCATGATATAGCTTGGAATGATGCATCCTATCTTTTCTGATACTCTTTTCAAAAATAAAAAGAAACATGTTAGGTTCGAACCCTTGTGGGAGCCACATTTAATCCACATGTTTATTTGTCTTCAAATCAGCAAAAAACTTGTCCTATACCTACACAGTGAACAAGTTAGCATAAAAATGTACCTGGTAGTATTGATTGATCTTCTTTATGGTCTCTTCCTAATTTGTTTCATTTATCTAATCTGATCTCTCATCTAAATGCATGATTTGATAAGTAGATGTCTCTGTTTGATAAAAGCATGTGATAACTTTAAACATCTAAAGCACTAACAGGACTGTCCCCAAAATTTTGCAGGCTCAACTGATGGTGGAGATTGAAGTGAAGACTAAAAGCTGAAGACTGGAAGGCTGGCATCAGCAACAATCTCCATCATCAAGCAATGATGGGTGTATAAATTTATCATGTGTTCATTTCTTTTCCTTTTATCAAATAGATGCATAGCTTGCATGTTTGCAATTGCTCAATCTAGTTACTCCCACAGCTTGTGTGGGACACATTTGAACACTTCTTTTAAACATGATTAGTTAATTTCTCTTATGCATATGATGTATATGTATTTCCTTTTCAATCAATGCATGAGATAAAGTAACAGATAATTGAATGTATGTTCAAAACATGACATGAAATAATAGTGCAATACAAGTATCTTTCTTTCTTTATTCAAAACTAATTAACTGAATAATCAATCTAACTTATAACTCCTGAAAGATCAAACAGTGTAGAACAACTATATTACTTGAATCTTTGATTTCTTGACAAGTTATTCTCTTGTCATGATAACTCATCAGCCTTGATTAGACTGATGGGTTATCCTAACAACTGGATATCATTATCTTCTTTGTCAAGGCATCAACTGTTCAATGAATGCAATAACTTAAGAGTTTTATTTTATTCCTTCTGAACAATTACACTTAGGTCCAACTAATTTTAAGTGTGAACAAAAAATTAGTAACAGTTATGATCATGGATAGTGATTTAATTACATGAGATTTATACATTTTGAAATTAGATGCATTTCACCAAGGGTCTATAAGTTCTAGTAACTAATTAGGAAAAATAGTGAAATCAACTCTTGAAGATTACCCACAATCTTATAAGCCTCAAAATGTCTCTCTTGATATTATCATGCCTTACAAACCTCAAAAGGTTGAAGAACTCTCTAACATTATTCTAGAAGACAGTACTTGGAAAAAGTATCATACTCTTGGTCTGTATATATATGGGCATTTTATATGTTTGTTCTATCACTTCATTGAAATTGTCTTATCTAAAATCAACAAACCAAGGCATTCTACAAGAAGTAATTATGCCTTTGGTGGCTAGCTTTTATATCACTTCCAATCTTCTCCAACTTATCAGATACTATGCTTAAGAATTGGCATTGGTGAAAGAATGTAAAAACTATCAAGTTGGCATGTTGGGGGTATATTTCCTTCCAATAATGGATAGAGAACAAGGTTTAATACAAGAAATCTATGTGTTATTTCTTTTCTTTTTCACAAATGGCACATCTTAGCATGAAACCAACTATGCCACCATGTCAAGTGGATGGGTTAATGCTAGAGGAGGCCTCATTCCACTACTTGTGTATCATTGACCTTCCAAGATACATTAGTTGAATGAAGTCACTTTAAAGACCTAAGACAAAAAAACATGCCAAATTTTGACAAGGCAATGTGCACAAGTTGTGGAACATACAAATAATCTATTTCTCTAGTAAGGCAATTGAGTCTTCTAAAAAATTCTATGATGTTTCTCACCAAGTCAAAATGTTTTTTCCATGTTAGCAACATATCTAATGTTATAAAATGTTAGTTTGGTGCATTATTAGGGATTCAAAATAGCAATTTCTTAAATGACATGTCATGGCATGAAACTAACCATGCCAACACATCTGTTGGGTGGGTTAATTCTAAAGGAGACTTCATTCCTTCACTCACACCTCTCAAACCTTCCAAGATACATTTATTAGATGAAGTCTCTTGAGATACATAAAATTGAAAACGTGCCAAATTTTGATAAGACAATGCACAAAAAACATGACAAATACAAATGAATAATTGTTCCTATAGTTGGGAAGCCAAGTTATCTACAAAACCTATGGAAGTTTTTTCCAACTCAAAATATTTTTCTCATGCTAGCAACATATCAAATGTTACAAAAAGTGTCAATTTGGTGTAGTGATAGGGAGTTGAGATAAATTTCACAAATGGTACATCATGACATGAAATTGCATGCACCAACATGTTAGGGTAGGGTGGGTTAATACTAAAGAGGCCTTGTTCATCCACCCACACCTCTTAAATCTTTTGGGTTGCATCAACTAGATGAAGTCTCTCAAGAGAACTAAGATGAAAAAAGTATTAAACTATGATGGGACAATATGCACAAGTCATGACATGTACAAACAAACCATTTATTTCTATAGTTTGGCCATTTAGTTCCCTACAAAACCCTATGATAGTTCTTGGTAAATCAAAGGGGATTGCCCATGTGGGTATCATATCAAATGTTATAAAAAACATCAATTTGGTGCACTTTTTAGGGCATCAAGAGAGGAATCTTGTAAATAGCACATTGTGGTATGAAATGGACAATGAAAACACATTGTTCTATGTGGGTTAACACTAGTTTAGGCATTTTTCATCCACCTTTTTAGTGTGAACAAGGTACATTTCCTAGCGAGTTCTCCACTTAGGTCATTTTTGCACTAGGTTAAGTTTACTTAGGGACTCTTTACACATTATCCCACATTGGTTGTGTTTTAGTTTTTTGGGTGGTATATCCTATATATACTCACCTATATCTCACATTGTAATCACTCAAGCTTGTATGCTTTGCATTCCTGATTGAATAGAATACAATTTATTCTTTCAGTTTTGATTTCCTATTTATGCTTTCCTTCAGTCATTTGCATTCTAAGTGGCTTCACAACCAAATATTACATGGTATTAGAGCATGGTTATGAGTTGTGGGTTAGATTTTAGGAAATCTAGGAGTGAAAATCTATTATTTTCTTAAAGAATTGAGTATGCTCTTCTCTCAAATCCTCGGATGATCTACAGAGTTAGAAAGGTGTGAAAGAAATAGCAGATTTTGTGGGAGGTTCCTTTTCTAAATTGTCCATTGTAGGTGCATTATCAAAGCTTTCTAGAGAAAATCTAAGCTCAATATTAAGTTTAGAGTAGCTAAGAAAGATTAGCCTTTCATTTTGTCCCAATTGGACACTAGAGGCCAAATCTACAAGGGTTTGAAGTAGGAGTTTTCATTCCATATCTAATGGGTATCTATCATTTTGGAGCATTTTCAACCCAAATGAATCCTACCATTGCATCCAACAAGCCCAAGAACCCCTATTTTCATATAAATTTTGTCTAATTTGGACAAATTTGCCTCTAAGGCAACTTTTTAGATTCTCAAGCTGTATATCCAACCGTACTATATGGAATCATGAAAAAATTAAAAAATCAAATCATTGCATAGCACAATTGTTTAGACAGAGATGCTCACAATGCCATTGCACAACACTGAGTGGCCCACTCAGCCTTTGCGGCCCTCATGGCTAGCACATGATGTAGATCAAGGTCCAAAAACTTTATCAAGCTACTGAACCAGGCATCAAAATGAACAACACATAATGTCGATAATAGACAACTCTTTATTCATATGCAACAGAAACATTACAACAGGAGTACAATGATCTTCATACATGTATTGACCTAAGCCTTACAATTATTTCAAATTAGAGATCTGCAAGAAAAAAAAAACCATGACTAAAACCAAGAACTCATTATTGGTCCTCAAAAACTCATTATTTAGAGTCCTAAGTCATTCCCACTATTCCTGTTGCAAGTATATGCCTAAACGGTGTTGTCATTGATGTCAACATATCTGTGTTGTCATTGGTTTCAACTGTGCTCCTATCTTGTTGTTTGTATGTAATGAGTAAGATGACTTGTGTTTACTTATTTAAGAAACTTTGATATTGAGGATATTGAGAAAATTAGTCTCTCTAGTAGAAACAGTGACTTGCAATGGAAACAATGTAGTGCATATAGAAAAACAGTCCAGAAGAATGCTCCTCATTTTCTATAGAATTAATATCTTTGTCTGCGGATTGAAAGTTATTTAGAAATCCATCTAAAGATGCTATTTTTTGAGTATGAGCCTCTGATATGAATAATTGAGTGAGTTATGTTCACCAGAGTGAAAACGGCTTCTTTTGTATGTTTGGCAATGACAAGGAGAAAGTGTTATGCTCTGCATTCCTCCGCATTGAAGTATTTTGATCTGCGGTTCTAGAGATAAGTCTGAGACAATGTTAAGTACCTTCAACTCCAATGGTTCATGATTTGGAGGTCCGCAAGCTATCTATTCTTTATGACAGTGGCTGACACTGTTGTTCCGGTGCTCTGGTTTGAAGAATCTGATGGGTAAAGTGTTTGGGTATTGTGCAGATGTTTCTGATGATTATAATGTGCTTGTGGATGTCTCCTAATCATGTTCCTGCCTTTTCATTGGTCCACGGAGAAAAATTTGGATCATGGTTGAAGAATGCTCTTAGAAGACTTAATGTTCTCATTAGTCTTGGCTGACTCGGTTGATTTCATTATTTGTGGAGAAGCTTTGAAGATTATAGAGGTGTGGCGTAATGTGGAAGATTGCATTTGAGTCCCAACTAAGAAGCAATTTGATCCGCATACATCTTTACATATTTTCCTTAGTCAAATTTGTATTAGGTCCAGACCTATTCTGTGTATGTTTGTAATGTCAACCTTGGAGATTGTTCCAACGGTTGATGAATGTATTGCCAAACTTGATGTACATTCCAAGGTTGATGACTTGTAATGAATTGTGAAAAGATAGATGTGTGTGCAAATATGAGAAGATAAGTGCGAAGGTGTGAAAGAGCAAGGCTGAAAAGTTTTATTGTGCTTCAAAGGAGGCATGGAGTAGATGCTACTTAATCAGTTTACCATTCTGGAAGTAAGCCAACCCTTGGCAATGAGCCACCCTTGGCAGTGAGCCACCTCTTTGGCAATGAGTCGTTCTTTGCAATGAGCAATTTGGGTAGTGAGCCTCTATTTTTTGGTATTGATATAACTTATATATTTTTGTGGGCTAACACCTGCAGTGGTTTTTCCCTTTTAGGGTTTTCCACGTAAAAATCTGGTGTCTTATGTGTTGATTATGTTATTGTGTTGAGCTTCTCATTTTATGCTTTCATGGTTATATCAGACTAAAAGTAATTGATAAGTTGATGTTCATAATTGGTTAAAAGTTTTAGGACAACTGATTCACCCCCCTCTTAGTTGTCCAGTGCAGTTCAATAATTGGTATCAAAGCCAAGTTCCTCAGAAGAAAGCCTAACAACTTGAGGAAGATCCAGGATGTCTTATAAGAAGAAAGCTCTGCAGTTTGATGGGATGAATTATGCTCTTTGGAAGGTACGAATGAAAAGCTATCTCCTTTGTCTTGGTTATAAAGTATGGCTAGCTATAAAGTCACAATTTGTCATGCCTGAAGGTGGTTTGATAACTGAGGATGATATCAAAGAATATGAGCTGGATGTCAAAGCAAAGGATGCTCTATTAAGTTTCTTAGGTGACTCGGTGTTGACAAAAGTTGTGGACCTTGAATCTGCAAATGAGGTATGGGAGAAGCTGAAAAACTTGTATGAAGGAGATGATTCTATAAGAGAAGCTAAGCTACATAGCCTAAAATTGAAATATGAGGGTTTGAAGATGAATGAAGATGAAAACATAACAGCCTTTATGCCAAGAATTGATGAACTTGTCACTGGAATAAAAGGTATGGGAGGAACTCTCAGTGATAAGGAAATTGTGATGAAAATTCTCATATCACTACCAAAGTCCTATAGTCACAAGGTAGCTGCTATTGAAGAATTTATGACTGGGAAAACTATTGACAAAGATCAGTTACTTGGAAAGCTTACAGCCTTTGAGATGAGAGAATTTGGTGATGCCCTGCCAAAAGTTGAATCAACTTTTAAATCCAGTACTTTAGAAAAGATTTCCAGAGCTGAGAAATATAAAGTGGATGATGACTTTGATGAAATTGAAGCTAACTTTGTTGACAGGTTGCAAAGAGTTTCGGTAAGTTCAAAGATAAATTACCTTTCAAGTGTTTCTCTTGTGGTAAAGTAGGACATTATGCTTCCAGATGTCCTGAAAGAATTGAAAGAAATAAGAAAAGATATGATAGCAAGCCTAGAGTTACAAAGAAATGTTACTATGTTAGAGATTGTGATGATGAAGGAGTGACCGATGATGAATCTGATGATGCTAGTACCAGTGCAAATGAATGTCTATTTATTGCTATTAAAGAAGATCCTATGTCTACTAATTCTCCTAGTTGTGTGAAGGAAGAAAAACTAGTGGAAGAAAGTGCTTTGGTTGTTCAAGTTGAAAAGGATAAGGATGAATGAATTATTGATAGTGGATGCTCACATCACATGACCAGTGAAAAAATTAAGTTTGTAAGTTTTGAAAAGTATGATGGAGGACTGGTTAGGTTTGGAGATAATGCATCTGGTAAGATTTGTGGAAAAGGATCAATTTCATTTGATGGAAAGCATAATACTAACAATGTCCTATATGTGAAGGGTCTGAAGCATAATCTTTTGAGTGTTGGTTAGATGTGTGACAAAGGATATGATCTAAGATTCAAAGATAATGCATGCAAGATCATGGAAAGCTCCGGAACTGTGATTGCTACCGGTAAGAAGACAAAAGGTATTATCTATCAATTAAGAGGAACTTATTATTATTAGTTATTGGCTTAGGTAGATGAAATTTGGTTGTGGCATAGAAGGATGTGTCATATAAACTTTGATAATCTAGTAAAGATAAGTTTAGGTTAGATTGTGAGAGATTTACCAAAACTTGTGAAACCATCCAATACAATCTACAAGGAATGTCAGTTAGGGAAGTAGACAGGAACAAGTTTCAATAACCAAGAGCAATTCTCCACCGATTTGTTGGATCTAGTGCATACAGACTCTGTGGTCCTACAAGGGTGAGAAGTCTACAAGGAGATAGGTACTTCATGTTGCTCATTGATGATTATTCTAGAATGACTCAGCTTACTTTTCTAAGAGACAAATCAGAAGCCCTAGAGAAGTTCAAATCTATCAAGGCAATGGTTGAGAATGAAATAGAATTGAAAATCAAATGCTTGAGGTCTGATAGAGGAGGTGAATTCACATCAAATGAATTCAACATTTTCTATGAAGATCATGGGATAAAAAGGCAGCTGTCTGTACCTAGGACTCCTTAGCAAAATGGAGTTATGGAAAGGAAAAATAGGATAGTTCAAGAGGTTGTTAGGACAATGATGAAGGAAGCAAATCTGCTGGAAGTCTTTTGGAAATAGGCTATTCATATTGTTGTTTATATCCAAAATAGAGTTCAAGTGAAAGGTAATGGTACTCAAACGCCTTATGAATTATGGTATGGAAGAGTTCCTATAGTAAAATATTTAAAATTCTTTGGAAGCAAATGTTATATCAAGAGAGATGAAGATCTAAGAAAGTTTGATGCAAGGTGTGATGAAGGAATCTTCCTTGGATACTCTACCAAGAGTAAGGCCTACCAGTGCTACAACAAAAGGCTCAAAAAGATTGTTGAGAGTACAAATGTGAAGGTAGATAAAGGCAAGGAAAAGATATCAAACTTGAATTATTATGAACCAAATGAACCTGTGACTATAATGAATGAAGAAAAAGATGAGCAAGAAGACAGTCAAGATGAAGAACATGCTCTGAAAAATGCTGTCAAGACTCCCAAGTACGTAAGGATCAATCATTCTGAAGATCAGATTAAAGGTGACAAAAACAAAGGTGTGCTGACAAGGAGAAGAGCTGCAGAGGAACAAGTCAATTACTGTTTGCTTTCAAAGGTTGAACCAAAGACTGTGAATGAAGCATGCAATGATGAAAGCTGGGTAAAAGCCATGGAGGAAGAGCTGATGCAAATAGATAAGAATGATACTTGGGAATTAGTTCCCAGACCTATTGACAAAAATGTTATTGGAACCAAATGGGTTTTTAGGAATAAGCTGAATGAGAATGGAGAAGTTGTAAGGAATAAGGCAAGGCTTGTATGCAAAGGATACTCTCAAATTGCAGGAATAGGTTTTGAAGAAACTTTTTCTCCTGTAGCTTAGATTGAGGCAATTAGAATATTTCTGGCATTTGCATCCCACAAAGATTTGAAAGTGTATCAGATAGATGTGAAGTCTACATTTCTGAATGGTGAGTTGGAAGATGAAGTTTACGTTGAGCAACTGAAAGGATTTAGGTTATCAAACCAAAGTGATTTTGAATGTAGATTGAAGAAAGCTTTGTATGCACTCAAGCAAGCTCCTAGAGCCTAGTATGCAAGGTTGGATAAGTACTTATTTTAGTTAGGGTTCAATAAAGGTACTGTTGACAGTAATCTTTATTTCAAAATTAATGGTGATCAAATTTTGATTTTTGAAGTCTTTGTTGATGATATTATCTTTAGAGGAAATGAAAGTATGTGTATGAAATTTGCTAGTGCAATGCAAAAAGAGTTTGAGATGTCCATGTTTGGTGAGATGAATTTCTTTCTAGGTCTGCAAATAAACCAATCAAATAAAGGAATCTTCATATCTCAGTCTAAGTATGTGAAAGAGTTGTTGAAGAAGTTTGGGATGGAAGACTCTAAACTGGTATGTAGTCCCATGGTGATTGGCTACAAGTTGAGCAAAACTAATGAATCACCTAAGGTTGATTAGAAAAAATATAGATCCATGATTGGAGGATTGCTTTATCTAACTCAAACCAAACCTGATATTATGCATGCAATTTGTCTTGTTGCAAGATTTCAAGTTGATCCAAGAGACTCACATGTGATAGAAGTTAAGAGAATATTGAGATATTTAAAAGTAATCTGGATCATGGCTTGTGGTATCCAAAGGACAATTATTTCACTCCCAGTGCTTATACAGATGTTGATTGGGCCGAAGATGTTGATGACAGGAAGAGTACAAGTGGAGGTGTCTTCTTCTTGGGTAATAGATTGGTCTCATGGATGAGAAAGAAACAAGATTCAATCTCTTTGTCAACTACAGAAGCAGAGTATATTGCAGTAGCATGTTGTTGCACTCAAGTGTTATGGATGAAACAAACTTTGAAGGACATAAGAGTTGTGTATGAAGATCTAATTGCAATCTTTTGTGATAATACAAGTGCCATAAACATTTCAAAGAATCTAATGATGCATTCAAGAACAAAGCACATATCAATAAGGTATCGCTTTTTGAGAGAGAAGGTGACAGAGAATGAAGTAAAATTGGAATATGTGTCCACAAAGGATCAGATTGCAAACATCTTCACTAAGCCTTTACCTAAAGATACCTTTGAGTATCTCAAAGAAAAGTTAGGGGTCATTACCCCTCCTGCCCTAAACTAAGATGCATAGGAAAGCATCAATCCAGTGGAGCTCAAAGTGTCATTCTTTGATTTGGATTGATGTTCTAAAGGCTACCTCTTAGGGGGAGTAGCTAGATGTTTCTAATAAAGTAAGTGGATCAGAACAGCATCATGCAAGTATGTGCCCTTTGCCATTGATGTCAAAGGGGGAGAGAAATCATGTGAAAAACTCAGAGGGAGAAAGAATACAAATGTGTAAAGAGAAAGGGGGAGAATCTTGTCTTGATGGTCTTTTCAGTTTTTCACATCATATGTTGCCGTCAATGACAAAGGGGGAGATTGTTGCAAGTATGTGCCTAAATAGTGTTGTCATTGATGTCAACATATCTGTGTTGTCATTGGTGTCAATTGTGCCCCTATTTTGTTGTATGTTTGTAATAAGTAAGATGACTTGTGTTTGCTTATTTAAGCAACATTGATGTTGACGATATTGAGAAAATTAGTCTCTCTGGTACAAGCAGTGAGTTACAGTGGAAATAGTGTATTGCATATAGAAAAATAGTCTAGAAGAATGCTCTACATTTTCTATAGAATGAATATCTTTGTTTGCTGATTGAAAGTTATTTAGAAATCCATCTGAAGATGCTATGTTCCAAGTTTGAGCCTCTGGTATGAAGAATTGAGTGAGTTATGTTCACCAGAGTGAAAACGGCTTCTTTTGTATGTTTGGCAATGACAAGGAGAAAGTGTTATGCTCCACATTCCTCCGCATTGAAGTATTTTGATCTGTGGTTCTAGAGATAAATCTGAGACAATGTTAAGTACCTTCAATTCCAATGGTTTGTGATTTAGCAATCTGCAAGCTATCTAGTCTTTATGACAGTGGCTGACAGTGTTGTTCTTGTGATCCAGTTTGAAGAATCTAATCAGTAAAGTGTTTAGGTATTGTGCGGATGTTTTTTATGATTATAATGTGCTTGTGGATGTCTCTTGATCATGTTGCTACCTTTTGGATTGGTCTGTGGAGAGAAATTTGGATCGTGGTTGAAGAATGCTCTTATAAGACTTAATGTTCTCATTAGTCTTGGCCGACTTGGTTTATTTCATTATTTGTAGAGAAGCTTTGAAGATTGTAGAGGCGTGACATGACGTGGAAGATTGCATTTGAGTCCCAGCTAAGAAGTAATGTGATCCGCATACATCTTTACATATTTTCCTTAGTCAATTTTGTATTAGGTCTAGACCTATTCTGTGTATGTTTGTAATGCTGACCTTGGAGATTGTTCCAACGGTTGATGAATGTATTGCCAACCTTGATGTACATTCCAAGGTTGATGACTTGTATAAAGACTTGTAATGAATTGTGAAAAGATAGATGTGTGTGCGAAAATGAGAAGATAAGTACGAAGGTGTGAAAGAGCAAGGTAGAGAAGTTTTATCATGCTTCAAAGGAACTGAACTCAGGCATGGAGTAGATGCTACTTAATCAGTTCACCATTTTGGCAGTAAGCCAACCCTTGGCAGTGATTCGTTCTTTGCAGTGAGCAATTTGGGCAGTGGGCCCTGTAGGCAATGAGCCTCTATTTTTCGGTATTGATATAACTTATATATTTCTGTGGGCTAACACCCACCATAGTTTTTTCCTTTTAGGGTTTTCCACGTAAAAATCTAGTGTCTTTTGTGTTGATTATGTTATTGTGTTGAGCTTCTCATTTACGTTTTCATGGTTATATCAGAATAAAAGTAATTGATAAGTTGATGTTCATAATTGGTTAAAAATTTTAGGACAATTGATTCACCCCCCCTCTCAGTTGTCCGGTGTAGTTCAATGGTTCCAAATATGAAATCCCTCTTTTATAGGCATTTGAGGCATCTACCAAATGTGAATGAGACTCGTTTCAATCAATGGTTGGCAATCAACACCTTTGACCAACGCATCTTGGTTAGATCAACGGTTTAGAATCGAGAAGATCCTTGACCAATTATCTTCGACCCAGAAAAATGACTTGACAAAGTCTCCATTCAAATTTAGCCATGTGTCAATAGTCACATCAGCGTGTTCCTCATTAGGTCCCACTTAACTGACATTGTAGACACTTAAAATTGCCCATGTCTTGCAATAACACCTTATCAATACATTACATGAGACATCTTGTAGCATTTTGTCCTAGCCCCCTTTCACTAGCCAATTAGTTAAATAAATCTTATTTATTTAATTAATTTCCCATCTTAATCCCATTAATAAATTAATTAAATAAATCCTATTTATTTAATTAATTTCCCTCTCCCAATTTCCAACTAATTCAAATAAAATATTTGAATTAGTCCTCACCTTTCACCACATTCCAACACATGTCACATACTACATTTTTCATTTAATGTCTTCACATGTCCAACTAATTTAAATAATCTTTTATTTGAATTAGTCCGGCCCTATTCCTATCCACACACTTGTCACATGACTACAACTATTTGTGGAGTGAGAAACCCTATTCAATCTTAATCGTCCACATCGTTCAAATCAACTTTCAATCCTAGTCATCAATTCAAATCACTCCTTTCCTATGAATCAACCCTCACCCAAGCCATTTGGGGGATCCATTTTCAAGTAGTCTCAAGCTATTGAATTTCCTCTAGAATCATCCATCATTCCTCTTTCAATCTATTGTTATGCTGTTAAAATAGTGAGCAATCAACATTCATCCTTCGATATTTTGCATTCATATGAAAGATTGAGAAGAGCAATGGAGGAGAGACAAGTTTAGCATAGAGATTTGGTTTTGGTTTGCTTTGTCATTTGGATTTCTATGTCTATCTTGTACTCAATTGTGTTGTTAGGGCTTAATGATTGTTGTTTGTGATTTATAGCTCTAATTTTTCCCCTAATACATTTGGTGAATCCATCATGAATATAACATTTTTTGTCAAGTTTTTGTGATCAGCTTTCATAGGTGGCTTCCTAGCCCAAAATAGACCCCGCCGTTGCATCTAAGAGGCCTCAAAGGCAAAAAATGACAAAATTTGCTATGTTTTGGTCATTGCAAATTTTTTGAATTTTTTTGAAATTTTTTTAACTCGGCAATCCGTAGAGTACAGATCCGTACAGATCCTAATGAAGGGGGTAAATCAAAAAACACACAACAACAGAAATTGTACATAGAAAATGCAAAATTTTATTTCAATGATTTGGACATCACATTACATTACAGAAGCTCAAATACAATTAGAGGATGAATCCTCCACAGGCTACAACACATTACAGCTTCCTATCTCAAGACTCTAGAACCTTTTGCCTTCTGTAACCCCAAATTAGCTAGGGTTTCTATTTTCCTACCTTTTATGGACTCCACACTTTCCCCCTTATCACTACTACTACCTAGGGTTCCCAAAAATAGTCATAAATAGCCCTTTTTGGTGGCCTCCAGCTAAATTTTGAAATTTGCAACTCCCTCCAAAAATAGGTCAACTTCCAGGAAGCATAACTTTTGATCCGGGTGTCCGATTGACGAACCGTTTGAAGCGACGAAAAGCTCGTGAAGTGAACTATCACGTTAAAAATTTGTAAACAAATTTCTATAAACTTTTTAGGGCTTTATGGGATGTTTTTGTTTTTGTGGCTTCTAGGTGATCACATGGAGCTATAGCAGCATCTACATCTGTCACAGTAGTAGATTAGAAGTGAATTTTTTAGGTGCATTCATTCTATTCTCTCATCTTTCATTTGATTAAATCATCAATGCTTGTCCTCACACTTCAATTTGGGCATTAAAATGAATCATCTTGTTTGCTTTCACATTTTGATTTTGGGCTCTAAAACAAACTCTTGTCTTCATTCACACATCAAAATTGGGCTTAAAATGAACTAGCATCTTCATTCACACATTTTGAATTTAGATTTAAAACAAACAAGTTCTTTCATTTCTTGGTGGACTTGAGTGATATTAAGGGTGTGTATGCTCTTCTCATGCACTTTGTGCAATCTTGAGAATCAAAAACACCTTTCATCCATTCACTTTCACACCACACATTTCATTTCTAAAGGGGAATTTACATTGCGAGTGTGAATCTAGTATGTGTGTCTATGCTTTCTCCTCACACTGCAAGGTGATCTTGGATATCAAAGGCACCCACTAGATTTGATTTTGTCACCCTTCTAGGAGGCCTACTTGGAGACACACCACTCCAAGGGATGACCTCAACTCTAGCATTCCAGTAGAGTCTAAATAGCGAGGTGTGAATCAAAAGACACCCTCTTGGAAGTCAAAATCTTGTTATTTGGGCTAAGCCCCCAAGAACTTTATACCTTGGGGAAGTGAAGATGAAGGGAAGGTTACCCCTTTCTCCTAGCTGTTTGACATTATTTCGCTTTCATTTCATGGAATTGGGCCCCCCGTACCTTGAGTATATTGGGGACATCCATAGTCAAACTTGTGCATCCTAGAGTAAGACCTATTTGGCCACACCTACCTGACTAATCTTAGGATTTTTTATGTGTCTTCAAATGTCTTCCTAATCATCATAACATTCAAATTTCAAATTAAAACTTGCTTATGTGTCATGTGTGTGAATTCATGCATGTACATGTGATATATTGTGTTTGCAAAAACATTGCTTAAGTTGAGACATCAACATAAACACATAAACACATCATTTTAAACATCATCATCATCACATTCCTTCTAAGACAAGTCACTTTCATCCTAATCATACCCTAATCATATCATAATCACTCCACATCACAATCCTAATCCTAGTCAAACACTTGTCAAAATGGTTGTGATCCTTAGCAATCCTACATCCAATCCAAGGCCCAAACTTATACTCTGAGGAGCCTCTCCTCCTAATCCCAAAGATGAGAACAAACATAGACCTAAACTTATACTTCGTTGGGCCCCTCCTACTTCTAATGATGACAAGAATCATGTTTCATACCTTGAGGAACAAGATGAAATGCAAAGAGTTAAACACATGGGTAAGTCCATGCCAACAATAGAGAACAAGGTCCTAGCACCCCACCTACAATCCATCATCCAAGCACTCCACCAACTAGAACAACCCCTAGACCAACAAACCATACAACAACTATGAGATATCATCCAACCACTTCAGCAAAACCAATCACCTCTAATACAAGAACTCCTAGCCCAAGTCCAACAACTCATAACCACCCACCAATCCCAAACCTAACAAACACAACTACAACATTCATTTTAGTCCTATGTGTCACCTTCATACTACCCTAGTCCATCCACCTATCATGTCAATCCTACATCAACCTATAAATTCATTCCATAGTAATAACTTGTGATCTTAAGTCACCCCTTGAAACAAGATCAAGTGTCTTCAAATCCTCATGCTACCTTTGATAAGGGGAACACCACTCTAGCTTGTGGGACCTATAGGTATATTCTACCACCATCCAATCAAAGACCTATCCTAAATCCTACTCATCCTATACCAACACCATCATATTCTCCTAGTCCTAATCCATTGGTCCCTCCACATTCTAATCCATCAAACCTTTCATTACCCTCTCCTCCATCAACTCCATGCCCTAAATTCAAACATTACAAAAGTCAACCTATGATGTTACCCAAATCCACCCATACACCTACAAAGGATGTGATCCAAGGGCTATTAGTGAGAAGTCAACCATGTCATCAAATTCCTATCCTTGAGCCTACAAAAGAGTCTTCCAATGCCATGTCCAATTATACAACCCCTTCATATAGTCCACAACCCCTCAAGCCTATTGAAGAGTCTCCCCCCATTAGTCCAAGTCAACCTCCATCATGCCCTCATGTTGTTGACCCTCTAGAGCATATCAAACCTATCCAATATTCTTCCACTTCCATTAAACCACAAGAGTTATGTCAAGAACCTAACCCTAAGCATGTGGAAACATCAAGCCCTAATTATAATCAAGATCAAATCACTTTCATTCAACCTATCCATAACCTATATCTTTTCCATGATCAAGACATTATTCATGATGAAGAACCTATCCATGAGAAACTTGATCCCATTCATACACCTGTTACCTAAATTTCACTACAGCTCATTCAGGTAGAGTTTTGATTCAAAACTTATAAGGTAAATTTTGTCTAGTCCTTCATACATTACATTCAAGTGCATAAATGAAATAATTCAAGAGATTATGTTTATTAGATTACTACATTTATCCAAGTGCATGTAACATAATAAAGATTTATCCAAAATCTTTTCCGAAGAATAAATAATCTTTATTGAATGTAAAATGTACATTATCTCACACAAGCCATGAGGTTAACTTTCTTATTCAATGAAATAGAAGAACAATCTATACATGAATAAGTAAATGTAAATAAATGTGCATGTAAGGTTAGAGGCCAGTCATTGCTTGAGAATGACTGGTTTTGGTTCTAGCGTGTTGTCCTGTCGCCCCGAGTTGTCTTTATCCTTCCTAGTTTCATGTCGTCTCTGATTCCTGCATCTAGCAAAAATAGTGGTGTTAGAGCAATGTTCTAAGAAATGAATGGTACCAAACCATACATGAACAAGATACCATGCATGTATAGACAAATCCTCAATTGTATTAAACAAGAAATGTATACCTTATATGTCCTAGAGAACAATCAAGTCATCAAAGACATCCAAAATATGCATTTATTTTCTAACAATTTTGCTTCATGTGCAGATACAGGTGTAATTATGTTTATGTTTGATTCATCAGATTACATTATGAGTGGAGGAAATGTGGCTCCCAAAAGGGTTGAGCCCAGCTCATAGTCCTTATAGAACATTTCATATGTAATATACAAATGCAAAAGCACAGCCCAAGGAGCATATTCAGAAAGTAGATCACAGCTGTCAAGAGCAATAACAGTCAACAAGAAGGCAATCACATGCCCAACCATGATAAAGACAGTCATAAAGGAAAAAAGAGAACTTGGACTATGCATAACAGCATTGGGACAGCAGTCCATCAGTTAGAATAGTGAGTTGCATACCCTAGCCAAAGGGACAATGAGCTTTAGCATCTTTATCATGACTGTCAATGGTGCAACAAAAGTAAATATATTTAACCATCAATGAGAATGTTAGAACTATCAACCAAGGAGCAGTTTAACTAGAAGATGCAACATTCATCATAGCAGCCATGATGCAATAGAACAAGATCTTGACAACAGTCATACCTGTGGCAGCTAGTAGAGTGGACCACCTTGTAGTCACTTAAGAGTCTTCTTGAAGTTTTGAAAACCCCATCAACCTTAGGGTATGTAAAAGAAATAATAGCTTTCAAGGGGTTTGCTTCAAGGGTCATGGCATTGTGTGACTGAGCAAGGGATGCTAATACAAAGGAACAATCATGCTTAAAAGGAAAGAAGATAGACATCAATGCATGGAGGAGAGCAATGATAGTAGTTAACCAGCATGCTTGTTTGATTTGACAGTAGGATTTTGACCTTAGGATCCACAAGAGGCCATGAACAAATATAATCAAAATGAGAAGGCAACGCAACAGCTACAACAACCCAAAGTGACATCTGTATCATGGAATAGTAGGCTCATTCGATTCTTCCCAAAGAGGCATGAAGCTAAGTAAAAGAAAAAGCAACCACAAGTCATACATGAGAAGTTTTCAAGCTTACACAAGTGACAAAGGTTGACAGTGAGAGAGGCAACATGTGGACAAAAGAGTACAGTAGACGAGTCAAAATGGAGCAGCAAGGAATTATATTTATATTGTCCATCTACAGAAAATGAAAAATAGGAACAATTTGTACTTCCAGAGCTTATTCATTTTTTACCTTCATCATAGTAATCACCTACAAGTGCAATCATGATCAAAATATAGTCAAAAGATGGAATTTGTAGACAACCAAGTAAAAGATAGGTTAACACAATTGGGCAGCCAATGTTTTAGCATGAGACAGTCTCACAAGGCAAGGAATCAAATGAACAAAATACAAGCGTAGTTAAGCTTGCAAAGGACAGTCATCAATAGTGGTGTGCTGCTACAGAATTAATAGTGAAGCCAAATATCATGAGGATGCCATGCCATGCCTTCTATGCATGGTACAAGTCACATCTCATCAATATAAAAGTCACACAGAAAAGATTTCCTGCAACATTGACATGATCCATATTCAAATGTAAACCATGATCAAACATAGCTATATGCCTGAGGAATGAATTATAGAATAGCAATGGAACAACAATGAAATATGCCACACCATGTGTGAAGTTTTGGAATAGAAATAGTGAAAGGTACAGCCATGTCAATGTTTTGTCACAGCTACAGGAGGTAGCTTATCAAATATTTGCCATGTGTTATAAAGTACCAGTGAACTGCAGAAAGTGTTATTTTGGATCAGCAAGATAAGAGGATGCAACAGGTGCAATAAGGTGCATATGTGTTTCATTTATACATAAGGAGATGTAATTATGGCATCATGGAACAGTCCTATCAATAAACTAATCACATAGAGAGCAAGCTACAAGAACCATGTATGAAATGACAAAGTATCCACATCATGCATTGCTGCCACTATGTCATCATGAGCCCACTTTCCAAATAAGAAGCAACACTACAATTGAAGATGATAAAAAAGCTTATTTTTAGTTTAAACCACGTACATTGGGTTCTTTATTCTCGTCAGGTGATGCAGCTCCTAGGTCCAAAGTTTTATCAGCAAGTAAAATAGACTCAAATCACACCACTAAGACGAATGGCATACACACAGGCTACATGTTTCCAGCTGGGGAATCTACTCCAAATTCAAATCAAAATGTAAGTTTAGACCATGATGTTGTTAAGAAACCCTCAGATCTTGGTAGCAACTATCTAATTCAAAGGGAAAATGTCAACAAAGTAGCCAATGGTTGCCCATCAAATGATGATTATCAGCATCTTCAAATTGCACACTCACCAATGACAACTGAGAAAGACACTGCTATGAGACACTCTAAGAAATCTCAAGATTTGAGGCTTTCATATTTAGCACATGAGAATCAGGGAGAGATGGAAAAGCCCAACTAAAAGCCACTAGAAAATATTTCAGATGCAAGACAGATGCAATCTAGACCCAAGATTCTTTTTGTCAAAGATAGTAAGGTTAATGTAAGGGTGACACAGTCCATGATGAAGCGGCTAGATCATAGCCTTGATGTTGTTTCAAATGGAATAAAACCAGAAAATACATGGTTTTCATGTGTTAAACAAAAAAGCCCAGGAATGTCTCTTTACATGTTTTATGTCATGGGTCAAGAGTTTGGAGCGAATAATGCAAAAAACCAGTAAAACGCAACCCATCTTAAACTCATTTCAAACAAAATACTTAGAAAATTCCTCAAAGTCGCACCTCTGGCAACAAATAAACTACAATAAATCTTAGAAAAAAATAAGAGATCACCAGTGAAATTGCCATACCTCTTTTCTTTATACCTTTTGCTGAGAGAAAACCACAGAAATTTCCTCATGCGACCTTCATTGTGGCCTCAAACATAGTCAAAAGCGAATGCATGGTGGTCGGCCATCAAAAAATAGTGAAAATACATCAAAAACCAGTAAAAAATTGCATCCTTGGAGGGCCAAAATCAAACAACAGGAGGTCAAAATCTGAGAAAGAACCACTTACCTTGCATTTCACTCTGAAAATCGACAAGGAAAACACTCAGAATTGACCAGAAAATATGGAGTTTTTGCTTGCAAAACCCTTCCTGTGGCGGTGGCCAGGCTTGTTTAGGAAGCTTCGAACAAATGATGTTCTTTCATTCTTTGTTGCATTTAAGTTTTAGGGTTCTCATAACCCTAGGTCAACATGCCTTAGTGGCATTTTTGTCAAAGTCTTATGAAAATGAGGATGTGACTTATTCGACCTTGTGGGCTAAGACTTTAAGTCTTATGCTTAGTTTTTGCCCCTCTTCATACACTTTACAAATCATTGAAGATATGCTTTTATATCTTTTTCTCATATAGGTCGAGTGCCTCACATGTTAGGAGGTATGTCTTGGTGCTTGTCACAAGGTGGGTATGCTATTCTTTTTGAGACATTGTCATGCATAGGGAGGCATAAGGGTCAGTTTAAAATTATTGCATTAGACTTTGTAAAGACATGATGTTGCATATTGTGAAATGCATGAATTGTATGGAGTTATAAGGTGTGTCGACATAGCCATGTAATGCATCGTGATGATGCAAATGCATGAGGAGGCGATCTTTTTCATGTATGGAGTCGTGTTGTTTTTGCCTAGGGATTACAAGATGTTTTTTATGTCATTTTTGCATAATCTAGAGATAGATTAAATATTCTAAATGAATGATAAAGTAATCGACATGAATTACTTTATCATTTGTAATAAAAATGCAAACAGACAATATTAGGTAGATTTGTCACACATGGTAAAGTAAGTCTCGTCAATTACTTTGTCATCCTTTCACGACATTTAATTTGTCCCCAAACTATGCAAAATCAGGAAATTAAATGTTATGTCCTAAATGATGCAGAGCATGTGCAAACTGAAGCGTGTGAACCAATTCAACAAAACCTTTAGGAGCCCGCAAGACAGCCAAAAGAAACTCTGTCAGCAAGACCTTTGAAATGTCTCACCGAAAGAGACACACTCTTACCTATCGGCAAGACATCGCCTATCGGCGAACCCCTTGAATCTCCTACTGACGCTCTCCCTCACCCCGATGCTTATAATATTCAACCGGTGATCGCCGGTCCTGGTCACCTCCGCCAACAGTCACCACCCTTGACCACGTTGTCTATCGGCAACACTTGGACTGTCGGCCCAGCATTGAACTCTTTCGCCGATACACCCCTCTTTCACCGATGACTTCTCTCTATCGACGAGACCACTAACTGTCGGCGCCACCTTTCCTTTTCCTGCCGACGGCATAACTCACTCCGATGGGCTACCCAGACTCCCCGGAATATACAAACAAAATATACATGGCACTATTCACATACAAAGCACTGTGCGGGGTACAAGCGCTACATACAAGCGCCGGACCCAAAATTGTTATCAAACAAGGTTAAATCCTTGTATATGCGGACTTGTATATTGGCGATATACAATGACTTTATACAACGCCAGACTCGAAGGGAATTATCAAATGGGATTTATTGCTTGTATATTTCGCGTTTGTATGTCGCGATATACAATGATTTTATACAACGCCGGACTCGAAGGGATTATCAAATGGGATTTATTGCTTGTATATTTCGCGTTTGTATGTCGTGATATACAAGGCAATATACATTGCGACATATACATGCAGAACTCAAAGGCAAATTTGATTCCAATTAATTGCTTGTATATTGGCAATATACATAGGGTTTATAGGCAAAGGAACTTGGCCAAATGAAAGATGGATGGACATCGACAACACTCAAGATCTTACACCGATACACCTTCTCACGCTGATGGCTTTGACCAATACTACCATCGGAGAGACTTTCCCCATCGGGTGAACACAATTTCCTTTTGCCGATGCCTTGACTCTCGCCGATACTTCCTTCATCGGCGACACAGATGAGGACCTATGCCGATGTCTTCAAACATACATTCTTGACTTGGTTTGAACCCCTACCTGGTCGACGATGTACATATGGATACAACTGACGAATAACACATAGACTCAAATGCTTCCTATAGCATACCAAAAAAATGAACTTAAGAACACGGATACCATTCTTGTAGCAACATTATACACCGAGGAGGACTTTGGAGCGATCCAGTAATTTTAAACCAAACAAAATTGAACAAATGAAACTATTCTACAGATCCATTCCACTGATTTCACAGAAATCCACCAGTGGAATGGATTTATCTAGGTAATTCGACCACAGAGACACAAAACTATATTTTATACAGACTCTACACAGGAGAAACGTATACACGGAATATCTACACTGGATATTTTCATAGTATTTAGAATCCGGAAGGAAAATAAATTGCAGAACTTCTATTCCTCCTTGATGTTCAGAAATTTACATTTTTCTCTGCAGAACCCAGACCCGAACCTATCACCCCTCCTCTTCTACCAAAGGTTTTCCTCCTTTTATTTTTCTCAATGCGAGGGACTGACATTCTCCTCTGTTTCTGGGATTTTAGCTTTTCAAAATTATAGGTGGAAACCCTTAATCTATTCCAAAGGACATTTGTTTTGTCTAAGACAACAAAACTCTTACAGCTAAGACACCTTGATTATCTTTCCCTTAATCCAAACTGTCAGAAACTTCATACAGAAAATGCTAACATTATATGTTACATTAAAAGGTGTTATAGATAACATGAAATGTCAAACTAATGTTAGTCTTCTTCTTCTTCTTGTGCATGTTGGTCCTTTTGAAGGGGTGCCCCTGCACCATACTCCCCTGGAGAAGAGATCTCAAGCCCCTTTGAGATCAGAGTTTGTAGGTCTGTACCATGATTTGAAATCTGGTCAGCAGTCATCCAAACTGCCTCTGAATCTGGCTGTCCTTGTCAAGCCACCAAATACTCCAAGTATTCTTTGTTTCTAGTCTTTTTGAGCACTCGTGAGTCTAAGATGTGGTTCAACTTTGGTGGATCATGCTTAGGAATATCATCATCTACTGCCTGCAATGGTTCCTGTTCTATATCTACATTTGGCTTGTATGGAGTCAAATCATAGACATTGAAAATTGGTGACAATCCAAGATCAGGAGGAAGTTGGATCTCGTATGCATTCTGTCCACACTTCTTTAAAATTTGACAGGGTCCAATCTTCCTCTGCATTAGCTTAGTATACTTACCTTTGGGGAGCCTTTCCTTTTTCAGATTTACCCAGACCAAATCTCCAACTGTAAGCTGTAAATCTCTTTTCTTCTGGTCAGCATATGTTTTGTACTTTGTTGTAGCCTGTTGGAGTTGATGCTTGACCTAATCATGTACTTCTTTAATAGCTAAAGCAAAAGCTTCACCATCTGCACTAATAGGATCTCCTACAGGTAGATTTCTCAGCTCCAGAATGCCCCTGGGATGAATTCCATACACTATCTGAAAAGGTGACTTTCCTGTACTCCTATTGATGGTGTCATTTTAAGAAAATTCTGCTTGTGGGAAGATGTTATCCCATTTCTCTGCATGCTGCCTGGTTAAACACCTGAGTAGGTTACCCAATGAACGGTTAACAACTTCTGTCTGTCCATCTGTTTGAGGATGGTAGGCTGATGAGAAAGACAAATTAGTTCCCAGCTTTTTCCAAAGAGTTCTCCAGAAGTGGCCAATAAACTTCACATCTCTGTCTGATACTATGTTCAATGGTAAACCATGTATTCTCACTATCTCTTTGAAAAACAAATCAGCGACACATGAAGCATCACAAGTGGTTTTACATGGCAAGAAATGTGCCATTTTACTGAATCTATCTACTACCACAAAAACACTATCATATCCTTTCCTTGTCCTCGGCAAACCTAGTACAAAATCCATGCTTATGCTCTCCCATGGCCTAGAAGGAATGGGTAATGGCTGATACAAACCTGCATTTGTGGACCTTCCTTTAGCTTTCTGACATATTGCACATGCTTCCACAAATTTTCTCACATCTGACTGTAACTTAGGCCAATAGTAATGTCTTTTTATCGGATCAAGAGTTTTATCAAGACCAAAATGTCCTGACAGAGCCCCCACAATGTTTTTCCTGAATAATATTCAGTCTCATAGAACATCTGGGAATACACAGTTGTCCACCTTTGAAAAGTAATCCATCTTGGATCAAAAATTTAGAAAACTCAACATGATATTTGTCTTCAAAAGAAGTACATACCTTATAGATCTCTCCAAAGTCTTCATCATCTGCATACATTGTCTTCAACGAATCAATCCCAACACTCTCCAATTGGATCTGATTTATGGTCAGTACTCTCCTGCTCAAAGCATCTGCTACTTTGTTTTTAACCCCTTTCTTGTGCTTGAGTGTGAAAGTGAAAGCTTGCAAAGTTTCTACCCATTTCATGTGTCTATGGTTCAGCTTCTCTTGACTATTTAAGAAACTGAGAGCCTGATTATCTGTAAACACTATGAATTCTTTGGGCATCAAATAATGCCTCCATTTCTTAAGTGACTGGACTAGAGCATACATCTCCAAATCATAGGTTGAGTATCTCTTCTTAGCATCATTTAATTTCTCACTGAAGAATGCAATAGGCCTTCCTTCTTGCCTGAGTACTGCTCCAATGGCAATATGACTTGCATCACATTCTACTTGGAAAATCTTGCTAAAATCAGGAAATGTAAGAACTGGCTGTTCTGCTATCTTCTTCTTCAACGTTTCAAAGGAATTATCTGCCTCCTCTGTCCATGTAAACTTGCACTTCTGTCCTCCCTTTATAGTGTCAAGCATGGGTACACAGATATGACTAAATCCCTTTATAAACTTCCCATAAAAGGTTGCTAATCCATGAAAACTTCTAACATCATTCATAGTTTTGGGTGTTGGCCAAGACAATATGGCACTTGCCTTTTCTGGATCCATTCTTAGTTTGTTATGTGAGATAACAAATCCTAAGTAGATGATTTCTTCCTACATAAACAGACACTTTGCTAAATTTATCATTAGCTGCTCTTCATGTAACCTTTTGAGAACCAAGTCTATATGGATGAGGTGTTCTTCCCTTAGATTACTGAAAATCAAGATGTCATCTAGATATACTATGACAAATTTACCTATGAACTCTCTCAAGACCTCATTCATGAATCTCATAAAGGTACTAGGAGCGTTGGATAAACCAAAAGGCATGACCTTCCACTCATATAACCCCTCATTTGTCTTGAATGCTGTTTTCCACTCATCAACAGGTCTAATCCTAATCTGATGATAACCACTCTTTAAATCTATTTTGGTGAAGTATTTAGCTCCTCCTAAACAATCAAGTAAATCTTCTATCCTAGGGATTAGAAATCTGTACCTGATTGTTATTTTGTTGATGGTCCTTGAATCAGTGCAAAGTCTCCAAGTGCCTTCCTTCTTTGGCGCTAGTACAGCTAGTACTGCACATGGGCTTAAACTTTTGCCAATTAGGCTTGTCTTCAACAACTCTTCAATTTGTCTTGCTACCTCTGTATTCTGATCTGGAGTGAGCTTATATGCTGCTTTGTTGGGAAGTGTAGATCCTGGGATCAGATCTATACAATGGCTGATGTCTCTTATAGGTGGTAGGGAACTTGGCATCCCATCAGAACTAATACCTTTGTATCTATCCAATAGCTCTTGAACAGCTGGGTCTATGAATTTTTGTTTCTTTTCTCCCTTGACTTCTTTCTGTTGTTCCTTGTTGACCTTTAGGCAAGGAATTAGAGCATATGTATCTACTCCTTCTTCTCTTATCTCTTTCATGAATTGTCTTCCTTCTACCATCATCACCTTAACCTCTTTTCCTTTTGTCTCCACCTCTGTCTCCATTAATGGTATCAATTCTATTACTTTACCATTCTTGGAAATTGAGTAGGTGTTCCTAACACCATCATGGTATGCTTTTAAATCATACTGCCATGGTCTTCCAAACAGGAGATGGCAAGCATCCATCTTGGCAATGTCAAACAATAGCTTATCCTTGTATGGGCCAATTTGAAATTCTACCCAAGCCTGTTCTTCTACAACTGTTTGTTGTCCTTGGGTAAGCCATGAAATTTTATAAGGGCAAGGATGTGGTATTCTCCTAAGCTTAAGTTTTTCTACCATCTCAATGGATACAAAATTCTCAGTAGATCCAGAGTCAATTAAAACTTTGCATACCTTTCCTCCTGCCTTGCAAGTAGTTCTAAAGAGAGACTTCCTTTGTGGAGGTTCTTTTCCAGGCACTTTCATGGTGGTCATTGCTCTCCTAATCATCAAAGATTCTCCATTCTCAGGATACCCATAACTGCTAGGAGCATTCACACTTTGAACAGTGCTTGAGCTTGCTACACTCTGACAATCAGATTCTTGGATCAGATTGATCCTCTTTTCTCCTATTGAGCTTGTTGCCTTTGCTGGACATCTGTTGGCTATATGGCCTTCTTGGTTGCAATTGTAACATCTGATAGGTCCTCTGCCCTGAGATCTTCCTCTAAAAGGTGGTCTTTTACCCCTGAAGTTTCCCCTTGGATTGTAGCTTCCTCCTTGGTTCTGACTGTTATCTCCTCTGCTGGTCTCTTGGTTGGATTCATTTTGGTATCCAAATCCTCTGCCTCTAAAAGGACTTCTTCCTCCTCTCTGCTGTCTGGCTCTACCTCTCTGATTCTGCTCATGCCTTCTCTTTAGTTTTTCTTCCACTTTGAGTGCTAATTGATAGCACTTTTGAACTGTATCTGGATTATGCAGATTTAAGTCTTCCTGGATGTTAAGTCTCAACCCATTGAGGTATCTTGCTACCTTCTCTTCCTCATCTTCCCTTACCTTTTTTTTTACACACAACTTCATGAATTCTTCTGTGTATGAGCTGACATCTAGCTCCTTCTACTTCAAATTATGTTTTCTCTTGTGTAATTGGATATTGTAATCCAATGGAACATAGGCCTCTTTCACCAATACCATCATTCTCTTCCATGTTGTAACTCGGTTCATTCCCTCTTTCACCCTGTCATCTTGGATGAAATTCCACCAAGTCAGTGCAGCTCCTTTCATTTTGGACTGAGCCATCTTCACTTGTTGGTGTTCTGGTATCTCTTCTATCTCAAAGAAATTATTTAAGCAGTCTATCCACTCCATTACTGAATCAGGTTCCATTTTTCCTGCAAACATAGGCAGGTCTATTTTCACATCCATGGTCCTTCTTTCCATGGACTTGAGGGCATTGAGTAAGGGTCTCTGGTCTACAGGAACCACTAGCTCTTCCTGCTCTAGGGTCTCCTCTTCATCCCCATCTTCATGTTCACTAGAGTTTTCTTCCCCTCTCTCCACTCTTTCCCTCAGCTTCTCTAGTTCTTCCTTCATTGCCTGATTCTGAGCCCTATCAGCTCTACTTTCTGCTATTTGCTTCTTCACCAAGGCTGTCAATTCAGCATTGGACATTTTTGCTGGAAGAGTGTCTGAAGCTTCTCCTTCCAACATTCTGCTTTCTCCTTCTACTTTCCCAGAGCTTTCTCTAGCTCTGATACCACCTGATGCAGAACACATGCAAACTGAAGCGTGTGAACCAGTTCAACAAAACCTCTAGGAGCCCGCAAGACAGCCAAAAGAAACTCTATCGGCAAGACCTTTGAAATGTCTCACTGAAAGAGACACACTCTTACCTATCGGCAAACCCCTTGAATCTCATACCGACGCTCTCCCTCACCCTGATGCTTATAATCTTCAACCGGTGATCGCCGGTCCTGGTCACCTCCGCCAACGGTCACCACCCTTGACCACGTTGTCTATCGGCAACACTTGGACTGTCGGCCCAGCATTGAACTCTTTCGCCGATACACCCCTCTTTCGCCGATGACTTCTCTCTATCGGCAAGACCACTAACTGTCGGCGCCACCTTTTCTTTTCCTGCCGACAGCATAACTCACTCTGATGGGCTACCCAGACTCCCCGGAATATACAAACAAAATATACATGGCACTATTCACATACAAAGCACTGTGCGGGGTACAAGCGCTACATACAAGCGCCGGACCCGAAATCATTATTAAACAAGGTTAAATCCTTGTATATGCGGACTTGTATATTGGCGATATACAATGACTTTATACAACGCCGGACTCGAAGGGAATTATCAAATGGGATTTATTGCTTGTATATTTCACGTTTGTATGTCGCGATATACAATGATTTTATACAACGCCGGACTCGAAGGGATTATCAAATGGGATTTATTGCTTGTATATTTCACGTTTGTATGTCGCGATATACAAGGCAATATACATTGCGACATATACATGCGGAACTCAAAGGCAAATTTGAATCCGATTAATTGCTTGTATATTGGCAATATACATAGGGTTTATAGGCAAAGGAACTTGGCCGAATGAAAGACGGATGGACATCGACAACACTCAAGATCTTACACCGATACACCTCACGCCAATGGCTTTGACTAATACTACCATCGGAGAGACTTTCCCCATCGGGTGAACACAATTTCCTTTTGCCGATGCCTTGACTCTCGCCGATACTTCCTTCATTGGCGACACAGATGAGGACCTATGCCGATGTCTTCAAACATACATTCTTGACTTGGTTTGAACCCCTACCTGGTCGACAATGTACATATGGATACAACTGACGAATAACACATAGACTCAAATGCTTCCTATAGCATACCAAAAAAATGAACTTAAGAACATGGATACCATTCTTGTAGCAACATTATACACCGAGGAGGACTTTGGAGCGATCCAGTAATTTTAAACCAAACAAAATTGAACAAATGAAACTATTCTATAGATCCATTCCACTGATTTCACAGAAATCCACCAGTGGAATGGATTTATCTAGGTAATTCGACCACAGAGACACAAAACTATATTTTATACAAACTCTACACAGGAGAAACGTATACACAGAATATCTACACTGGATATTTTCATAGTATTTAGAATCCGGAAGGAAAATAAATTGCAGAACTTCTATTCCTCCTTGATGTTCAAAAATTTACATTTTTCTCTGCAGAACCCAGACCAGAACCTATCACCCCTCCTCTTCTACCAAAGGTTTTCCTCCTTTTATTTTTCTCAATGCGAGGGACTGACATTCTCCTCTGTTTCTGGGATTTTAGCTTTTCAAAATTATAGGTGGAAACCCTTAATCTATTCCAAAGGACATCTGTTTTGTCTAAGATAGCAAAACTCTTACAACTAAGACACCTTGATTATCCTTCCCTTAATCCAAACTATCAGAAACTTCATATAGAAAATGCTAACATTATATGTTACATTAAAAGGTGTTATAGATAACATGAAATGTCAAACTAATGTTAGTCTTCTTCTTCTTCTTGTGCATGTTGGTCCTTTTGAAGGGGTGCCCCTGCACCACTAAATGCCATTATTTTCTGCATAGGTTTGTAATAAATCTAGATTGTAAAACATTAACTAAGTGGTTAATTATAAACCTCTTAGTCAATGTTAATTAAATGCATAAATAATGTGTATTTATGTAAGTTATTGTGCAAAATATCAGACATTTATGATGTTGCAGAGTGAGGTTGACAAATAGGTTGAGTTATTGAGAGGTTTGACTTGTTTATGTGGCCTTAAAGAGCATTTAAAGGCATTTTTAGGTGCTTTTATAATTAGTGATGGCATGCCTTGACTTTTTCAGCATTGTGAGCCCACTTTAGAGGACTTTAGGCAAATATTTTGAGGGCATTTATGAGATGCACGAAAATGGAGGTTGCTCATGCTTATCTTGTTACAAGTTGTTTGGGAAGTATATAGTCTACTTCCCTGTTCATTATTCAAGAGTTCTTGCTATTCACTGCACTGTATATTGTAATTTTTGAGTTCTTTTGCAGAAGTGAACAGTCTTGTAACCCATTCTTAGAGTAATACAGCATTGTAACACCTTTTTAGCAGTAATAAACAATTTATACCTTCCCATTTCTTCTGGTATTGTGTGTCCTTAGTGTTAGTACAGACCTTTGTGATGTTCTTTGTCCTTGGAGCTATATTTCATATTGGTGCCTTTATGCAGGGATACATATTTTTCTAGGTTGTGAGATGTGCAAGGAATAACAATCGATTTTGAGTGGTGAGAAAACATCTTTTTCCTTTACAGAACTATTGTTATTTAGCCTCCTTACAAATTAATGATGCAAATATTATGATTTGTTGGGTTGTGTAAGAGAGCCTTATTATTACTGGTTCTATAGTGTGTCAGTTTTGTGTAGTCTCAGATGATCTTCTAGTGCATCACCTTAGACAGTAGATTTCATTTTCATGCAATCCTTCTTACCCTTTTCTCTGCAAAGACTTTAGTACAAGTAGTATAGGTGGAGTATCAATAGGAAGCTGGCCTTCTCTAGAGGTTCTTTCATGTTTCTTTAGATTTCCAAGTTCTATAACTCAGCAAGGGTGCAAATCTGAGAGACAACAATGCCCACAACTATTCATGAGCAAGACACCCAAGACCTACATACTCAATCTAATGAAAGTCTTGTTGACATAATTGAGCACTCACCCCGCTTCATGGCCTTCCTTACAAGTGAAGAAACTTCTCCTTCACACCATGGTCTAACAATGTCCACTTCCCTTGAAGAGACACTTCGCTCCCAAGCAAACATAGATGATCAAACCAATAGCTTGGATCTAAATGAACATAATCAAGATCCTAATGATCCTTCCACATCTATTATCAACCTCATTTCAAATCTACCATCATATCCCCTTGGTCTTACCACCTTCATCATGAGTGTTCCTCCTTAGGACAACAACAACCATTGTCCACCATCTCACCCTCTCCATCCAATAATGAGCTCACATCTAGTGTTCAAAACATCCCAAGTCCCATTGTCCACCGCATACTCCAAAATATGAATTATCAATGAAAAGGCTTAGGCCTTCATGAACAAGGTATTTTGGAGCCCATCCATGTCAAAGTCCCTCCACGATCATATGGTCTTGGATATACACCCCAAGGTAAACAATCTCAAGATGTTGGTACTTTGTCCACACCTCCTAAATCCACCACTTTCCACCATAAATCCTATCATACCCCCAAAACATATGTGGTCATTCCACCTCCATTATCCTACAAGTGTCAAAAGCCATGTGACCATACACCTTCCACCATCCAATTTACCTTCGCTACTTCCAACTCCTAATATCCCTTCATCCATTTTACCTCCGCTTCTCCCAATGCCTAATGTCCCTATCATCCAATCCCCCTTACCCATTTATCCATAAATCCACTTTTAATCCTTCCATCCATAAATACCTCTAATTCCCAATCATGACCAATCAATGCACAGATCGTCTAAACAAGAAGCTTCCACCAAATCCATGGGGTTCAAATATAAAAAACTTAGATTCCACTACAGCAAATCCCTGTGATTAGCTCCCTTTTTTGCTCTGTTTTTTGCTTCCACCCACTGTTTTAATGTACTTTTCTCCAATTTTTTGAAAAAATCAGCGCTATTTATCAAGATGGTGCTATTTTTGGTGTTTTTTTGCGCCGATCAGAACAAGTACGTGCTAAATTAGGTGCCAATTGGCACCTAATTTAGTTCTTAATTTAGCACCACATTTAGCATATGATTTAGAGCCTGATTTAGTGCCTTATTTAGCACCTGATTTAGTGCCTTATTTAGCATCTAATTTAGTGCCTAATTTATGGTTACTTGGGTTCAGGAGTATTATTTAGGGTTTAGGGTTTATGGTTTTGAGGTTAGGGTTTGAGGTTTAGATGTTTAAGGTTTAGGGTTTAGAGAGAGATAGAGGACCAATAGGGAGATATAGAGGAGACTGAGGGAGAGATAGGGAGATAGAGAGTGAGGAACATGGCCAGAGACATAGGGAGAGAGATTGAGAGGTAGAGAGACAAAGGCGATAGGGAGAGAGGGGAGAGATAGGGAGATAGATGTTTAGGGTTACTTGGGTTTGGGGTTTAGGGTTTCTCAGGTTTAGGGGTTAGGGTTTAGGGGCATTATTTAGGGTTTAGGGTTTAATGTTTAGGGGTTAGGGGTTCAGGTTTAGAGGTTTAGGGTTTAGGGTTTATAGAGAGAGGAATGATAGGGAGATATAGAGGAGATGTGGAGAGAGATAGGGAGATAGAGAGTGAGGCACATGTGGCCAAGGGACATAGGGAGAGAGATTGAGAGGTAGAGAGATGATAGAGATAGGGAGATAGGGGAGAGATAGGGAGATAGAGGTTTAGAGTTGCTTGGATTTAGGGTTTAGGATTGCTCAGGTTTGGAGATAGATAGAGAGAGAGAGAGAAGACAGATAGGGAGAGATATAGGAGGCAGAGGGGAGAGATAGGGAGATAGAGTCAAGTGAGCGAGATATCCAGAGAGATAGGGAGAAGGATTGAGAGGTAGAGGGATGATAGAGATAGGGAGATAGGGGTTTAGGGTTTCTCATGTTTAGGGTTTAGGGGTTAGGGGTTAAGGTTTAGGAGCATTATTTAGGGTTTATGGTTTAGGCTTTAGAGGTTTAGGGCTTAGTGTTTAGAGAGAGAGGACCAATAGGGAGATATAGAGAGTGAGGTACATGGCCAGAGACATAGCTAGAAGAGATAGGGATATGGAGAGTGAGGGACATGGCCAAAGACATAGGGAGAGAGATTGAGAGGTAGAGGAATGATAGAGATAGCTGGGAGATAGGGAGATAGAGGTTTAGGGTTGCTTAGGTTTAGTGTTTAGGGTTTAGGGTTTTAGGGTTTAGGAATTAGGGGTTTAGGGTTTCTTAGGTTTAGGGGTTAGGGCTTAGGGCTTAGGGGCATTATTTAGGGTTTATATATGTTTTAGGGGTTAGGGGTTAGGGTTTAGGGTTTAGGGGCATTATTTAAGGTTTAGGGTTTAGGGGCATTATTCAGGGTTTATAGTTGCATGTCAAAAGTACTCTCTCTCTCTCTCTCTCTCTCTCTCTCTCTCTCTCTCTCTCTCTCTCTCTCTCTCTCTCTCTCTCTCTCTCTCTCTCTCTCTCTCTCTCTCTCTCTCTCTCTCTCTCTCTCTCTCTCTCTCTCTCTCTCTCTCTCTCTCTCTCTCTCTCTCTCTCTCTCTCTCTCTCTCTCTCTCTCTCTCTCTCTCTCTCTCTCTCTCTCTCTCTCTCTCTCTCTCTCTCTCTCTCTCTCTCTCTCTCTCTCTCTCTCTCTCTCTCTCTCTCTCTCTCTCTCTCTCTCTCTCTCTCTCTCTCTCTCTCTCTCTCTCTCTCTCTCTCTCTCTCTCTCTCTCTCTCTCTCTCTCTCTCTCTCTCTCTCTCTCTCTCTCTCTCTCTCTCTCTCTCTCTCTCTCATCAACTAATCAAATGGAAACAAGAAAACTAGGACATGAAAAGAGGGATGAGGATATAAATTGGCAGGATGAAATGGAAACAAGATAAAACTAAAGTTCATTGGATGGGAAGAATGGTGCATGAGAGGAGAGGTGGAAAATAGTAAAATAGGGGAAAATTGGTGGGATCTAGAGAGAGAGAGTTGCTTGGGGTTAGGGGTCAGGGTTTAGGGGCATTATTTAGCATTTATGAGTTTAGCATTGCTCAAGTTTAGGGTTTAGAGTTTAGGGATTAGCACATGGCCAAGGACATAGGGAGAGAGATTGAGAGATAGAGGGATGATAGAGATAGGGAGATAGGGGAGAGATATGGGGATAGAGTTTTAGAGTTGATTGGATTTAGAGTTTAGGGGTTTAGGGTTGCTCAGGTTCAGAGATAGCTAGAGAGAGAGGAGACAGATCGGGAGAGATAGAGGAGACAGAGGGGAGAGATAGGGAGATAGAGAGTGAGCAAGATGTCCAAAGAAATAGGGAGAAGGATTGAGAGGTAGAGGGATGATAGAGATAGGGAAATAAGGGAGATAGGGGTTTAGGGTTGCTCAGGTTTAGGGGCATTATTTAGGGTTTAGGTTTTATGGTTTAGCAGTTAAGGTTTAGAGGTTTAGGGTTTAGTGTTTAGAGAGAGAGAACCAATAGGGAGATATAGAGAGTGAGGGACATGGCTAGAGACATAGGGAGAGATATTGAGAGGTAAAGGAATGATAGAGATAGGGAGATAAAGGTTTAGGGTTGCTTGGGTTTAGTGTTTAGGGTTTAGGGGTTTGCATTTTAGGATTTAGGGGTTTAGGGTTTCTCAGGTTTAGGGGTTAGGGGTTAGGGGCATTATTTAGGGTTTATGGTTTAGGGGTTAGGGTTTAGGGTTTAGGGGCATTATTCAGGGTTTACAGATCTTCAAGGATCTAGATAGTGTTTCTATACACATTGCTACACATGTTGGTGGCTAGTTAGACACATGGAACATCAACAACCACATGTTATGCTTCCATACACATGTGCCACCTAATGACATTTGTACTACAAAACATGATCATATAATTGGCACTGTATGCGTCTAACACATGGTGATGTCCACATACGCCACATGCCACAATGATCTAGTTGGAAACATACCAGTTTGAGTACATTTGTTCATCTTACCTCTCTATATATTTCCTTTGTTCATTTTGAATAGAAGTGACATATATGTTAGAACACTTCTATATTTGAATGTGTTTTGGTTTACATATCTATTTTCCTTTATGTATGCTTTGATCATATTACATTAATAGATAATATAGGATTGTCCCTCAGTTCACCTTGGGAATTAGATTGAAATAACATCTGAAGTTGACAGTAAATTAACTACAACATGGTGAGCATTTTGTTGATTTTCTTGCTTACTTTCACCCTTTTGAAAACTAAATTTTCCTATTGAAATTTTGAAGGATGAGATCCATGTTTAAGTGCATTAGACTTAAGAAGTTTCAATTCAATGTTTCTTACATTTGCACACAAATCCATGGAAGAATAATAGTTGTTTAGGTACATTGTCTCAGCTTGGATAGTACGTAATAAGCCCTTAACAAATATTCTTTGCAATTCATCAATAGGAATTTGATAGTGTATCTTTGTTGACAAAGTTTAAAATCCAATAACATAATCATGATTGCACTCATTTGATCCTTGTTTGATGCTCTCCTATTCCTTCAATCTATCTTAGTGAAGGAAAATAAATACATAAGCAACCCATAGAGAAATTTGTCATCAATTTTGTTCCTCAAAATTGTCTCATAATATGGTGAAGGAAAAAATTACCAAAGATAAATTGTGATCATTATTCATCGACCCAAAAACTAATGCACTGTTAGAAATGTAGACACCTAAATCTTACCATGTCCTTGGTGCTTCCCCCCTTGGGTTAGGGTTTTAGGTTTTAAAAAAAATTCTAACTATCCAATTTTGGAAGCCCTTTGCCCCTTTCCTTTAGGTCATGCACTTTATTGTTATATTCTTGTGTTGACCATTATCACTGGATGTCAATCTTTTAAGTCACAACCTTAAGTCTTGGTGCCTGTGGTTTGACTGGCCCCTTAACCTAGTCGTTAGCTGTTGCTGCCGATAGGTCTTAAAGTCTTATAAAATGAAAATTGTATCGTCATGAAACATGTCAGGATGATGTCAGTACCTGGCCATGATGCCGCAATAGGCTGCCACCTATCCATGAAGTGTTCACCTCAGCCAACTGTCTGCCGCCACATGTCAGAGAAAACTTAAGATCCAACGACTGCGCACCAGTACAGGGGAATCTTTTCAGAGGGAATATTCACCACGAGATGGTGAGATGACAACACATGACATCCACCAATTAAAAAGCAAGTATAATAAAGGCATATGAGTACTATGTCACACCATCACGTGATAGATGTATGGTGGGCCCTCTTCGACTGTGACGCCGCAAAAAAGGTGACACATGGCCAATCTGTGCTGAAGATGATTTGATGTGCGAGGAAAGTACAAATGATTTGGCTCATTCTCATTGGGCGGTGACTTGTTAACCAAGATGACTAAGATTATCAAATCTAGTCAGTGAATCAAGGCCGTGGATTTTAGAAAGGTGACAAATGATCAACGGTCTGAATTCAAAAAATGTAAACAAAGAAAATCTTCAAGTGATTGTGGCATGAGTATAGTTATGGTTTCCATGACCTCCATTAATATGTAGAATGGTATAGGAATTTGATGCTATAACAACATAATTCAAGGTATTTCCCGTCACTCTTTAAGGAGCAATCGCATTCAGAGCCAGAGAATCATCAAAATGAGCAAGGGGAAACAATTTTCCACCTCTACAACATCAAAAACCAGTAAGTCATTGTCTCTCCCCTGCACTTAGTTTTCTAGCTATAAGAATTTTTTGAGACATTTAGGGTAGCCATTAATTGCATAAACCCTAGGTTGCCTACATAAACTACAAAATGAGTCAGTCAATTCAAGATTTGACCTCAAAACATAGCTCAGATGAAGACATCATGATTTAGTGTCCTGGATTGTCTAAGAGACCTCTAATAAATTTAGGAGAGGTTGGCAGAAATGATAAAATATATGATCTTTGTGTAGATTGTCAAGATGCTAGGATCCCTATGTCTGCTTGGAGTTTGTTTGAACATTGGCACAATCGAAGTGATTATAGAGCCCCAATCTACCATGCTTGGACCCTTTACTTAGCTCAATTAATATGCCCTGATGTCTTCATAAACACAGACTTAATGAGAGCTGTAGCAACTAGGTATGACCCTAATACCATTTTTGTCAAGTCTGGAAATGGAAATGTTATCATTAGATTCACTAAGGCCTATATTTTCACTATCTTCAATCTTGATCCTACTATCGGTATACCTATAGACTTGAATGCCTTCAGGGAAAAATACAAAACTCTTAGGTATGCATACAGGTCTCATAAATTGGCCAAGCATAGATTAAAGGGGGTTGATGGAGCTTTGATCAAAATCCCTGACTTAGAAGAGGAGCCTCTCCGATGCAGCCTGTTCATGGAATATTTTGTTAAAACCTATCATAGCTTATGTCATGTGCTTGGAAGAGATGCATAAGATAGAATGTCGGTGTCTCTAATGATGATGGCAGCATATATCCAAGATTATGGAGCCGAGAAGCCATATGATTATGCAGGTTACTTGTCAAAAAAGATGCATGAATAGATGATGACCATTAAGAACAATTTGTACACTCCAGGGCCCCATGTAAAATTCACTTGGTATTCGTTAATGTGCCACATGATCCTATTTTCTCTGTCTAGTCATTGGGGTAAAGAATTACATTTGAGAATGACTGATGTAGAAGCCAATGTCATGCCAGTTTAGATGTGGACCTACATGCTAGACATGCATTTCAAATATGCTATCTATGTCACTTTTGAGGAGCATTTTGTGAGGAAAGTATTGGGATTTTTGGAGCCAGCAGCAGAAAGGATACCAAAGGAGATTAAGGAATTTTTAAGACCAATGGAGAGGACCCCCCATCTGAAGATCAATCACAATTGGGGAGATTGGTTTTTACATGAAAATACAACTTGTATCAGAGTCTATGGGTGTGAGGCTCCACCCTATTCCTTACCAAAATTTGTGCCTAGAAGAATAGGATTTATGGAGATCATCAGACATCTGAATGAAGCAGACAAGGAGCACTTCAGAAAGCATAAGAAGGGATCTCTTATACCAACATCTCTGAAGCTTCATGATTTTATTACAATTGATAAGAGTGGCTTGGACCAAATTGGTCTCATGTTGCAAATATATAGGATGAGTATGGAGAAAATAAGGCTCTTTGATCCTAAAGGTTTTATTCATGACACAAGGCATAAAGTCGGCAGGCCTGCATACCCACACCATGTCCTTCTTGATGAGGATACTATCAGAAATTGTGAATCAATGCAACCAGTGTTTTTCTTGAGAAATAAGTGGAAATTGATAATGGATGTAGAGAAAAGGAAAAGAATGCTGACTCTGCATATCAAGGGGCTTTCATTGAGATTCAAAACCCCATTGAAAGAACCAAAATGTTCTTTGTTAAAGGAGATGAATTGATTGCTGAAGCACCTGTTGGAGAAGAGAGGCCCACATATCAGCCAAGCAGTTTAAGGGGTAAGTACATTAGGAAAAGTTCCCCTGACTCCCCTGAAGCCCCTACCCCAAAGAGAGAAAAATTAATTAATCTTGAAATAGAAGAAGAAATGGAAGTTGTAAATCTAGAGGAGGAGGTGATAGAGGAACAAGACCCACAACCCTCACATCAATTGCATTCTCCCCCGAGGATAGCACCATATGCCTCCCCAGAAAATAGGTTGACAAGATCCACAGTCAATAATGAGGTGGACATAGAAGATGTGAGGGAGGTGGTGTGCAATCATTTTATCTCTGATGATGCATTCATTTCCACTCTAGAATTCAAATCCTTTGTGTTGAGAATGAGGAGTGAAGAATTTCAGAAAAAGATAGAAGAAGCAAAAAGTGGTGCAAACCCTTAAGAGTATGATGCTATCACAAGGAGGGTTTTGAGTGAAGTGAACAAGGACATGAGTGCCATGACTCCTGAGGAAGGGAGAGCACTTGTGAAGAGAAGAAAAATCATACTATTGCCACACTAGACACTGTCAAATGCTATTGCATTTGATACCATTACCAGGGATGATGCAGATGTAAGTGAAGAACAAACTAGGAGGGCATTACAGGGTGCTATCTTTGACCCTAAATTTGATACCTTGGCTATCTGGGCATTGGCCCCAAATGATAAGAAACCAAAGGTAGGTTTGGAAGAATTGACTGGTAATGTGATCATCAAGAGGGTGTCAAACACTCATGCTCCTCAGGCAGCTAGCTTGAATGTACAGACAACACATTTTGCAGAGGCAGCAACACTCAAACTACAAAAAGATTACAATGAATTGTTAGGGAAATATACAGAGGCAATGGCCAGACTTAATGTTTATGAGAGTCAACCTCAATTGGAATCTGGTCCATCTCAAACACCTCTAATTATACAAACTGTAGAGTCATTACCAGTGGACACACAACCCCTACTTCAAGAAATAGAGGAGATGAAAGAGGAAAATAAGAAGTTGAAAGGAGAAGTAGAAGGAAAAGTGGAAGGTGTAGCCACATCATGTATAGAATCAATAGGCTATTGGCTAGGTTGGAGGAGACCCATAGGTCTTACTCTTTGTTAACGACAGCACGTGAAAAGCATGAATCAGACAAACATAAGCTATCAACTATGAAGACCATCTGGTTACCAAGGATTGGAAAAATTAGAGACTTTCTCAAGTGTTCTAGATATGATCCAAATGCTCCTCCTAAGTTGCAATTGGTAGTAGGAATGTTGGAAAATTTTAAGGAGGTGGCTACCTATCAATTAAAATTGGATACAGTACTAAGGGATAAAATGCAAGCAGTTGAGAAGCTGGACACAAAATGGTTACCTCACATTTTAGAAGTTGATCGGACAACAAAAGACATGAACATGTGGAAGAAGGAAATCATCGATAATGGTGATCAGTTAATTCCATCTTGTTGCGATAAGGGAGATCCAGCTCTGCATGTGTTAAGTTGGACACTTGAAAGGCTGAATGTGGTTGACATCACATTTGAATTATTTGGTAAAATGTCAAAAGTGTCCTAGATGTACAATATGTCATCCACAATAGTAAGATAGCAGAAGTCATCTCATTCCTTGGCTAGCTGAGAGTACATATGATATGTGGCAGGACAGATATGGACCTAAAGAATGACAACTTGGCTACTATCTTCCAACCACAACAATGTAGATCTCCAGGCAGCTCCTCGTGTTTCTCAAGGCCAACCACTCCTTTTCTTTTTCCTCCAGGTACATGTTCCTTTTATATAATGGAACTGTATCACTCATTTTAATGTTGTTGAAGACTTGGAAATTTTTGGAGAAGTAATGAAAATATATGCTCTCTGGGTTGCTCTATTTTGTGTTGTAAGTTTATGAGTTATATGTTGGATGCCTTATGCATAAAATTTATCAATTTCATGTTGTTTTTAAATGAGTAATGCTTCGTTGCATGTGTTTGGTTAACTGTCTCCAAGTTGTGTATATTTCTCTTCTGAATCTAAGTAGCTAAGGGTTACTCAAGGTTCTGGAACATGGGCTTCCTATCTTAGAGATGAATCATCATCAGCATAGGTTCAGGTGCAAAGGAGCAATGACCCATATGCTGGTGTTAAATAGCACCACCACATCTTGAATGCTCTCCTTTTGTCTCTTTATGTTTTCTTCATGTTTTCAAAATGTATTCAAATATATTTGAAAATCTAAATTGGACTTATAAAAGGTAAATATTGTAATATCAATGGTTAGGAATACAAAGAGCCATTTTAAATGTGAAAGGTATGAAGCTTGTTGCTTCCTTTATAAAAGGAAACCAAGACCATATGGCTTGGGATCTATCTGGGATTTTTCATTTTTTGAAAGAGACATTGCACTGCCTATACATTGAAGCAAATCAATTTAAAAGCTGCTATTCTCTGGTGCTCAACTTTTGGTTCTCATTTGTTTGTTATATTGGATTGCTAATAATTTATTCGGTTGTCTCCAATTTACTTTTTATTTGTTATTCAAATCAACCTATCAAGTATATTGTTGATTTGTCAGAACACATTTGATGTTTCTTGTGTGGTTTGTTTATTAGGCTCCTTCAAGCAAGGATTAAAATCCTATAGGTGAATCACAGTAACTTTGGAAAGTTAAATTGGATTGTTAAAGAAGAACCTGATAACTTACATATTTGCATGTCTATGCAAGTCATAGACCTAGAATTGCCAAGAAAATTGAGTTGTGGCTAAAAGGGAAGCACATATTCTTCTTAGAGTGAAAACTCTGTAACCCAAAGGCAGGCACCAGTCATTCTCTTTTGAAAATCATTCCCTTGTATATATTTTCAAAATCTAATTTTGATTTTTTGTTTTAGGAGTAGGGTTTCAAGATTTATAGAAAATATTAATCCAAATCATATGCCAGATTGGGTTAAGTGAAATGGATGATTTAATTGACAAAATTACATAAGCTCCTTAATCTGTTTTGAAGTCACCAGCAAACTTAAAAGTAAATTGTCATTGGCGAAACAAGGTAACACCCACCTAGGCTTGAACAAAGCCTAAAGTGTAGAGAATTTTGATTAATCTGATCAATTCTGTTAGTTGGCCAAATTCACATATAAAACCTAATCATAAGATTTGGCATATCTTTAAGGTTTTATAATTTGCAAATTTGAGTACCAACAAAACCAATATTGACATTAAAGTGATGTACAAAAGCATTGGCCAAATCATTGAAGGAATGAATAGAACTATGAGGAAGAGAATAAAGCCATTCAATTGCATAATCCTTTTAGTTTCTAGGGAAGAGCTTTGTAAAAAGTTTATCATCATAAACATAATCAAAACAAACTCCCAATTGTGTCATAAGGTCCCCTTTACCACTATACATTACAAAACTAGGGGCCACTGAACAAACTAGAAATGGATAAGAAATAACTCAAATGAAAGTGGATTATGCTTGATTTCTCCTATGATATCCTTTGATTACTAGGGGTAATGCATCAACTTTACTTTGCATCTCATCAATTCTTTTAAGGATGACATCTATGTTGGAAGGATGAACATTAGGAGTTATGATTAAAATGGGAGTGGAAGTGGCAACATGAGATAATACGTGGAGTGTAGGTTGATTGGGGGACAAAGAATGAAGTTACAATAACAACACTAAAAGTGGGAACATGAGTAGTGGGTGAGAAGTAAACACAATCAGGGGATGAGTGGAAGGTACAATATGAGAAGTAGGTACAATGAGAGGATCAATGATAGGAGCTATGAAAAATTGATAAGCAATACAGAGAAGAGAAGAAATATGTGTCTTGGCTAATGCAGGAGAAGATGTGGAAGGAGGCACACTAGACGAAGAGGCTTGTGAAGGAAGGGGAGGAGACACACTATTTAAGGAACTTAATGAGCTTATCCTTTGACTTATATCACTTAATACTTCCATCACATAAGGATTATACATTAACAAGTTATGAAGAACATCGATCAAATTTGAATAATTAACATTATTGCTCAAATTTGTAAAGGTCTGATATAAGTATTTGTGTAGTAAGATTCATGTCTTGCCTATCCATATGTGCAACATGTGCATCATGATGAAAAACATCTTCCCCATTAAAATATGTAGTAGTCATCAAATCCTCAATCATAACTTCCTCGCAATGAATCAAGGCCATTGTAGAGTTAAGCCTAAGGTTTCTTCTTAGTGCAAAATGAGGATTAGGTTGAGACCTTGACATTCAAGAAAAATATAAAGCAATGAATAGGAAATTGCATCCAAGTAATCCTAATTTTTCTACCAACAATTCATACCAAAGATTGAACAATTTAAGGATATTGCAATAAGGTAATTTGTATCGACACAAATAATATTACTGAAGCATTTAAAATTTTAGGCCATAAGAATCATCCTTTTTTAAACATGGATTGTAAATAATTCTAAAAATTTAGAAGTCTTGGTCATTAACATTATTGTCTGCTACAATGTCATCCAGTGTATCATTGTCAATGTTCATATGTTCTTTCAAGTATTTAATATTATCATCATCCTCATCTTGACCTGTATCATCTTCATCATCATGTAAATTTGACTGTAGGCCATCTATATTGTTACCAGATGTATTTGGATCATCATTTTCTATACCATCCATATTGTTGTCTTCCATAACATCATCTAACTCTAGATTGTTGTCTTCATGTGCCTGAACATAACCATCTTTAACATCATCATGGATGTCAATTTCTTTGATGTTCTCTAATCCCTCTCTCACATTTTGTTGGCCATCATTGTTTTGCTCAGTATCCACTAATGCATCATCAAATACATGCCTTAATCTTGAATAATAATGTATAACAAATATCCATTTCGGGTCCAAAATATCTTCATAGAAAAATACCTACACATGAATGACATACATATATTAGACATATGGTATAACAATTTTATTGATTAATAAACACATGTATATATTTGCAATAAACTATGAATTAATAGATTAATGATCAGTATCGCTTCTTGTTTGAGTTAAAGAAATACCTACTCACAATGAATTGGTAGAACATAAGGCTCCTTATCCTTTGGTAAGAAACATGAGGAATCTATAGAAAACAATCCACTATGGGTATCATGTCTTCGTGTCCTCTCAAATGCTTCATACCATCTACACTTAAAAATACAACATTTAAAAGAGCGGTAATCCAACTCAATAATTTCTTGTATTTTCCCAACATATTGTAGATTCCCTTCAATTATATTCTTATCTTTTGAGCTTGATCAAGTGGATTGCTTGAAGTCAACCATGATGCCACAATCGAAGGATCATCTCTTTACATCTACACTTTCTACATGATAATGTTGACCATATGCCCACATTGTTGGATATTTCCTCACCTGTGAAAGACCATTTATTTCAATGAAAACAAATATAATGACAAATATTAAAATAGTTAATAATGTCAAAACTGTAAGGAAACAACATTTTGTAAAATTCTAACTATACCTTTCTTTCACATCCTCTAGACATGTTGATTTCATCTTCTGTTAGGTTTGAATCTATACCTACATCTTCCATTTGATTTTGAATTTGTCCAGTAACCCATTCTAGTGTACAATCTTTGCCCCATTCCCCAAGCAGATTAGTGGGAAGTGGAGTATTCCTTGGGTTTGATCTCTTAAACTGTCTCATTTCTTCTAACACTTCTTCTCTCTTTTTATCATACAGATCAATCCATTTGTTCATAAAGTCCATGTGGTATAGAATGAACTTATCGAGTATAGCACTTTTGTCTACACCTATTACATGTCAACATGTTTCTTTCAAACTCCAATTGTCATCCTGTTAATTTGACAAATAAATTACAGAGTAAATTAATGATTGCAAGAAAAACAACCACACTGATCATGAATTTACTTACTAATTTCTACTTGAACACTATTAGATTGTGGTTATTCTCCATCAATAATATCTGATGCTCATTCTTCATCCTAGAAGCATGGCCCATCTTCAAAATCCTTACCAAGGAATTCACACAGGAAGAAAAATGCTTCATTCAATACATACCCTTTAGCCATGCAACCCTTCGGATGTGCCTTTTGTCAAACATATCTTTTTAGAGTTTTCATATACCTCTCAAAGAAAAACATCCACCTCATTGATACGACACCCGCCAATTCAATGTCATTGACTAGGTGTATAAGTAAATCAACTTGTAGGTCCATGAAACTTGTAGGGAGCTCCTTCTCAAATACACATACAATTTTTGCAATTTCCTTCTTCCATTTTGGCACTTCACATTCATGGATCTCCTTGGAGGTCACCCACCTAATATAAGAATAGTAAATTAGTATGAACCTTTAGTCAAAAATTAAAATGCAATATAATATCTCTATGTCTCTCACACATGAACATTTCATATAACAACATACCTTGTAAATGCTGGCAATCAACTTATGGCATTCCTTAAGTCAACTATAAGACAGGAATCCCCCCTAATTGCCAATGGCATGATATGCTATCAAACACATTTATGAAAAGGTCATTTGTATTTTTTTCTCACACAACAAAATATCAAAATATATTTAGTACTTAATCAATGTTACTAGTAAATGTTAAATGATGATATATAATACCTTCATAAAATTATGAAAATCATGTGTTTTAAATCTTGTGATATGTCCATCAACCATAAAGCTTTAGCCAATGATAACCCATAGCCAGTAGGTATCCTTATTGAATGGATGACATTTTTTAGTTGGTCTAGCTCTTTTTTTTTCAAAATCCATGGAGCTTCTGCATATGTTTCATTTTCCCTATTTGGCCACAAATGTTTTCTATAAATTTTGGTACACAAAAGAGAAATATCTTTCCTTGAAGACAAGGTGTCCTTCTCTTTGCCTGATATATGTCAAAATATAGAATCTGGGAAATTTTTGAAGACATGCATAGGATCTAATAGGTGAGATATTAATAGATCCTTCTAATAAGGGAGCTCATAAAATATGGATTTCCTTTTTATTCCTTCTGGCATATTAAATACAACTTGTTCTGGTTCTTCAATTGAATCACCCCGATCAAAAAAATCCTCCCAAGCTTTCAATTCAGTATCTTTATACTTCTTAAGCCAATCACCTGGACCCATAATCATGGGGGGGGGCTCTATTTTCAACTTTTCCATCAAATTGATTCTTCAGGCAATTTCTAAACTTATGATCTAGTGGTATAAAAACCCTGTTGTTTGCGTAAATAAATTTATGTAGATCTTTAGAATACCACCCTTGAAATTGTTCTGCACATCTTGGACATGTAAATATCCCCTTTGTTTGAAGCCCTGCAATTCAATAAGTAATGTTAATAACATCAAAAAAATATTATAATACTAAGTATGAAAGTTGGGATGAAAATAAATTATGAGTGTAAATACGTAAATATTTTATCTTACCAAAACAAACACCAAGTCCTGGGAAATCATGAATAGTCCAACATAGCACACCATACAACATGAAGGACCTATTTGATTGGGGACGTGATATATCATGCATTCTTATGCCTTTCCATAGTAGTTGCATCTCATCAATAAAAAGCGCAAGATAAACATCCATGTTTTTAACTTGATGTTTTCCTGGAACAATGAGAGTCAGCATAAGGTGCTCCTTTCTAACACCCATCCATGGGGGAATATTGTATACTATCAATCTGACTAGCCAAACACTATAATTTGATCTCAAGAAAGAGAATGGGCACACTCCATCAATTACAAGACCAAACCTGATACTACGGGGTTCATCTTTGAATTTTCATGATCATTTTTCCTCTATGTGTTTCATTGCTTTGGAATCGGTTAGAATTCACATGAATCCATCTTTACTCCTATTATTTGCATGCCAATCCATCAATTGTGCAAGTGACTTGCAACGAAACATTCGTTGAAGTCTAGGTATAATTGGCATGTGATGTAAAACCTTCTTTGGAACTGTAGGACCTTGTACATCTGTATGATATCTCTTCTCTTTGCATACAATAGACGCGCCTCTCTGCAAGTTGATGGCAACACATTCTCTTCAGGGAATATTTTAGTTTTTAGTGCCCTGTAAGATTGCCAAAGATTAAATCAATTGAATGTTTGACTTATGATGAACATGTTTGATATGTCAATTCACATGATCATTTTCTTATATTCAATCCCCAACTCAACCAACAACAGACGCGCCTCTCTGCAAGTTGATGGCAACACATTCTCTTCAGGGAATATTTTAGTTTTTAGTGCCCTGTAAGATTGCCAGAGATTAAATCAATTGAATGTTTGACTTATGATGAACATGTTTGATATGTCAATCTATACTAGGACTGTTTATATACAATATATGGTTTTAAAATCTCCTTAAAGAAATATAAACGAAGTTGATGAATGTATACAAATTATGCACACCAATTGACAATGCAAAGTAAGAAATATATTTCAACTCACTTCAATAGGGTAGTGAATCCTTTGTCTGACCAACCAAATAGTGACTTGATTTCTAATAATATTAATGTGCATGTTAGTTTTGAGGTTCTACTTGCACCCGATTTGAACATGGGTGTCTTCGCTGCTTGCTTGATGGAGTCTTTCAGGTTGTTATCATCAAAATTACATTGGTGGTAATTACCCTTGCTATCATCGTTACTGTCAACCATATGATCATTATTGTCATCATTGTTTCCATCCCCAAATAAATCTGTAAGCATTTCAATCAATCCTTCTTCATGCACTGCATTTTCACTATCATGATCATCATCATTAAGGCTAGGTGGCATGTCATCAGTGTATGCGGATCTCATCAGCTCTTCAAATTTCTCAGCTGGTAGTATTCTCTTCAATGTTGCTCTTTTCACCCTGGTATGGTTTTAAGGATGGTTTGGATCATCCCATCCAAATATTAATAACCCAGTTGGATCTTGGGCATTAGTATGTGTTTCATCAACATCTTCTACCTATCAACAAACGCAAGCATTATTTAATGTTTGCCAACAATTGGATAAATCGTAAATGTATTAATTTCAAAGAAATATAATCAAATATGGATTAAAAAATATAAATATAAATTGTATGAACATATATACATCAATTGAATAATGGAAAAATATTTTATAGACTACCTTTTTTATACAATAATTTAAATAAAACACAATTTTGACAACATAGTTTATAAAACATCAGTCCACACTCATTTATTATTGATTAGTTTCCTGCCCTTAAGAACATCCTTAGGGAGACCTTGTTCTTCCCTCTTCTTTTGCGCAGGAGTGTGTTTTAAGAAGGGGTAATCAATCAATAACTCATCCCCAATGGTAAGGTCCATAATAGTCTCAACCATTATCAATATATCAACCTCTCTTTCCATATCTCCATCTTTATCATTTATAACCTCAACAAATTGACAATTCGGTCTTATAGTAGGGTCTCTTCCCTTACTACTATTTATAAATCCTGCAATATTTTTGTATGTGTATGCACGTCCATCTATATACATAAGATGACCTCTATTCATTTCTTTTCCACTTTCCAATTGGAGACGATGTGTATACATATTCAAATTTAGTCCATATGCTGACATGCTAGGCTTATATTCTGCTAGCCTTCTCCATTCACCACTGTAATATGATGGACCATAATATGGCTTTAATCTCCTAATGGTTTGTTCTAAATTGTTACTATGTTTAGATCCCACATGTACATTTTGGACAATAAAGAGGCCTAGATTCGCTCCATGAATATTGGAGGATCGTATCATGTAGTTGTATCCCCAAAATTGAAACACCTCATACACTCTAGGTAGTTGTTGATCACTAGGCCAAGCACAATATAGTCGACGATCAAATGTCTCTTTGTAAATTGATCTCAAACTCAGGGGAAAGTCATCATCTCCATCACATTCATTCTCATTAGGATGTAGTCCACCTTCTCCTTGTCTTTAAGAAAATTATGCATCTTTAAACCGGTTCTTGTTATGTTGCTTGTTTTCATCAATTCCTCATCTTCCAAGCTGGTATATTGGCACATATTTTTGTTAGATGTATCATCTAATAAATGATCATTGCCCTCTAGGTTGGAAGTCAGTGATCTAGGAAACTTTAAACCAAGAACTTTATCCTACAAGTATCCATTAAGAAAAAAATTAGTTATTTAAATAATATAAAACAATGTTTAAATGAAGTATACATGTTATTTATATCAAATTGGAAAATTCCTTACCACAATTCCTATAGGATTTGAATCGATTGTAGGAGGCATACTACCGACTAGAAGCTCATCATATATGTAATGTCTTTGTACAATTGCTCGTTTGAATTGTTTCTTTCCACGACATACAGAACATCCACAAACAACAATTTTCTCAAAGTATTCATCCCATGTACTATAGTCCTGACCAACCTCTTGTTCAGTGCAATCATTTGTTGTGTCTGCAGAATCCATTGTCATATCCTCTTCCACCCATTCTCCTCTATGTGATTTAATAGTTTTAGGTCTACGTCCACGTACATATCTTTTTCTTTTCCTAGTTGAATGCTTAGGCTCTGCATTTGCTCCAATCTCTATCTAAAATAATCAACAACATGCATTAATTTATGTCAAGATTGGATAATAAATTATAAATTTCAATAATACTATGAAAAAAGATGGATGATCACAAAATGCCATCAGATCATTTTTTCCTAAGTTAAGTCAAAATTTGAGTACCTGATGTCTCGCTTCATCCGTCATGTCCTCATTTGATATGACACAATCTATTTCCATGGCTTCGTCTAGCCCTATAATACACAACATAGTAAATAATGTTTAGTACACCAATTATATCATTTCAACAAATATGATATCCAACACAAAACCTCACTTTAGTCATATATTTGACATATTGATATCATGTTTTGGCCATCCTAATTTTCAAACTTTTCCCTTGATCATAGAATCACATTTAATCACCATTCCTATGAATTTTCAACCAATAAGTTTGACCTCAGAGGCCTCATAGACAGAAAAATGACTTTATCTCCTCTTTGTTGTAGCATTTGTGAATTTATAAACACCTTCCTCCTTTGGTTGAGGTTGCTTTCTCTTCTTACCTCTATTGTATATGTAGATTCCATTGTCATATCTATTTCCACCCACTTTCCTCTCTGTGATTTAGTAGTTCTACGTCATCCACGTCCTCTCTCCTCCTCTGGATCCTATAATACACAACAATGACAATAGTCACATAACAGTTGTGCACCAAGAGAATATTGTTGAAATTATCTTGTTAATACACTCGCTTTTCATTACAATGCACTATGAAAAATAAAATAGGACATTGCAACATTTTGCTCTTCACAAAAAGTTTACACACTGAATCTTGACAACTAGAGCTCAAATCTTATGATTACATGATGACTACAAATTCACATCAAAAAGACATTTATTTCATATTTGACTCTCCTTTTTCTTTTATGGGTCATTTTAAGGCTATCTATATCTCTCCAAGTGGCCATAAAACCCCCAAAACTATCATAGAACCCTCAAAACAATCTCAAAGAGTCTTTGGCACCAAAATTTTAAATTCTTGATGGAGGGAAGGATGATTTGGATGTTAATTTTGAAATCATGTCATTAGATCTTTGTTAGGTTAATCACATACCTAAAGCCTCTTAAACCGAGCCTCAATATTATAGTGAAGTCAATTGTCATGACTTAGCTAAAATGTTGTCAATCTCCTATCACATATCTTAAGGTTGCCCTTAATCCCAAATCCAACTCTAAAATGTTAGATGGAAGGTCATGGCTCCAACTAAAATAATTGGTGTCAAAATGATAAGTCAGGGGACCATCATAGTGTTGATCTACTATTGTAGTGGGATCTTGAGGATTCAAAGGTTGTCATATCATTGCTATCATCCAAATACCACCTAATGTTGTACTAACAATGATTTAGAATCTTTATTAGCAAGTTAATGGACTAATATGGGAATAAAGGGAAGCCACCATATGATATCAAGGACCATCATTATGCCTTGGTATAGTTGATGGACAATCGTCCTAAGTATTGTTACAACCCAAAAGGTCTACCACAACCCCAAAGGACTATCACAAATGATATTAGGTCATCCAAACCATAGCTCCAATATTCACCATCATATGAATATCATAATTAACATTGAAGAGATTGTCATACCATGAGGCATAGGTAACAACCATAGGAGGTTTAAAAGCAACACTAGCAACATTGAATTATTGTCATAGTACACCTAGGATAGCTAGGTATGCATCCATAGAGTTATTACTATAAAATTGTCTCATTAATCTTCTGACTAGGTTAATTCACTATCATAGTAACAATGTATTTAGTCATCAATAAACATGTTGTTTTTGCATTTCAATGAGATCAATTCTTGAAAAATGACAATCCAGAGGTTAAAGAGACAAGTTGATACCTTACCCAAGTTGTCATGTTCTTGAAACCTTGTCACTATAAAGAGGAGATATCTACAGATTAATGTCACAAGGACATAACCAAGGCACTATCATGAGCCATAGGGACAACTTACTACACCATCCAAAACTCCATTTGAACTAGCTACTATCAATAATTCACATTATTGGGGACTATCATGAAGAAAACACCATGCATTGGACTGTCATAGTCAAACTGGAGAGGATTGTCTAGTCATTTTATGACTATCATAGTAGCTAGTGGGTTAGTTACCATGCTTCAACCTAAAATAGGTTAATGAGAACATAGAAATGAAAATCACAATACCATAAGCATTGCCATAAGCTACCAATATAGTCCCAATATCATGTCATGATAGTAAGAGAAGAGTTGTTTGGTTTTTCCAAAGCCATATCACTTGCATAAGGATTATCACCAACCATCTATGTAAGGTCATGAAAGAGTGAGTCATTATTGAGCTAATCATAAGAGAAGCATGAAGTCAAAATGCTATCATGGAAACAAGATATAGTTACTTACTATAAGGACAATCCAAATTTGGTTAGGTTGCTACAAGCAACCAAATTTGGCATTCCATTAGATAGTGATATCAACTTCCAAGAAAAATACATCATTTTGCACTGATAGGTGCTAAATTAGGTGCACTTTGCACCACCTTTTGCACCCCAAAAAGATTACATTTAGGCCTAAAAGTTGGTGCTAAAGTTGTGGCTAACTACTCCGACTATAGCGCTGACTAATGGATCAAAAAAAATTAAAAAATTCTTGCCTGCACATACCCCAAAACAAAAAAATGCAAAACAAAACTTTATTGATTTTTGGTGTTCATTTTGTGTTTGGAGATCAAACATTTGGCATGCAGAGATTGAGCATTTGGGTTTTTTGTGTTCGCCTTTATTTTGGGCAGATCCTTAGCAATGGCGGGACTTGAATTCCAACCCCAGTTTCCTTTCCATACCTAATGTGCATACTCAATTTCTTACATCTCAAAAGTCCCAGGTTTGAGCCATGACATCCTTTGCTTCCAGATATCTCAGCCTTTTAATTCGTGTTGCTCTTCTTCTATTCGTGCTAGGTAATGGCATCACCTCTCTTTCATCTACTCTTTTTTTCCCGTCAGATGTCAGATTCATTTGGAAAAATGTGGGTCTTATAATATTCATAGGGCATCTATTGAAGATAATTCTGAGCAAGGCTTTTCATAATAGATGACAAATTTCCACATTCTATAATATTATAAATGTGTGCTTTATTTCAATTGATGTATAAGCTTACTTTCTTGCAACAAACTTACAGAGGAAAACAACTTCATGATTTGCTCTACAAAGTAAAGGTCAAAAACCTTGAGGAATACAAAAAAACTAGACGAAAACTTTCATACCTAGCAGTGTGTACTTCATTTGCCTCCATAGACTAGATGAAAATAATTTGCCCTAGGTCACCTCAAAATGTAAAGCAATAGAGGGAAGAGAGCAAAGGGAGTAGACTCTAGCCACAATGAGGTAATTCATTGTCAATTTATACATTTGTAAATGTTTCCATTGTTTCTTTGATTTTTAGTTTTTAGTTTTTTATTTCTAAATTTAAAAGAAGAAATTTATTTTATATATATAGAGGGACATGGGGCTGACATAGATAAAGAGGCATTGGCTTCCATATTGGGGGTAGAGGTAGTGAACAAATTGGATGGTGTGGACTTGACAATGCTTGCCAGATACATAGAAAAATGATCTAGTAAAGCCTCTGAAACATTGCAACCAAATCAATAGTGTCAAAGGGAATCAATTGATTCCCCAACAGTCACGGATCGGGCAAAAGATGGAGGAAATCAATAACAGTAACCTCTAAGAATGTGGAATAGGGAGCAGAGGCTTCCAATGTCCCAGCCACTCCTAGGACACAGACTTCTTCGACCACCATGCCATGTTTTGCATCTTGCATTGGTAGCTACGATACCAAGATAGAATATGATGTGGTTTCAGAGGAAGTTTGAATGAGAGATGCCCGAAAAATGTTTGTGAATAGGTTGAAGGAATTATGCCTTCAATGGTTCAAAGACCATCTATATTTACCATTCTCAAAGATACCCATGCACCTGCAAAAAGCAGTTATCCAAGACATGGAGACTGAATTTGACACAAGTTGGTCTATAAAGAAGATAAAGCTATGAATGTCTCAAAACTACAAGAGATTTCGATGCAACCAAATAAAGAAGATAAAAAACTCCCTCCCGAGCTAAGGCTCAAAAAAAGGCCAATTGATGTAAGTTTGAAAGTATGGAAAGAGCTTGTAAAAGCATATGAGAAGTCTGATGCACAGAGGAAGTCCGGTCAGGAGAGTACATGGGTATTTGAATTTGCTCATAAGATTATATCAAATTTATTAAATGATTTTTAAATTTTATTTGTGCATAGTTAAATTGAATTAGTATATGTTTCAGGACAAGGCCTCCAAGGCTAGGCTTGACAAACTTCGTGCCATCCATCACAATGGCCAGAAAGGTTTATAGGCCTTGATCTGTACATTTGTAAGAATATTTAATAAGTTAAATGATATAATTTTTATTTCCTAGGAAAAAGTAAATGATTGCATATTAATTAGTTTAACTAGTCCATGTGCCATGTTTTGACAGGAGGAGAAATATGAGCATCCAAGCTAATTTGAAAAGGAAATGTTACAAAGCAAAAAGTGGACTAATTTTTTAATCTGGATGGAGAATGAGGTATCAATAATTGACTTTAAATAACTTAGTTGGATATTGTTGTGTTAATATGTCAATTTGCATTTCTTGTGTTGAGTTGTTTATTGATGTATAGGATGAGTTCTGAAGTGCTTCTCTGTTGGCCCTAGATCCAACTCAATTGTCCCATTATTTTCAATCCAAGACATGTGCACATGTCCTCCTAGTTACCTTATTGCAGTGTTAAGATTTGAACTTCAGTCACTCTCATTATGAATGTACCTTTTTACCTTTACAGAATAATCCTTGGACATTTTTCACAATAATTTTAATCCACAAAGCTCGACAACTGTAAGGGCAATCACTTATATACAAACGTGAGTTATGTGAATAGGCCACTAAATCATCCACACATTTGTTTATATTGAATTAATGTATAGACAGCATGTATCCTTTATTGAATCATTAGGTGGTGATAGAACTTATAAAAATGATAAGTCCCTTATCACAGGCACATCATTGATATCTTTATCAAAGGCACATCATTGAATATTCCAACAGTTGCAACAATGTAGGGCAATCCTCTATCTTGTGATCAACATCATAATAAGTATACATTGGAAACTTTGTGCAACTACGCGAGGTATGCCCAGGTTCTCCACACTAGTACCATTAGATTCCTCTATTGCATACTCTACCATGGCCTCCTTGATTTCCTCCATGCTCCATATATTATGGCTCCTAATAGCACAACACCATCTATTGTGGTTGTGACTGGAGTTGCATGGTTGTGTTTAATTTTGTTTTCCTCTTGCATTGTGGAGGACTTGTACTACTTTGTAGGTGGTAATGTCATGGGTGGATGTGTGACAAACCTTGCACTAGTAATTGATAGGAACATCCTTTCACTTTTGCAGTAGTGGATAATTTCATGAGTCTCATGACATATGGTGCAATTAGGTATGTGTTGAACAAGAGGGAACTATGTGGCATTAATAGCTTGAGCTCCTACCACTAGATAGTTTGTAGTTGTATGCCCCTTAGTGTGGCACTTTGTTCATCATAAACCACATTGATTAAGAGTTTCACTTGCAAGTTGTGCTATTTGCATGACCATTTTTCCATTTGTTCTTTTAGGCATGTAGTAGAATCATATGTTGGGGCTCCCCTAATTCTTATAATCTCAACACAACTTTTAAGGCAACTTTTTAATTAGGGAGAATGAGCTAAACTAGTTCATGTTGGATATGTGCAATTAGCCTACGAATAAATCATTCCTTCTAAATTTCAACATTTTATAGTTGGGTCAACCTTTAACACCAATTCCTTAGAGCGTTGATCATACCTACACACAATCACTCTTGATTGTTGCCTTATTTCCTTTAATGCCACAATATTACGATGCACCATCTTAGGGTAATTGAAATTGGGAAGGAAATATCTTAGCAGTTTACCAAGATCATTCTTAGTGCCATTAGGATCATAATGAGTATACTAGTCTTGTGCTTGCTTACAAAAAGTGGTTGCAATTAACCTAACCTTATGGTCATTATCCACAACATTTTGTGTGTGCCATGCTATCTCATATGCTTAAGTTTGGCGGGCTAATAATGAACAGCAAACCCTTATTTGTCTACCTCCTTATAACTGATCCCATTTTGGATTCCTTGTGAAGTCAGGGTGATTTGAAGGAAGATCAAAGTTGCACTCCAATTAGATGTGTGGCTAAAGAAGGGCTTAGCAGAATATGGAAACCTTTAGATTTTGTGATTTTTGTTTTATTCCATTTCAAAACTATTTGTTTTCTTTCTTTTCTAATGAACATTTACTCAGAACCCCTTTCCTACACCCCAAATCTTCAGTTTTAAACTCACTTGCATGGAAGATGCATTAAAGGTATCAATTATATATGCTCCATGATTTAAATCCATTATTTTATGGTTCTCAGTATGACAGAAAGAAGGATGTTGTTGCTTCTTAGACTTGTTGCACACCTTACACTAGGTCCACAAGCTAGTGGAATGGTATTCGAGAACACAATGGCTCTCATATTAGATTTTTTTGCAAGAAATTAATTTAAAATGGTCTGAGGCCTAGCTTTCATTCCAACCTAGGATTCCATCACAATAATGTCATATTACAGTCTTCAAATATGTGTATAATTTATGTGCATGGTAGTAACCATTTAGTAATAATTCTTCACACACCACACTGTAACTGAGATGTGTGAATGCCCTAAAACTATACAGGTTCAATCCAAACACTATCATAAGATCATGCTTGAGAAGATCACAGATACATCATAGTTTAGGTGTGGGTAGGACTTCCTTAGTGTAGCCCTAACTATGCATTGTAGTAGAACCATTATATTGATAATTCCAAGTTTGAACTAGCAGGGACAATGGAGTTTCAAGACCCTTACCAGCCAAGGGAAGGTTGATATAAGAATTTTGAGGCACCTAGGGTAGTGACAATCATATAGGACCGGGTTTGTGTTATGTTTGGAACCCATAAAGTCTTGAGGTCTTCTTAGAGGGGTGATATGTGACTAGGGTATGAAGGGTAGGACTTTGTATGTAATCTTAAGCCCTCCTTTTGGATTTGTTGGAAGCCTTCTTCACTGATACATAAGGACTATCAAGACTCCTATGATAGTGCATTAGAGAGGCATTGAAATCACAAAGGTGATAAATGTTATTAGGCCATCACCCATTGGAGAAGGGATTGTCATAAAGAGCATGATAGTGTTACCTTATCATATTCACAAAGGGGATAGTCTTTGTGGTGGTAATTATAGTCACTAAGTTTACATCCACCTTCCTAGGGTCTACATAAATGCCTGAAGTTGAATATGCCTATTTTAAAGATCTTACCATGAGTATTTTCCATGTTTTTACCCCTCTAATGATCTGAAGATTGAATATAAAGGTGTGGAAATTGTTGACTAACCTTACTACTGTCACAATCAATTTGCTAACATGCAAGACAGTCATGAGTTTTTTCTTATTTTATTTAAGATTTATATAATCTTCCTTATTGATAAGATGGGGTCTACTATTCCCAAATTATCTACAACAAAATACCAATGGAGACCTCCCCAATCCTCATCTCAAGTTTCAAATGCACAATGAAACGATGGAGGACAATCATAACTGTCATAATAGTACATTAGCATTTTTTGTCTCAAGGTGGCCCTTGAGACTGCCAAGGGGATGGATATAGAGTTGGGATTATGGTTTTTGTTTAAAATCCTTGTGTCATTGACCTAATATTTATTTGTGGCAAGGATCCCAATAGTCTAAAGATTACAAATTGTTGTCAAGAAGCGACTGTCACAGTTAAGTGTGGTATAGTGATACAATTTAATCTTGGTTGATTATTGTATAAATCTCAAGCTATTTAGAATGCATGGGGGTATTAGGGTGTGGTATCACTATAAGGTAACCATCAATTGATTTCTTCAACCCAATCTTGGCCTATATAGTACCCAGTGTGAAGAGCAAGATAGTGTTGTCCAAGAACCTTGCTATGGTCACAAATGAGGGCAGTCTTAGCTATTATAACCATAGTTGGAATCCCTTGTTGTTACCATAACATATGTGACCTAAAACCATGACTCTATGAGTATGAGTTGTTTGAAACTCCTCTGAGAAGATCCCACTATGGGAATGTATCATAATTCAGTGTTAAATAGGATTATTGTCATTACAAAAAATCTAGGGCAGTCATTGTATCCTCTCATTGCCATCATAGAATTAATGCAACTATAGTTTTCAATACCAAAGAGATGGAATTGATGGTAACCATAAGGTCTATGTTGACTAGTCTCAATCATCCATCCCTTGATGGTAAAAAATAATGTCCCAAAGGAAACAGTAATGATGATACAAATACAGACACAAAATAAGACCACGTTATATTCTTCTATTTTAGAGGACTGTCTCTACATTACTAGTCCAGATTAAGGAAGAAATGATTTAAGAGTTCATTGGATTTTATGGCTACAATCCATTCATCAAATCCACACAAGGTGGCATGGTCAGGTTTCTAAATGATTAAGTCCTCTTTTGTCAGATGTTGTAGTTGTAACTACTCTATTAGACATGTATGCAAAATGTGGAAGCATAGACAAGGCACGTGAACTATTTGATAGAATGTCTCAAAGAAATGTGGTCTCATGGACTGCAATGACTGCAGCATATGCTCAAAATGGATTTTTTTAAAAGGCTTTAGAAATTTTAAAGGAAATGCAATTGGCTGGTGTAAAGCCAAATTCTACAACCTTTGCCAGCATCCTCCCTACCTATGTCAAAATGGGAGCTTTGGAATAGGGTATGGACATCCATCAATACATAAAGGATAGAGGAATTTTGTCAGATGTTGTAGTTGCAACTACCCTATTAGACATGTATGCAAAATGTGGAATCATAGACAAGGCACATGAACTGTTTGATAGAATGCCTCAAAGAAATGTGGTCTCATGGACTGCAATGATTGCAGGATATGCACAAAATATGGAATCATAGACAAAAAATGTGAATTGTTTGACATAATTCCTCAAAGAGATGTCATCTCATGGAATGCAATGATTGCAGGATATGCACAAAATGGATTTTGCAAGGATGCTCTCAAAATCTTTGAATTATGTAAGCACTCTGGAACATATCCTAACATTGTAAGCTTTGCTTGTATTCTAGGTGCATGCAACCATGCAGGTTTAGTGGATGAGAGTTGTACATACTTCAATCACATTTGTAACCCTTATTGCATTACACCTACAGTTGATCATTATGTGTGCATGGTTGACCTCCTTGCATGTGCTGGCTATCTTGAAGACACCCTAAACTTTATCTTTCTTTCTAAATCCCCAAATTTGCGCTATTCCCGCTCATATTGAAGACTTGTGAGCGAGAATAGGGCTAACATTTTTTCTTTCTAAAATCGGCCGGATAACATATTGCTAACTTCATTATTTTTCAAACAAAATAGACCTTTATCTTAAGGTTACTCATGAACCTTAAGATAAATAATTATTGAAAAAAAATTGTGCATTCCTTAATGACATGTAAGAGAATTTAATCAACTGCTACTTAAAAACTCTTTAATGTTTCTGTCTAATGTAGGTTATTAGATTAATAGTGAAAAAGGACATGCATGGACCAAGCAATTTGTGGCACTTAAGGTTATGTAATAGAATTTGCAGTTGATAGTTAAATTGTATTTAACAATTTTTTTAATGATCTTTACTAACGTTTATTAGAATTGTTGCATGTTTTACATCATTGGAATGACATATTAGCTGTAACTTTTTTGAAATTTTATTATGGTATGTGCACTTTGATATGATGTAATATGATTATGATTTTATTTCATATGTTGTAATATTAGATATATAACAGAAAAATAAATTATTGCATGAAATAAATCATAACTTTTCATTTTAAATGTTCTTTTTATAGAACACGGGTCTTCCAAAAGATCAAGATGATCCTCATGATATAGATCCAGATTATGTTGGTTCTGGTATAGATCACATGGCAGAGGATGATGATGACACAAATACAGAAGACACCGAGGCCGATGACGATGATGATCATGATGATGAGGATCATGATGATGATGATCACGATGGTGATGATCACGATGGTGATGATCACGATGGTGATGATGATGATGAGGTAGTTGCCGGTAGTAGCCAGTGACATTCATGATCATATAGACTGCATCATAGATCATTATTGATATATCGTTATGATGCCTCTTTTCATGGTTACTATCATATGTATCATTTTCACGGCCTGCAGTACCATATTAATGAGTTGTATCATAAATTTATGTATCATTTTGACTTATATCATTTGTACATGTATCATCTTGACTTGTATCATTTTGAGTTACATAATTTATCATTTGTACATGTATCATTTTGACATGTTATTGATCTACTGGCATATTTGACTTTCACTTGTTTTAGTTATATATGATGATTATCTTATCAGTATTGACTTGTCAATTTATATATATTAAAAGTGGTCGATGATTTTTGGATGGATATTTATTACGTATGATGATTTTAATTTACTGCTTAGGATGGATGTTGTCAAATTCAATTAAATTATAGATATTTGACTCACTTGTTTTAATTATAGATGATGATCATGTTATAATAATTATCTTGTTATTTAATCATATGAGTTAATTAATTAAATTACTTACTTTATAATCATATGAGTTATTTAAGAGGCATGATATATTTAACTAATTAAATTGAAATAAAACATATTAAATTAATTCCATTTGGAAAGAGATTCACTCATCACAATTAATGCAATCAGGCAAAATAATACTTCAAACTAGATTTTAGACCAATGGCTATGGCCCATCAGACAGATGTTGGATAGATTTGAAGACTACAAATTGAGCCACATGTACAAAGAAGGAAACTTAGTGGCCGATGAGTTGGCAAAGGTGGTGGCAAAAAGTACCCAGAGTTAATTCATTTGATGACATCATGTAATCATCATTTGAACTGGCAATTTAAGATGGCAAGTGTGGAGTGATACCACTCATAGGTGAATAATTAGATAAGTCCTCAAGGTATGGTACTACTGGCAAAAAAGCACGGTGCTGGGCTATTAAAACTCGCAATGGGCTTCAAGATCTGTATATCTACGGGCTCGAGTGGACGATACACTCTTGCCAGCCTACTCATCATTAATAAATGCAGAGGTCTACAAATATGGGAAGGGATTGCAAGAGATCCATACCTTTCTCTCTTTTCTCATTCTATTTCTCCAAGCTATTGGAGCCCGAAGCCATGGACACATCGATATGTTTGGAATCCACGAAGCAACAGATGGTGTTCCTAGGGGAGGAGACTAACAAAAGATTGAAATCTATTCTTTTATCTGACCATCCCTTGGTGCTTTAGGCAGTAAAGAAGGTGTTGGGGGATGAATTTCTGAAGGCTACTCACCGCTATAGAGTAAACATGGATATCACAGCCATGTTCTTGGAGGTTCTTCTATATATGAGAGTAGGCAAAGCCAAAGCAAAATTCTTGTGCCAGAAGTTGTTCATGCACTCTCTTTTGGGAGAGATAGATGCGGCCCTTGATAATGTTGACTATAATCTCCTCTCTCCCTTGGTACAAAACTACTACATGTCCAAGACACGAGGTGCAAAGGTGAGAAAATTCTCAGTTGTTTGAACTCTTAGGCCGGTTGAGTTGGAGAAGAGGTGGGGTGAAATTGAGAGGAGCATCAGTTGTTTGGGAACGATGGCAGGACTAGTGTGCATGACTAAAGTTGGCTGGGTCAGGTAGTACATGGAAGTAGAATGTTTGGAATTGGCTAGCATCCTTGAGGATGATCAAGTTTGGGGGCTGGGTGAAGGTGAAGACTGGGTGGAGATGGATGAGCGTTTCCCTAAAGAAGCAGCAGATAGTCCAGCTCACCATTCTTGCGGTACAGAGTGCCCAATGGTAGCTTATGCAGTGATGGCAAGGCGTACTCATGAAGAAGAAGGAGACTGAACAAGGAGTCCTATGTGTCCAGTAGGTAGTGGTTGTGGTCTTAGTACCCAGTGTTTCTTCCTATTTTTTGTTCTGTATTGGGCAATTTTGTATAAGTAAGCCCAAATGTAGAATGATTCATATATGTATTGTGAAAGGTTAGAAGGGTAGCGATGTCTAGTTAAGTAAGAATGGTAGGAAAACTTGGTGATGGTGGTCAATGCAAAAACTACAATGTAATCTTTTTGTTTATCAATATAATGGGTGCTGCCCCTTAGCAACTATTTAACTAAAAAAACATATTAAATTAATAAATGTAAGCAAAACAAGAAGCATTTTAAGAAGCAAAAAAGGAAGCAACAATGGAAGCCAAACTACAAGCAAACCAGAAGCAATCTTGGAAGCAAAATTTGGCATTATTTAGGAAGCAAAAATAGAAGCAATTCAGGTAGCAAACAAAGAAGTAATAATGGAAGCAATTTTAGAAGCAACAAAAGATGCAATAATAGAAGCCATATTAGAAGCAACAAAAGATGCAAAATTGGAAGCAACAAGCGATGTTATATCGGAAGAAAAATTGGAAGCAAAACTGGAAGCAAAACCAGAAGCAAAATTAGAAGCAAAACTAGAAGTAAAACCAGAAGCAAAAGCAAAAGCAAAATTGGAAGCAAAACCAGAAGCAAAACCAGAAGCCAAATTGGAAGAAAAAGTGGAAGCAAAACTTGAAGCAAAATTGGAAGCAAAACTAGAAGCAAAATCGAAAGCAAAACCGGAAGCAAAATTGGATGCAACAAGCGACATTATATCAGAAGCAAAATTGGAAGAAAAATTGGAAGCAAAACCGAAAGCAAACCTGGAAGCAAAACTGGAGCAAACTTGGAAGCAAACCTAGAAGCAATAAAAGAAGCAAAACTAGAAGCAAAATCAGAAGCCAAACTGGAAGCAACAAAATTTGGCGCTAAATTTGGCACTAAACCCAGCGCCAAAGTGAACACGCATTTTGGTGCCAAGTTTTGCACTGGCAAAAGTGTCCAATTCATGAACTAAAATGCACTAAATTCTGGTGCTATTTTAGGCACTAATTGCCTGTTTGTTGTATTGTTCCTCTACCTATAAAACAAAAAATCCTAAGGACCCTCATGCCTTGGGACATCAATGCAAAGAACCAAAGCAAAATACATCCAAAAGGCTATCCAAGCCCATACCTCCAAAATAAAATTCAAAAATTAAAATGGTTTGGGTACCTAAGCAAAAAGCAATCAAGTCAAATGGAGCATCCTCTTCCATCCAAAAATCCCATTCCATTCAAAAATCTCAAATTCCTTCATCCCACAAGCAAAACCAAAATCATAATAATCCTAAGTCTATGTGGGTACCTAAATCACTAAATCAACCATCCCCTAAGCAAACATGTCCATTGCTTCCTACACCTCCTCCATATCAAAAGCTTTAATATTTATCTTGGTGTGTGCAACCGTTGGTCATGGTTCCCTTCCATTCCATAACAATTCCAAATACCTCCATCTCCCCATCTTTTATCCATTATCCTACATATTTCACCTGTCACCTTCCTATGGTCCATGCTTTTGGATAAACCTTTCATTCATCCTTTTGCATAAGTCCTACATAATCCACATCATAATCAACTATTCTTCCATACATAATCTACATCATAATCCACCATTCATCCTTGCATAAACCTTTCATAATCCACTATCTACCTAATCCATCTTCCTCTCATGCAATCCCCTACCAACATCTATGAGCATAATGGCATTTGACATGGTCCACATGAAATGACATTCATTTCTAATGGGACAATATCACCCTTCATGGAACTAGACACTTGAGTTGCTCTCGTCTATATCCACCTACCCTATCTAAATATCCCATCAAAAAATTAAAAAAGTCAAAAAAAATCAAAAAAGTAAAGAGAAATCCCTTCGTCCAATGGTGAAAACTACCCTTGGTGGCGCCTTGGATAAGTACCATGATGAAAACCTAGCAAATAGGTGTCATGTGTAGATTGATTATCTATGTCACTTACACTTGGGGGCACATTATCTAATACATTCCAAACTATCCATCCTTTCATACCATTCTGCCATCATTATCCATCACATACACATACCTATCGTATTGAGTCCATTCATCCTACCCTTCCTTCTTTTGATCTTGATAAAGGTATGAGTGGAAAATGTTGACACATGTTTTGGGCATCTCTTGATATACCTCATCCTTTCCATCCAATTGTATCATCATAAGCTTTCTCATGTCAAATCCTAAGCATTACACCTAGAATGGGGCATGTTATTCCTATGTGACATAGTCTTTGGAGATCACATTCTTCCCCCCCTTTACGCATACATCCATCCATTTTGTTTACTATCACATATTTCTTTTATCCATCTCTTTATACATCCCTTTATCATAAGTCTTCCATCATACATCCTATCGCCCACCCTTTTACCCATTCATACAATCCCACCTACCTCCTTGCACCTAGACTTGGTCTTCCCTTGTCATTGGTATCTAGCATAAAGGCTATCCAAATTGTCATCCAATGCCATCCCAAAACATTTCAAAATCCAAAAAAATCAAAACAATGTAAAAAACACAAAAAAATCAAAACATTAAAAAAACCAAAAAAATCAAAACATTCAAAAAACACAAAAAAATCAAAACATTTCCAAAACACAAAAAAATCAAAACATTTCCAAAACACAAAAAAAATCAAAACATTTCCAAAACACAAAAAAATCAAAACATTTCCAAAACATAAAAAAAATCAAAACATTTCCAAAACACAAAAAAAATCAAAATATTTCCAAAATCTACCAAAAAAATCAAAACATATTCAAAAAATCAAATATCCAACAAAAATCCAAGCAATAAAATCAATCCAATCATCAATTTAATTCATCCAATCCAATCATCAACTCAATTCATCAAAACCACTCAATCAAGTATATTCAATCAATTATTCCAATCAAATCAATTCTTCAAATCAATCATCAATCCAATTCATCAATTCATCAATCAATCCATCAAATCAAATCAAATCACAACAATCAATTTCTTAATCACATCAATCAAATCAATCTAATTCATCAAATCAATCAATCAATCAAATTAATTCTTCAAATCATTTCAATCAAATCAATTCAATCATTTCAAATCATTCCATCAAATCACTCCTTCAAATCAATCAATCAATCAAATCATTCCACCTAAATCACTTCTTCCAATCAATACTCAAATCATCGATTCAATTCATCAATTCTTCAAATCAAATCAATCAATTCATTAATTCAATTCATCTAATCAAATCATCAAGTCATCAATTCTTCAAATCAATCATGGTAATTCTTCCAATCAATCAAATCAATCAATCCAACTCTTCAAATCAATTCTTCACTTCATTCCAAATCAAATCAATGCAATCAATCAATTCAATTCTTCAATACAAATCAATCATTAATTCCAATCTTCAAATCAATTCAATTCATTCAATCCAATCATCAAATCAAGTCAACCAAATCATTCCAATCAATTCAATTCATCCAATCAATTCAGTCCATCAATTCATCATCACCAATCAATAAAATCAATCCAATAATCCAAATGCAAGTCATCCTTTATCCATACCAACCAAGTTAATCAATCTTGTCAAATTATCCAATTACATCAATGGTCCTAATCCTAATCTTGACGTAAACCAAATCAATCAATCAACCAATCATTAATCAAATCCTAGTGTTGATTCGCATGGCCAACAACTCTAGTGTCAATCAATCAATCAATTGTCTTATACAGGGTGTTACATTATCAAAACCAGACTAGGCGTCTTATACGGCATGTTTCATTTCTTGAAACCAGACATCATTATCATTATCAATCAATCAATCATTGGTTTACAGCTTGACATGGGCAATACCTTGTTTTTTTTTGAATCATTTGTGCATGCTTGCTTGCTTGATTGTGTGTGTTATCATTTTATCTTGCATTTGTATCAAATCCATATCATTCTAGCTAATATTCATATCTTGTGTATGTTGGAATAGCTTTTTGCATTAACCTTTGCATCTAAGGTCACATCATACCTTTTGTGCATTAGGACTTCAATGTTCTAAGTTTACTTCCTCATATGTCTAGACAAGATTGTATTACGCTAGGTGCACAAGACACATCGTCACCCTGGTCCTTATACCTTGGTGCATAATGTCTAGTGCTATATCAAACTTCACGGTTTCTCACCTTCATTGCAGCATAACACATCATTCATTTCTTCTATACATTCCCTTATCTTTCTTCCTTGACCAATCCCTTTCATTTCAAGAGCCTACCCGTGTTTGTCCAACCTGCCTATCCTCTCGAGGGGGTATCATCATCCTATCTTTACATCATCATCCTTTTCCTCTATCCATATCTTAGCTTCTTTGAAATGATGTTACTTCTAGTCGCAACATCATCTCAAAGAGGGGCAAAATGTAGACACTTAAAATTGTCCATGTCTTGCAACAACACCTTGTCGATACATTATGTGAGACATCTTGTAGCATTTTGTCCTAGCCCCCTTTCACTAGCCGATTAGTTAAATAAATCTTATTTATTTAATTAATTTCCCATCCTAATCCCATTTATCCCATTAATCAATTAATTAAATAAATCATATTTATTTAATTAATTTCCCTCTCCCATTTTCCAACTACTTCAAATAAATTATTTGATTTAGTTCTCACCTTTCACCACATTCTAACACGTCACATACTACATTTTTCATTTAATGCCTTCACGTGTCCAACTAATTTAAATAATCTTTTATATGAATTAGGTCAGCCCTATTCCTATCTGTGCACTTGTCACATGATTACAACTCCTTGTGGAGTGGGAAACCCTATTCAATCTTAGTCGTCCACATCATTTAAATCAACTTTCAATCCTGGCCATCAATTCAAATCACTCCTTTCCTATAAATCAACCCTCACCCAAGCTATTTGGGGGATCCATTTTCAAGTAGCCTCATGTCGTCAAATTTCCTCTAGAATCATCCATCATTCCTCTTTCAATATATTGTTATGCTACTGAAATAGTGAGCAATCAACAATCATCCTTCGATATTTTGTATTCCTATGCAAGATTGAGAAGAGAAATGGAGGAGATCAAGTTTAGCATAGAGATTTGGTTTTGGCTTGCTTTTTCATTTGGATTTCTATGTCTATCTTGTACTCCATTGTGCTGCTAGGGTTTAATGATTATTGTGTGTGATTCATAGATCTAATTTTTCCCCTAATACAGATGTCCTAATCATGCACTCTATGTCCACATGGAAAGCACTAATACCATTCTTCAAAGTCCCTCAGCTGAACTTGTCCATGTGGTAGCCTATCACAATAGCACAGAGCTAACTTGGCTCTAACAACTATCCTCTGTGTGGATGCACTACCAATTACACGCAAGACTTTTCTTTTGTTATATTGTAGGTCTGCATGACAGGTGTCCAAACTTCATAATGGTGCGGTGTCGACTCATCCCCAACAAACTAACCTCGTGATGGAGCACTACCAAAAGGAAACTGTATAGTTAGATCCCTTCCTTCATCTATCATTCATGAGCCGGTGAGGCCATAGCCAGATGGCAACATTGTGCGACAACGCAGCCCTAACAAAGTATAGGCTAGGAAGCTTATGTGCTTGTGCGAAGACACCAAGTGTCCTATCCATATTCACGCCAACACATAAATGACCGGTAGTCTAGGAAAAGGGGTTGGTAAAACATGATGCCTAAAGGCTCAAGTTGTAACTTAACTGACCGATAATTGGGGCTAGGAGGTCAATGATGAAACATAAGATAAAGTGCACAGGAAGGGCAAGATAGCTTCTAACAAAATTGAAAGGAAACCTCTGCAAATCTAGTCCTCTACTCTTGCAAATCAAACTCATGACCATTTGAGTTACTCAGTGTCTCTGATGCAGGAGCATCTAGGTGCATGAGCAATCCTCATCAACTAAAAAAAAGATTTCTTGTTTGTTGTTTTCTTTTTGTTTTGTTGCAGGAGCAAAGGATCAGATTTGTAGAGCTTTCCTTTCAATTTTGTTAGAAGTTGCCTTGCCCTTCCTGTGTGCTTTATCTTATGTTTTTTCATTGACATCCTATCCCTAGTTGTTGGTTAGTTACGTTACAACTTGAGTCTTCAAGAGTCATGTTTTACCGGCCCCTTGTCCTAGGTTGCCAATCAAATGTGTGTCAACATGAATATGGGTAGGACACTTAGCATCTCCATGAAAACGCACAAGCTACCTAGCTTGTACTTTTTTAGGGCTATGATGCCACGCAATGTTGCCATCTGGATATGGCTCCACCAGCTTGTGAACAACAAATGAAGGAAGGGATCTGACTGTACAGTTTCCTTTTGGTAGCACATTATCGCGAGGTTAGTTTGTCAAGGATGAGTCGATATCTCACCATTGTGAAAATTTGACACCTGTCATGCAGACCCATAGTCTCAGTTAATAAAGGAAAAGTTCTATGTGCACTTCTTTAATTGGTAGTGTATCCGTACAGAGGATAGCTATGATGCAGATCAAGGTCCAGGGGCTTTGACAAGCTATTGAACCAGGCAGCAAAATGAACAACACATAATGTCAAGAATAGACAACTCTTTATTCATATGCAACAGAAATATTATAGGAGTACAGTGATCTCCATACATGCATCAGCCTAAGACTCACAATCATTTCATATTAGAGATCTATAGAAAAAATATGACTAAAACCAAGAACTCGTTATCAGTCCTCAAAAACTCATTATCCAGAGTCTTGAGTCATTCACCTTGTTCCAAATGTGAAATCACTCTGTTATAGGCATTTGAGGTGGCCACCAAATGTGAATGAGACTCGTGTTAATCAATTATTGGAAATCAACACCTTTGACTAACGCATATCATCTAGATCAATGGTTCAGGATCGAGAAAATCCTTGACCAATCAACTTTGACCCAAAAAATGACTTAACAAAGTCTCTGCTCAAATTCAGCCATGTGTCAACAGTCGCATCAGCGCACACCTTATCAGGTCCCACTTAACTAACGCTATAATCATGCACTCTATGTCCATAAGGAACACACTAATACCATTCTTTAAATTCCCTCGGATGACCTTGTCCATGTGGCAGCATATTGCAACAGCGCAGATTTGGCATGGCTCTAACAACTATCCTTTGCGTGGATGCACTACCAATAAAGAAGTGCACATAGGACTTTTCCTTTACTAATTGAGACTATGGGTCCACATGACAAGTGTCAAAATTTTGCAATGGCACAATGTCAACTCATCCTTGACAAAATGACCTTGCAATGATGCGTAACCAAATGGAAACTATACAGTTAGATCCATTCCTTCATCTGTCATTTACGAGCTATTGGGCCCATAGATAGAAGGCAACATTGCGCAAAAGTGCAACCTTGACAAAGTACAGGCTAGGTATCTTGCGTGCTTGCACAGAGACACCAAGTTTCCTACCCATATTCATCCCGACACAAAAATTAACTGGCATTCTAGGACAAGGGCCGATAAAACACGATGCCTGAAGGCTCAAGTTGTAACTTAACTAATCGGCAACTGGGGCTAGGAGGTCAATGAAGAAAAATAAGATAAAGCACATAGGAAGAGAAAGACAGCTTCTAATAGAATTGAAAGGAAAGCTCTACAAATCTGATTCTCTGCTCCTACAACAAAACAAGAAGAAAACAACAAACAAGAAATCTTTTTTTTTGTTGATGAGGATTGCTCATGGACCCAGATGTTCCTGCATTAGACATGTTGGGTAACTAAAATGTTCCATGAGTTGAAAACTCATGAACATTTTGGCAAGTCTGGAACCTAAATCCCATACTTGACAAGTTCTGCAACACTCAGCTAAGAAGCTTCATCTGTAGCTATATTCTTCCATCTGACCAGATATTCCATGTAGTCCTTACCTCTAGTCTTGATGCAGGAGCATCAATTTCAAGGTGTTTTTATGATTTATTTGGATGATAGGAGTCTAGTTGAGTTGATTTAGGTTTGTGGACTCCATTAGGATCATAATACAATGGTTAGGTTAGTTTGAATAGGCTAGGGATTCAAATTACTAGTTTCCCGCCAAAAGGTAATTTGAATTTTTGAAGCATTTTTGGTTTGTCACAAGGTTGAGATTGGTCCCTCAACTCTTGTTTTTGGTTTCCTAAAGCATAATAAGGTCTTATAGGACCATGGTATTCATTTAAGTTCCTCTTATTTGTTTCGTTTACATGTTATGTTTAAAAGTTGCAAAAAGTGGCAAAAATTGTCAAATTTTATGACATAGCTATTAGGGTTATTGGGGAAAAAGGTCATATCCTCGATGGTAACTACTTTTTGTAAGTTCTCCATGTTTAATAAATTAAGATACACCCTCCAAGAAGTTGAGGAGCAAGATTTCAAGAAAATACCCTGTTATTTGCAAATTTATGATAGTTTTTCTGAACAAATGGCAAAGAACGGTTTGGTACAAATCTGTACAGTCAATTTGTAGGTCTTTGTTTGCATGGGATGATAATGGAATGTCTTACGGTTCAAATGCAGGTGATTTTAAGTGATTTCATTGAGTTTTGTTCAAGTTATGGTAAAAATGGTTCTCGCTGCCCTATTCAGAAACTAGGTAAAAATGGTTCTCGCTGCCCTATTCAGAAACTAGGGTTTTTAGTGAGTTAAATAAATTCATATCTCAAATTCTAACCAATGAAGAATCATGAAATTTGGAACATAATTTCTTCAGGTCTCTGTGCACATTTCCACCAAAGGGCAAGTGATAAATCATTAATTTGCATGATTTATAGAGGACAGTGTGTTTTTATGGACATCTAGACTGTCATAAACTCTAGTTTGTTGAGGGTTTGTTGAAAATGCATTGGTTTGAGTTAATCACTGTTACTTAGGGTTTGTATGAGGTCTATGGGGTTTGGTTAAAGAATAAATAAGCCTAAGAATGAAGAGAAAATGAGTTTTGATTATTTCTTGAGACTTGAACCTATGAAAACAAGCAAATAGGATAGTTTACAGGGTGTTATTTGTTGCCACCATTGAAAGATCAGGGAATCAAGTGCATACTGTTGTGAAACCCACATTTTCTTGTTATTTATTGTCCATTGTGTTTGAAGTTGCTTTTCCTTTGTATCATTTTTGGTATCAAAGCCAAGGTTGAGTCAAGTTTGTCAAGTTGAGTCAAGTTTGTCTAGTTTGCCAAGAAAGCAAGAAGAAGAATAATTAGGAAACAGGTGAAAGATGCTTCCAAGAATCAATGTTACTGAAAGAATGGTAGAAAGAATAGCTACACAGTTGAGAGAAACCCTTGCTAGAGAAATGAGGGATATGAGAGTCAGTCTGGATGCAAGACTCAGTGTAGTTGAAGCTAACCAAAGAAGAGGAATGGTTACAGGGGATGTGAGTGACCAAGAAGAAGTGGTGAATGAAGAACCTCAAGAAGAGAGGAATGTTGATGAATTGAAGATGGAAAGATTGTTGAAGGCAATCAAGGGTGAAGGAACCAAGGTGAAGATGGAATGTCCAGTGTGTGCATGTAGTTTGAATGGTGAAGAACTCCTAGTTTGGATAGGGGAGTTGGACAAATATTTTAAGCTTGAGGAGGTACCTAAAGAGCAGTGAGTAAAGTTGGATAGGACTAAGTTGAAAGGCCATGCATCCCTATGGTGGGATTATGTTCAAGAACATAGGAAAAAGAAAGGCAAATCCAAGATTACTTCTTGGGATAGGATGGTTACCAAGTTGAAGGGCAAATCCATGTCAAGTGACTACATGACCCAGTTGTACAAGAAATTATAGAATCTGAAACAAAAGGATATGGGTGTGAAAGAGTACACAGAAGAGTTCTACAAGTTGAGTATAAGATCAGGACATATGGAGGATGATACTTATAAGGTTCCAAGATACCTTAATGGGTTGAAGTATATCTTGCAGGGTGAGTTGAGTCTCACAAGCCCCAAGACAATTAAGGAGTGCTACCAATTAGCCTTAAAGGCTGAAGAGAAGTTGAATAGGAAACAAGAAAAGGAGAATAGAGGTAGAGGAAGGAACTTCAAAGGTAGAGGTCCATATGTTGATAGAGAATAGTCACAAAGAGATCAAGGTGAGCCAAGCATCTCACAAGAACAAGCACCAAGTTTAAGAGGGCATTTTAGACGAAGAAGGCCTAACTTTAGGGGTAGATTTGGACAAAGAGGAGGACTCAATGGCTTCACAGGAAAATACTACAAATGCAACAAGTTTGTTGGTCATCAAGCTTGGGAGTGTCTAGAAGAGCAAGAAACTACCACACTTAGGAATGAAAGGAGGACTCAAGTTGCTCAAGGAGGATATGAAGAGAGTGTTAACTCCTTGCCATCACCAGAAGAACCAGAGATAGGAGAATCATTTCTAATGAGGACATTGATCAAAGTTCCAATGGAGAAGGAGCCACCTCAAATAAAGTCACTATTCAGGACTATTTGCAAGTGCCAAGGTAAGTGTTGTCAAGTTGTTATAGATTTAGGTAATACTAATAATCTAATTACTATTGAGATGGTAAAGAAACTAAATTTGAAAAGATTACCTCATCCTACACCTTATAAAGTCTCATGGTTGAATAAAGGGTAGCAAGTACTAGTTAATGAACAATGTTGGGTAGAGTTTCAAATAGGAAGGTATAAGGACAAGGTGTAATGTGATATAATTCGAATGGATGTATGCCATGTGTTGTTTGGTAGGCCTTGGAAATATGAAAAAAAAATAATGCATGATGGTATGAAGAATATCTATGTTTTGGAGGATGGAGTCACCTACACCTTAGCACCTTTAAAAGAGGAAGAAAAAGACCAAAAGATTGGCTCAAGTGTGATGTTAATGGGTGAAAAAGAGTTTCTCAATCCAATGGAAGAGGAATATGTAGGTTTTGCAATGATGATCAGACCTAGGACTGTCATAACAACAACAAGAATTGATGAGTTGCCTTGGGAAATTCAAGACATGTTGAAGGGTCATGCAGATATAGTTGTTGATGAACTTTCTAATTCTTTGCCTCCAATGATAGCTATTAGTCATCATATAGAGTTGCTAGAAAGGAAAGACAAATCTTTTAATTTAGTTGAAGGTGTTGAGCATATGCAATTGGAACTTGAGAATGCAAAACAAGTTATCTCTAATTTGCAAAAGCAGCTTGGTGAATGCAAGATAGTACAAGATGGCATTAGGAGGCTAAGTCCTAACATAGATGTTCATGAACATAGAGACAAATGTATGCAAAGTCACTATTTCTTTTTTCAATCCAAGGAAGGTCAGTTATCATTTTTTCAATCTGATATACATACAGAAAGGGAGAAGGCAAGCCATTCTACAAAGTCAATGGAGAAGTCAGAAATAGACCTGGTAAATTGGAAAGGTAAATTTCATATTGTTAATTTTCAGACCAAGACCATTCAATCAGATGTTGCAATGTTGAAAAGATCACTAGATAAGTGTAGGAAACAAAACAAAGAAGTAGTTTCAGGTGATACCACTATGCAGATAGACAAGTATAAGAAACTTTTAGAAATGGATTCTCAATTGAATGACATGTGGTAGAAAAGTGAGAGGCCTAAGGTAAAAATGAGACAGGCTTTAACATGTTTGAAAGAAGTGTAGGACAGCTTAGAATAGGACTCTACATATTAGATTAGTAGGTTGCAAGGGTCCAAGATGGAAGACATTGACAAGGCCATAAAGGATGCAAACAAGGAGCCCTCTCAGATGGAACTGAGTTAAAGTTTCTTTTCTTTCCCTGGGGAGTATGATGCAGGAGCATCAATTTCATGGTGTTTTTATGCTTTATTTGGATGATAGGAGTCTAGTTGAGTTGATTTAGGTTTGTGGACTCCATTGGGATCATAATCCAATGGTTAGGTTAGTTTGAATAGGCTAGGGATTCAAATTACTAGTTTCTCGCCAAAATGTAATTTAAATTTTTGAAGTGTTTTTGGTTTGTCACAAGGTTGAGATTGGTCTGTCAACTCTTATTTTTGGTTTCCTGAAGCATAATAAGGTCCTAGAGGACCATAGTAGTCATTTAAGGTCCTCTTATTTGTTTTGTTTACATGTTATCTTTAAAAGTTGCAAAAAGTGGTAAAAATTGTCAAATTTTATGACATAGCTATTAGGGTTATTGGGGAAAAAGGTCATATCCTTGATGGTAACTATTTTTTGTAAGTTCTCCACATTGAATCAAGGAATATGCATGCTCCAAGAAGTTGAGGAGCAAGATTTCAAGAAAATACCCTATTATTTGCAAATTTATGACAGTTTTTCTAAACAAAATAGCAAAGAATGGTTTGGTACAGATCTGTACAATCAATTTATAGGTTTGTGTTTATGTGGGATGATAATGGAATGTCTTAAGGTTCAAATTCAGGTGGTTTGAAGTGATTTCATTGAGTTTTGTTCAAGTTATGACAAAAATGGTGCTCGTTGCCTTGTTCAAAAACTAGGGTTTTTAGTGAGTTAAATAAATTCATATCTCAAGTTCTAATCAGTGAAAAATCATGAAATTTAGAACATACTTTCTACAGGTCTTTGTGCACATTTCCACCAAAGGGCAAGTGATAATTCATTAATTTGCATGATTTATAGAGGACAGTGTGTTTTTATGGACATCTAGACTGTCATAAACTCTAGTTTGTTGAGGGTTTGTTGAAAATGCATTGTTTTGAGTTAATCATTGTTACTTAGGGTTTGTATGAGGTCTATGGTGTTTGGTTAAAGAATAAAGAAGCCTAAGAATGAAGATAAAATGAGTGTTGATTGTTTCTTGAGACTTGAACCTATGAAAACAAGCAAATAGGATAGTTTACAAGGTGTTATTTGATGCCACCGTTAAAAGATCAGGGAATCAAGTGCATACTATTGTGAAACCCACATTTCCTTGTTCTTTATTGTCCATTGTGTTTGAAGTTGCTTTCCCTCAGCATCAATTCTATTTATCCACTCTAGAGTTAATCACTTTATCCACTTCATCCATCTTCTTTTTAGGCAACTCATCTATCCAACCTTGTGCATTAGACAAACGTGAGTCTGTGCCCCTTGTAAACTCATTTCTCCTTCATGGAACTTGTATAGATCAGCAACATTAAAAATAGGAGATATGTCTATCCTTGTTGGTTACTCAATCTCATAGGCATTGGATGAGAACTTCCTCAACACTTTGCACGGGCCTATCTTCTTAAATTTCAACTTATTGTATGTTCCATATGAAAATCTTTCTTTCCTCAAATGTGCCAAAACTAAGTCTCCTACTTGAAATTTGTGTTCCCTCCTATGCATATCAGCATATTCATTGTATTTGTTGGCACTCTTTTCCAACTGTTTCTTCACTTCCTGGTGAACCTCATGAATGTATTCTAAAAAATATTCTGCTACAACACTCTTCCTATTCAAATCTGCACTATCTCTTAGCTCATCAACACCTCTTGGACTATAACCATAAACTATTTGGAATGGACTCTTTCCTACACTTCTATTTATCGAATTATTGTAAGAAAATTCTAATTGTGCCAAGATAAGATCCCATTGATGTAGTTTGTCTCCCACCAGACATCTTAACAGGTTTCCCAAACTTTTGTTCACAACCTAGATCTGTCCATCAGTCTAGGGATGGTAAGCTAAACTAAATCCCAATTCAGTGCCCATATTCTTCCATAATGTATGCCAAAAATGACTAACAAACTTTGTGTCCTTATCAGAGACTATACTTTTAGGCAATCCATGCAGTCTGACTACTTCTTTGAAAAATAATCTAGCTATGTGGGATGCATCACTAGTTTTCTGACATGGTATGAAATGAACCATCTTTAAAAATCTATCCACTACAACAAAAATAGAATCGTTATCTCTCTATGTTTGAGGCAATCCCAAAACAAAATCCATACTAAAGTGCTCCCATGGTCTTTCTGGTATAGGCAATGGTTGATATAGTCATGTATTTTGTCATGCTCCTTTAGCATACTGGCAAATTCTACAACCTTGTACCAGTCTCCTCACATATGTGCTCATTCTAGGCCAAAAATAACCTTCACTCAATTGTGCCAAGGTTTTATCTATTCCAAAATGTCCACTCAATCTTCCACTATGCTTTTCTCTTATTAGATTCTCTCTCATGGAACCTCTAGGTATACATAATTTATGTTCTTTGAACAACAAGCCATCGTGGATGAAATAGTCCAACCATGGTTTCATATCTCCCTCCACTGGATTTCTACTAACTTTCCATGCTTCCTTAAAATCAGGATCATCAAGATACAATTCCTTCATTGCATCAAAGCCAACAACACGTACCCTTAACTCATTCATCAATAAACATCATCTGCTAAGTGCATCTACTACCCTATTTGACTTACCACTCCTATGTTTCAAGACAAAAGAATAACTTTGTAAGAATTCCACCCATTTCATATGTTTTTAGTTTAACTTACCTTGACTATTGATGTATTTCAAGGCATGGTGATCTGTTTACAATACAAACTCATTTGACAGCAAGTAATGCCTTAACTTCTTTAAGGCTTTCACTATAGCATAGAATTCTTCATCATAAACTGAGTATTTCCTCTTTAGTTTATTTAGTTTCTCACTAAAGTAGGCAATGGGTTTACCTTCTTGACTTAACACTCCCCCAACTGTACTACCACTAGCATCACAATATACTTGAAACACTTTGCCAAAGTCTAGCAATGCCAACACTCGTTGTTCTATCACCTTCTTCTTCAACAACTGAAATCTCTTTTCTATTGCAGCATTCCACTGGAACTCTTTCCTAACACCCTTCATTGTCTCAGTGATTGGTGCACATATTTCACTAAAAAAAATTATGAACTTCCTATAGAAGCTCACCAAGCCATGAAAACTTCTAGCCTCAAACATACTTCTAGGTGAAGGCCACTCTAATATTGCCTTAACCTTCTCAAGATTCATCTTCAATCCTTCTTCAAACACTACAAAACCTAGGTATACTAGTTCCTTCTACATAAAGTTGTATTTATCCAAGTTTACTAACAATTGTTCTTCTTTTAACCTCTGCAAAATTGCCTTAAGGTGCAGCAGGTGTTCCTCTTTTATTTTATTAAAAACCAAAATGTCATCCAAATAGACAATAACAAATTTTCCAAGGAAAAGCTTCATCACCTCATTCATCAATCTCATAAAGGTGTTGGGTGCATTTTTTAACCCAAATGGCATCACTAGCCACTCATACAGTCCATCCTTAGTCTTGAATGTTGTCTTCCATTCATCCCCTTCTCTAATTCTGATTTGGTGGTATCCACTCTTCGAATGAATCTTGTTGAAGTACTTTTCTACACTCAAACAATCCATCAAGTCATCCACGAGGTAATGGAAACCTGTACTTATTGGTTATCTTATTTATAGCCCTTGAATTACTGCACATTTTCCATTTCCCATCTTTCTTAGGTGCCAGTAAGCAGGTACAACACATGGACTGAGACTTTTTCTAATTAGTCCCTTATCTAACAGCTCTTGCACTTATCTATTCACCTCTTCATTCTTTATAGGTGTCATTCTATATGGTGCCTTATTTGGTAGGCTTGCACCAGGTATCAAGTCCATACAATGACTTATAATTCTAGTTGGAGGTAATCCATTAGGTAAATCCTTCATTAGGATGTCACTGAATTCATTCAGAATTTCTTGGACTTCTGTGGGAACTTCTATCCCTTTCTTTGTTGTCATAATTTCTACAACTTGAGGTAGGAAGGCATAACATACCTTCTCCTTTCTAATATGTTTTAAGAATGATTTTCTAGTTACTAGACAAACCCTATTAGTTTTCTCAACTTCCTCATCCTTATCCTTCAAAGGATTAAACACATACTCAACCCCATCCTTCTTGATTTTAATACAATTACTCTTGCCATTATGAATAGCCTGCCTATCATATTGCCAAGGTCTGCGTAACAAACGATGGCATGCATCCATTGGCATAACATCACACAATATCTCATCTTTGTAATTCCCAATATGAAATTTAACAAGGAAAATTTCTCATTTATCAGTAATTGATGTCCCTTTTGCAACTAGGAAACCTTGTAGGGAGTTGGGTGTTTCAACCTCTTTAGGTTCAGCTTCTCCACCATCTCTTCTGACACTAAGTTGTCAGTACTACCACTGTCCATAATGAATTTGCAACATTTTCCTCTAGACTTACATCTGGTTCTAAACAAATTTCTTCATTGTGTTGGTTCCTCTTGCACCTTCTCTAGTGTTAGAAGAACTTTCCTCAGCATCAAGGGTTCTCCATCCTCAAATCCTCCAAATTTTGGTGAGGCTACACTTGCCACACTTTCCTCCTTAGCTTGTGCTATATGCACTTTAGTCTCTTTTCCTTTGCCACTCCTCTGTTGTACTTGAGGATATTCAAATGCCCTATGTCCAGTCTATCCACACTGGAAACATGTCCCACTAAATCCTCTTCCTCTTCTAGGATTTCCTCTACCTTTAGAGTAATCACCCCTTCCTCTACTTCCTTGGGTACTAGTCTGAGAAGAACTTGCTTCTCCTTGCTTGTCCTAAGACCCACATCCATAGTTTGGTTGCCCTCTTCCACTAGAGGCTTCACCTCTTCCCCTAGAGTTATTCTACCTTCTAGAGATCTTTTCTTCTACCTTCAATGCAAATTGATAGGCTTCTTCTATGCTGGTAATTCTGACCATGATAATTTCATCTTGGATAGAATAATGCAAACCATTTACATACCTAGAGATCTTCTCTGCATCATCTTCAATGTGACCAGCCATGATGTTCAATCTATAAAATTCTTCAGTGTAGTCTTGCACACTTTTCTCCCTCTGCTTGAGGTTCTACAACATCTTAAACATAGTGATCTAATGGTCTGCATGCAGAAACTTTGCCTTCAACTTAGTTAACATGTTTTCCCAGGTCTTAATCTTTTCCTTTCCTTTTCTCTGTCTCTCAACTTGCACATGATCCCACCATAGAGATGCATGTCCCTTCATCTTTGCAGCTGCAAGGTTTACCCTCTTAGGGTCTTCAATAGATTCCAACTCAAAATACTTTCCCATCTCTGAAATCCAATCTATCAACTCATTTGGTTTTAGACTACCACTATAACTAGGTAACTCTACACGAGGTCTACTGGCAATCTTTGTCATGGCACTTAGAAACCTCCCTTCATATCCATCTTCTTCTTCTTCTGTTGCTTCCTCTTCACTGATTTCTTCCTCATTATCACTCACATCATACTCCTTTACGTTGTGTTCTTTCCATTGCATCCAGCCTAGCTATGATGCCACTTAGCATCACTACTAATTTTGCATCTCCAACTCTTAGAGTTGCTCCTCTTCTTCCTCTTGCTTAATGTGCCATCTCTATTGACCCTCTATATTTGTAGGTTCTTCTCTTCAATCTTTCTACAACAATCTCCTCAGGTTCCCTCGTACAACAATCACACAACCTCAAGGAATCCAAAACTTGGATCTGATACCACTTTGTGTAGATCAAGGTCTAAGAACTTTGTCATGCTACTGAACTAGGTAGCAAAATGAACAACACACAATGTCAAGAATAGACAACTCTTTATTCATAAGCAACAGAAACATTGCAGTAGGAGTACATTGATCTTCATACATGCATCAGCCTAAGCCTTACAATCATTTCAGATTAGAGATCTGCAAAAAAACCCATGACTAAAACCAAGAACTTGTTATCTAGAATCCTAAGTCATTCCCCTATTCTAGATGTGAAATCCTTTTTTTATAGGCATTTGAGGCAGCCATCAAATACAAATGAGACTCATGTCAATCAATGATTGGCAATCAGCACCTTTGACCGATGCATCTCAAATAGATCAATGGTTCAAAACTGAGATGATCCTTACCCAATTAGCTTCAACCCAAAAAATGACTTAACAAAGTCTCTGTTCAGATTCATCCATGTGTAAACAATTGCATCAGTGCACCCCTCATCAGGTCCCACTTAACTGACACCACAATCTTGTGCTCTACATCCATGTGGAACGCACTAATACCATTATTCAAAGTCCCTCGACTGACCTTGTCCATGTGGCAACCTATTGCAATAGCACAGAGCTGACTTGGCTCTAACAACTATCCTCTGCATAGATGTGCTACCAATTAACGAAGTGCATGCAGGACTTTTTCTTTGTCGACTGAGACTATGGGTCTACATGACAGGTGTCAAAATTTTACAATGGTGCGGTGTCGACTCATCCCTGATAAACTGACCTTGCAGTGGCGTGCTACCAAAAGAAAAATATACAGTCATATCCCTTCCTTCATCTATTGTTCACGATCTAGTGGGGCCATACCCAGATAGTAACATTGCGCAGTAATGCAGCCCTGACAAAGTATAGGCTAGGCAGCTTGCATGGTGATGCCAAGTGTCCTACCCATAATCACCCCAACACATAAATGACTGGTAGTCTAGGACAAGGGGCCGATAAAACATGATGCCTAAAGGATCAAGTTGTAACTTAACTGACTGGTAACTAGGGCTAGGAGGACAATGATGAAACATAAGATAAAGTGTACAAGAAGGGAAAGACAACTTCTAACATAATTGAAAGGAAAGCTCTGCAAATCTAACCCTCTGCTCCTGCAACAAAACAAGAAGAAAACAACAAACAAGAAAACTTTTTTTTTGCTTGATGAGGATTGCTCATGGACCCAGATGTTCTTGCATCAACACACCACTACCACAACTACATTTCAAGTGGCTACACTAGGTGGTGTGAATGAACCCTCTACTACATGTAATATTTTGGAGAATATTCTAGTGAAATAACTATTTTCATGGAGGCAGGTTTGCACTAAACTTTAATGGTTTCCAGAATAAATTGAGTGGTTTCACCACATGATAGTGGTTTCCAAAAAATCCATTAGTAGTTTTAGAATATTCTGGTGATGACATTGTCATGATGTTATTTTGGCATCAACATCTTCCTTTCAAAAATTTTGACCCTCTCACCATTGCAACTTTGATTTTGCAATTCAACTTCAAAGGCCAATATCTTGAGCATACGACCTCCCTTTTCAGTGTAATTTCATGATCTTTATAGTGGTGTGATCATTTTTTACTCAAGTGATATTTTTCTAAAAAAGTAGTTTTCTCATCAAATCTAACAAACAATCGTTGTTTTTTGAACTTTAAAGTCTTGTAACTTTCACATATGATCTTAGATTGAGGTGATTCTTTTTCTAAAAGAACGTTTTTTCAAGAAGTACACATTTGTTCTATTTTGAAGTTCTTATTCTAATTTAAATCTATACTTTCAACATGTGGTTCATTTTGGACATTGTAAAACTCTAGAAAAAGCTCCAACATTTTAGACGCGCTAATCTATAAAGTGCCAAATCATATTTTTTGGTGAAATTATTTGATTAAGTGAATTTGGGCGGTCTCTTAGTGTGTTTTGTGCTTGTGTATATCCTCTCTTTCTTCTTGTGCTCTACGTTTCCTTCACATATGGGTCATTTTACATTTCCATTGCTAACTCCATACAACTATAATTCATGGTAACATGAAGCATGGAATGCATTAATGCAACAAGGATATACTCCCTATGTTCAACAAAAGGTAGTTGAACCCACAAATGATAAGGAAAAGATACAATGGATGCTTAACATACTAAAGTACTTGGATGTCTTTGTAGTTACATTTCCCTTGATCTTATGTTTCAGATTGAAGCATGCGCAAATTCACACGATGCTTGAAAAAACTTAAAACTCTTTATGGTAAAATTGATGAATTTAGAAGCTATTAGATTGAAACTAAATTGATGATCCATGATCTAAAATGCTTTGACAACATCCAGGATTACATCACAAAGGTCAATGACCTTAGAGCACAATGCAAAGCATGTGGCATTAAGAAAAAGGACATTCAGTTGGTATTTAATACCCTTAACAAACTTTTCCATGCATATGCAACTTTTGTTTCTAGTTTTCACACTCATAGGTTGACTATGGGCTCAGCATATATACTATACCTCCATTTGCATCCTTCTTTGAAATGTTGGTGCATGAATAGGGGAAGCTACTTTCCATGGGTGTCCTAAATCCATCTTAGTCTCAGGCTTTATTGGTTGGTCAACCCGAAGGGATAGAAAGAGTTAGGTCAATCTAACAAGAAATAGAAGAGGTCCAAGAAAAAGCCACAAAAAGATCAAGCACAAACCTTGTCGATCTTGAAAGTAGACTTTAAATACTCTTCATCCAAGGATAATTCTTAGAAGAAGGATAGGCCAACTTGTAGCTATTGCAAAAAGGTTGATCATGAGGAATATTCATGTCATGGGAAGTAGATCAATGAGATAAAACATCTTCTAAAAAAGAACAGCATCAATCTTCCCTCCTCTATTGCACAATAATCCTATGCTCCTTCAAAATTAGGTAAAGGGAAAGCAACCACACTTGGTTATTCTACAAATTATTCTTAGCTATGGGTTCTTAACTCAAGTTCTTTGCAACATATGGGGTTTGATAAAGAATAGTTTTCTTTGTTAGATCCTTGTTTTGTTCCTCACATTCTCATTGGGGATGATTCTCCTATGGATGCCATCAGGAAAAGTAGAGTTGATGTTGGTGTTGGTACATTTGAGGATGTTCTCCATGGGCCTAACTTGTCAGCGAACCTTCTCTCCATCCACCAGATTGCTCATCTCCATAATGGGAGGAAGGTTGAATTGACTCCAAATTTTGTAGTCATCAATGATCTTGAAGATAATGCTCTCCTTGTAGTTGGAAAGGCTAACCATCATTCATGATGCTATGCATTTTCCACTTTATATCTGATGCCCACACTACTGCATTGCTCACCCATTTACATTCAGTGAGCAAACTATGGCATGAGTAGTTTGGCCATCTCAAAAATCACTACCTTCAATAGCTCAACACATAGGACTTGGTTGTAGGTCTTCCTTATATTAATTTTTTTATCGTTTTTGTTTAGGTTGTGCCTTGGGAAAGCATCACAAGGACAAGTTTGACAAAGGGAAGGCTTGAAGGGCTTCAAAATTCATTGAGCTAGTTCAAAGTGACTTGGAAGGTCCCTTTCCATCCTTGTCTTTCAGTAAAGCTCACTATTTTCTTACCTTCATTGACAACTATTTCAAATACATATGGGTCTTCTTCCTTCAACATAAAGGTAAAGTTTTTGATAGATTTTAGGAGTTCAAGGATCATGCAAAAAAATAATCTAGAAAGTGCATCAATATTCTCTACACTGATAATGGTAGAGAATATGTGAACCATCACTTTGAACAATTTTGTACTCTTGAAAAGGGATCAATCTTTAGCATTTAGTTCCCTACACACCTTAGTAGAATGGTGTTGTAGAAAAGGAAAATAGATCCCTGAAGGAGATGATTGGTTTTATGATCCATGCTCATTCCCTTGCAATTGAGTATTGGGTCGAAGCTATCAATTGTGTTGTTCACATCCAAAATAGGGTTCCACATAAGGATTTGAAGGGCATAACTCTTTGTAAATCCTGGTGTGGTAGGAAACCTGTTGTGCAACACTTCCAAGTTTTTAGCTCTCCTACATGGGCAACATTCCTTCAGAGAAATGTAGGGCTTTGGAACCTCAAATTCAACCCTACATCTTCATTGGGTGCCCTAACGGTGTCAAAGGATATCAACTTTTGGATCCTAAGACACATGAGCTCTTCATTGAGTGAAGTGTGCATTTTGAGAAAATCTATCCTAATTTATCCTCTCCCATTCTTCCTTCCTCCATAGAATATTCAGATGATAGTGACATAGAAGACTTTTCTCTAGCATCTTTGACTCATAGGGATGATCATGAGGACACCCCTCCCCCTTCATCGAGTTCACATTCAAATCCTAAGAATTCTCCTCTTCCATCCCCTTCCTCTTTCATGCCTCGTTGGGCTTGTTAGACACTTGAGTTTGTAGGCATTCTTGTTGGGGATCCTTTAGACACTCCAAGGAATTAGTCATAGCACCAAGATATTTTTTAATCCTACATTGCTAAAACTTCAAATCCACAATCATTTCATGAAGCACTAGGTATTGCCAAGTGAGATTTAGCCATGGACAGAGTATAACTCTTTGATTAGGAACAACAAATGGGAACTTGTTCCACTACTAAGAGAAGAAAACTATTTTGGTGTAAGTGGATCTATTGAACCAAATCTGTAGCGGATAGAACTATTGACAAGTATAAAGCACAACTTGTGGCCAAAGGTTTCTCATAAGTTACTAGTGTTGACTACACTGAGACCTTTGCCCCCATCACCAAGATGAACTCCATTCACCTAACTCTTACTATTGTTGCATCTCATGGTTGGGTTGTACATGAGATGGATGTGAAGAGTGTATTTCTTCATAGGGATCTACATGAGGATATTTACATTAAACAACCACAAGGAATTGAACAAATTTATTCATTGATTTGTAAACTAAGGAAGTCTCTCTATGGACTCAAACAAGCCCCACAAACATAGCATGCCAAGATGGACACCTTTCTTCTCTTAGTTAGATTCTTCAAATGCCACTCAAATCCAAATATTTACATCTTGAGATAAGAGGATTCTCTTCTTTTATTGGTTCTCTATGTTGATTATTTGATTATCACAAGGAGCACCTCATCTATCATTGCTAGAGTGAAGATTGCTTTGCATGATAGATTTGCCATAACCAACTTGGGTCTTCTGCACTACTTTCTTAGGATTGAGATCACTCAAACCTCTTTCAGGATCTCTCTTGCATGGCCCAAGTATGCTCTTGATCTTCTAGCTCATTTTTGCATGGTTAATTGTAAGCCTACATTAACTCCCTTTTGTCTAGAGTTAAACTTGAGGTGAAGCATTCCACATCACTTGTTGATATAACTTTGTATCATCAACTTATTGGCAGCCTCATCTACTTGACTCATACTCACCCTAACATTTCATTTGCATTTTGCATGGTTTCACATTTTATGACAGAGACACATGAGCTTCACTGAAAAGTAGACAAATACATTTTGCACTACATTTAGGGAACTCACCATTACAGGATTCATTATGTAGTAGACATAGGTTTAGATTTGATTGGATATATAGACTCTAATTGGGATAGTGATCTTGATGATTACAAGTTCACATTTGGATATAGATTTCACCTTGGTTCTAGTCCCATTTATTGGCAGAGTAAGAAGCAACATGCCATTTCTCTTTCATTGAATGAGGCCAAGTATCAGGGGGGTTGTTAATCTAGCTAATGAAGCTATTTGGATTAAGAATATCCTCAGTGAGCTTTGCATTCCTTTTTCAAAGCTATTAGTCATCTACTACAACCATCATAGTACCATCTAGATCATAAAGAATTGAATCCATCAGCAATAGATGAAACACATCAAGATCCAAATACGCTTTCTTTGGGAGATGATATAGGAGTAGGTCGTTGATTTGTGCTATTGTCCTATATTAGAGCAGGCTACAAATATCTTCACCAAACCCTTCACTAAGAGCAAGTATCTCCATCTACTAGATTTCTTGGGGCTACAAGACATCATTCCTTCAAGGGAGGTTGATCAAACCATAAATCATCTCCTCATTAGCTAAATAAAAGTATATATTTCTTTTTAAATAAATCAATTTTAAAGAGGTCTTGTGAATGGTTTGAAAGGTTTTTAGCTAAAATCAAGTAAAATCCTTGTTTAAAATGGAACAATCATGGTATGCATTAATTGCATGTTCACATTTAGATTAGCAGTTATTTGACAAAGAAGATTGAAGAACAAGTCCATTTTATGTCGAGTTGAAGCACCAAAAGATTTCCTAGAAAGAAGGTCGAAGAGAAGAGGAAAAGGTCAAAAACCCGGTCTTAGTAAAACAACAATATCTCCCTCATTTATAAATGAAATTTAAAGTTTCAAAATGATCTGTAAATCTGAGAATGAGGTCGCTAGTAGAATTTGGCAAATAAATGACTATGTGACTAAAAAAATTAGTCACGACAATTAAAAATGACTAAATTCTACTAATTTTTTGCAACACAGCTATAAATGTCTAAATAAATGACTAATTTGATTGTCGGGTAAGAAACACGACTAAATAATTAGTCACACAAATAAAAATTAGACAATATGATATTAAAGTGGGTAATTTAAAAAATATTTTGAATTGGGAAATTATTGGCAGGAGTGGGTTGTATTACGCGCAGGGTTAATAACGAATTGGGAAATTGTTGGCAGGAGTGGGGAGTACAGTAGAGTGCAGAATTTGGTAGAGGTAATTTGATGGGGGAGTGGGGAGTACAATTGGCATTATTTGTATAATACACCTCTACAAACAGAAGGATGGCTTGTTAATTATTAATGGAGTTGGAGCCGACCAGAAAGGGTTTGTGTGCCAATTTGATGGCATGAGGCGTTTTGGGTTTTAGCATATAAGTATATCAGCTACTTGCACGGATGATAAAGCTTGTTTGGAGAGGACCTATAGACTTCTGAAAAGGCATGCAAGGAATTTGAAGTTTGCTACAATGAATTTGAAGTCGACGAGGCCCTCTGTAGCGAAGTCAAATTTGGGGACGCCCTCTGCAGTGAATTTAGAGGTAATTCAAAACCCTCATTACATTAAACACAAAATCTATAGCTTTCTGATTAGCAACTGTATGTAGCTAGGAGAACAAAATCAGTGTATTATAAGAGATGAGTTACATAAATAGGAGGGTATCTTGTCATAAGACATTGACTGCCATGTAACAATTTGGAGTTCTTGAGATTGTGAAAGAATTGGATGCTTTTATTCATTGTATAATCAATACAATGCAGTGATCATATCTTGAAGTTGTCTATTTGTGTTCCATGTTATCATGCATGGGTATGGTATTAATTTCTAATTTTGTAACCAATTCACCAACCTAATCCCTGAGGCTCCTTTTCACTAAGTCTTCATGGCATGGGTAGTGCATGTAGATCATAATTAGTTTGTTATTGGTTGGTGTAACTTACAGTAGTTACATAGGCAACTGAGTACCAGAACCATACAGGCAATTCTAATTTTAGCAGACTATTTTTCATTAGTTTCCTCTACACATTTTGGAGCATATGGGAATTAAACTTGTAACATGCATCTAAATTTCAATTCCTTTGGTCACTTTGCCATTAAACCACGGGCTCATGTCCCTAGCCTAGACCTCAATGCTTGGGTAACATTGTGTGTAAGCCTAATCTATTAATTGCACAGAATCCTAGAAGATGGTCTCATATGGCATAGTTGAAAGTTATGCTAGTTCATCAAATCAATGTGGTCACCAAGCTATTTTAATTGATACTATATGTCCACACATGGGAATATATCAATTGTTAGAACAAGTCATCTTATCTCAACATGTTAATAATTTATGCTAGTAAGTAATGCTCGAAGTTACAACAAAGAATTCATTAGCCTGTTTGTCAGTGTTTGTGTATTCATTAACATTGACAAGATTGCCATATGTTTAAATGCTTATGGTTCATCAATAGAACAAGCATAAATTATGTGTACCATTGCTAAAGCATTTCTTTAATTATCATCTAGACAAGGAAGGCCCTCAATAAAACATGAATAAAAATAACATTTGTTTATTTCCAATCATCATGGTCTTCTTTTATGCAAATTGTAGATGACATGTAAACTAAACATAAGTCTACATGATCAACAAGATTTTTAGAATTACAACATGCTCCTATAAATTCAAACAAATAGTATACAAACACCCCAAAGTTTCCTTATCTTTGTGTATTACAATTTGACCATTATTGTTTTTTTTAACTGCAATGGATATTTTTTATATTAGAAATATAAATGGCGAGGTGCCAGTAATAGATAGTTTACAGTATATACTTTCAATCTTTGTCTCTTGCACATGGACAACAAAATGAGGGCAGAGTAGTTGCTATGTTTCCTACTAATTAGCCATTGATAGCTAAGAATCCTACAAGTAAAAAATGCACAAAACTAACCACAAAGATTTATGTAGAGGTAGAACATCTGATTCTGTAGAGTGATGCCCAGCTGTATTTCTTGAATTTGAATTGTTGCAGAGTACTCTATATCTTGTAGAGTGCTCTAATTCTAATTCTGTAGAGTGCTCTATATCCTAATTCTGTGAAGTGCTCTAAATTCTAGGTAAGTGCTAAAGAGTGCTGAAGAGAATGGGTTTACATGTATTAGATCCTGAGTAAGTTGAGTTTTTCAGATTTCTATTTTTTTCTTGAAATAGGAAACTAAATTAATACTGGAATGTAGAACATTACAGATTGATCACTGTCAAAGGTTGATTATGGATCAATACCATGCATATGATGAGAGAGTATCTAATGAGAGGGACATGGACAAATATCCATGTCCATGTAATGACTGTCTTGGTGGAAGGATGAAAAAAAGAAATGTGGTTTATCGACATATGATAAGATATGGGCATAGTGGTATAAGCCCTTGGGATTACAATTATTATGAAGATATGATAGAATTACAGAGTGTGAGAGATGAAGAGGCAACAAACATAGATGAAGTGACACCAAACATAGATGAAGAGGCAACAATGTTAGATGAAGGGTTTGAAGTTGATAGAATGTTGAATGAGGGTCTAAACGATGATTGGGCCAAGTCGATGGAGGATGCTTTAAAGCCAATGTATGCTAATTGCAAGTTAAGTCGTTTGACAACAATCCTTCAAATTCTTAACTTGCAAGTGGTGCTTGGTTGGACAAATGAGAGTGTAGATCAGTTATTGACATTATTAAGTTTGTTGTTGCCACCTAACTCCACATTGCCAACAAAATGAAGTCAATGTAAAAAACAAATCACTAAGCTAGGCTTAGGGTATGAAAACATCCACACATGTGTGAATGGTTGTGTATTATTTTGCAATAATCTTGCAAGTGAGAGTGAATGTCTGAAATGTCATGAAGTGAGGTATAGACAAGGGTTGAAATTAGTTGTGGTTCCTAGGAAGGTTCTTCACCACTTTTTGATAATCCCACGATTACTCCAAATGTATAGGTGTAGAGACATTGCTGAACTTATGCAATGGCATGATCAAAATAAGAGTACTGATGGAAAATAACATGTGCTTGATTCTAAGACGTGGATGGAATTTGATAACATATGGCCTATTTTTTCTCAAGATCCTTGTAATATAAGGTTGGGTTTGGCTCTAGATGGGGTGAACCCATTCTCAGATCAAAGTACTAAATGGTCAACTTGGCCAGTGTTTTTAATAAATTATAACTTGCCTCCATGGTTAGCAATTAAACCATTTTTCTTAATACTATCATTGATTATACCAGGAAAGAAAAGTGTGACTTTAGATACAATCAATGCTTATCTAGAGCCATTATATGATGAGCTAATAGAATTGTGGAAAGGAATTGAAGCAATTCAATCTTTAAGGGATGGTCATTCAATCAAATTCACTTTAAGAGATTCCTTATTGTTTACGATTCATGATCTTCCTGCATCTGGCACATTGTCTGGTCTCACTATTCATGGATACCATGGATGTCCTGCTTGCAACTTTAAGGATTTTGTGAGGCACTCAAGAATTTTGTGTAAGTGTATTTATTGTGGACATCATGCTTACCTTAAAATGGATCATCCATATCGTCGACAAAAAACACTTTTCAATGGTCAAGAAGAGAATCGTGAAGCACCATTTCTAATAACGGGTGATTGCATTGTTGAGAATGGACAAAAAAGAATGTCATTTATAATTGAAAATGATGGGATTGCTGGTAGTAGATATGATCCATGTAATGAAAGTTGTGTAAAATGGTTGTGCATATTCTATAAGTTTCCATTCTTTAAGGATATAGCCATTAGACATACTATTGACTTTATGCATACTGAGAAAAATATAGCTTATGCTATTATAGAAACTCTTTTTGGTGCTTTTGATACTATTTCATCACGTGAAGACTTTCAACAACTTAAGATTCATCAAAATCTTTGGGTTAAAAAATATGATGATGAAAAATATAGAAAACCTAGTGCTCCTTATGTATGGACAAAGGAATAACGTGCACAATTCTTATAGTTGATGTCTCAGACTCGCTTTCCCACTAGATATGTAAGTAGCAGTATTAGAAGCCAAAATGACATTAATAGCTTAAGAGGCCTCAAGATCCATGACTATCATGTCATAATAGAGAATATTTTACCTATTGTGGTAAATATATCAAGTTTGGCAAAGGGGCCAAGATTGGCAATTATAAGGTTGGGCCTAATATTAAAGAGAATGAGTTTACATGTATTAGATCCTTTGAACTTTGATAGTTTGAGGGAGGAGGTTGTTGAAGTCCTTTGTCTATTGGAATGGGAATTTCCACCAACAATCTTTAACATTTCTATGCATCTTTTGATACATCTAGAATATGAACTAGAGCATCGTGGCACAGTAAGAATGAGATGGATGTATCCTATAGAATGATATATGAAGGTTTTGAAAAAATTTGTTCATACTAGGGTAAAACTGGAAGGCAGCATGTCTGAGGGGTATTCAATGCAAGAGGCCATGGGATTTTGCGAAGAATTTTAAAAACATCAATCGACGTGTATGGGATGATGACAAAGATAAGAGAGTTACAGGTGAAGTAGTAGAAGGGAATGGATGTTGCTTCAAGCTATCACATCAAGAAAGAAGTGTGATACATGCCTATATTCTTCAAAACACATCTTCATTTGATAAGTGGCGTAGGTAAAAAAAATTACACAATAATTTATTTACTCAATTGCATTTACACATTTATATTATTAATCTTATTATTTGTATGTTAATATTCTATGTAGAAAATATAAAGAAGAGAATCAAACTTGGATGCAACATTGACCTCAAAAGCGCAGACGTCATGATTTGATTGGAGGTGATCCTTTTCCAAAATCTGAAGAATGGATTGCTAATGCAGTCAGTGATGCAAAAGAAGAAGGTCAAGATATAACAACGAAGGAAAGTAAGCTTTCACAATCTCCACATTTATGGGCTATGTGTTTTAGTGGAATGTGGGCCTATGGTAGTCATTTAAGAGTGGAAGAAAAAGACAAAGGAAAGACAAATTGTGATTGTGTTGTTAGTGTTGAATTTCTTCACGAAACTGAGAAGAAATTTTATGTTTAATTCATCCAAGAAATTATTCAAGTTGATTTTGGTGAAAATAGTCCTATATTATTAAAATGTAAGTGGATCCGACCATCCACGGTACAATTTGATGAGTATGGATTTGTACACGCAAATACATGACAATTTTTATCAGAGACGAATGAGTCATATGTTTCCCCTCTTCAAATTAACCAATCATTTCTAATTGATGGTGTAAGAAGCCCATGATGGTCGTATATCATTCAAATAGAGTCTCCTTCAAAATGAAAATTTATGGAAGTTGTCAATATAATTCCTAATGGGCAATATGTTAATTTATAAGAAACATTCGAAGAAGTGGATGAAGACAATGATGGAGTGTTTGAAGAAGAGATTTTGATTACCAACGAAGAGATTGGGAGAGAGAATGTATTGCATGTCACAAATGAGGATAAGGAAGAAAATCAAGTAGATGCAGACACGAGTGATCAGGATTTTGATCTTGTTGGTAATGCAGATGATTATGATAATGTTTTGTCACCTTAACTAGCCTATCACCTTAACTTGTTAGCCTGTCACCTAAACTTTAGTTATATGTATGGTGTAATTTATTATTGAATGTAATAAAGATCTAAGTATAGGTGTGCTTATTCACTGTTGTTTTACTAATACATTTTTTAATGTAATCATCATTATTCTATTGGTACATTGTATACAAAACCTAAGATGTTCACTGCTGATTTGAAGTGCATTTAAAGTTAGGTTCAATCATTCTTCTTAGTTTTCTTACTTTGGTTGAAATTAATTTTGTTTAGTTAGAATATAATTTCTTGTATGTCCTATATGTTTTCTAGATGCTAGACTTTTCTAACTTCTCTAGAACTACTAGATATGAAAAGAAGAAAGTGTTTTGTATGAAAAGGGGGATGGAGTTTTGTTTTGGTTTAAGGGTTTGATGGTTTTAGATCCTCCTTTCACTACAAACATTCAAGGACATATCAACCGAGTTGAATCTCTACTAAGTGAGAGCATTCACCTAACAGTTTGGGCTATCACTTGGAATGATGTAGAAACTCAGAAATTGCTAATTAATATCTCACTTTAATCCTTAAACATGCAAGAAACCCTAATTATGCAAAATGGTGAATAAACTGATAAATTTAGACAAATGATTACAGATTAAGGAAAAGAATAGAGATTAATAACTAACCATTTTTCAAAGTTTAGAATTTGGAATATTCGAGGACAATGCCCTAGGTGCCCAAGTCCAAGGCACTATTTTCTTCGCGGAATGCAGAACTCCTTCTGACACTGATAATCATTGTTTCATCTGTTTTCGTCACCTAAAATGCAAAGGACACTGCCACGAGCGCCCTAGTCCAAGGCAGGCTAATTCTTGGGATGTTGAAGCTCCTTCAGATGCAAAATGTCCCTATAACTCTAATTCTCATCTCTGAAACTCCGGAGGACATTCCCCTAGGTGCCCATGCCCCGAAATGCTTTGTTTGACTCCTTTCTTTCAGATCCTAAATCCTTGTTGTCTTCAACCTTCCTCTACAACTTTAGTCCATGAAACTTGGTACCTGTAACCTACAATCATAAAGGAGTGTGGTTGGGGGTTGTGGTGTTTAGAAGCTTGCCTCATTAAGCCCCAAAGAGACATTCAAGTTTTCTAAACACCGTTGTCAGATAAGAGTGTGTATCCCTACGGGATAGATGTAAAATCCAAATGATAAATGATTGAAAACACAATAAATATCACCTTAAAGTGTAGATCTCACATAAATGAAGGCTCTTCAATCACATGAGAAGATGAAGTCAAATTTGCAATCATAAACACAATAACAATGCTTTACTTTGCAACAATGAATATCATGGATGCTCAAATCACAAGTATGCCTAAAGTTCACAATCATCTTCTAGTTTGCAAATGAAAACCTAAACTTGCTTATATATGCAACTACAAACATTCCTGCTAAGAATTTCGTAATTCAAACTTTTGGTGTCAACATAGGACCTAACAACAATCATATAATCGATACTTCAAATTAGGGCCTGACCCAAAATAGGGCAAGACTAGGACACAAAAGCCCAAGTCCACCCTCCCAATTTTGGTCAGGGGTCATCAAAATAGCACCCCCTAGGTCCTATTTTCCACAAGCCTTCAAGGTTTTCTCATCGAGATTCAAAATTAACACACAAGATGCTCTAAATGCATTATAAGGACCCAAGCGCTAAACCTTAAGAGGGAAAGGCCCCCAAGGGGACATTTTATGACATAACATTTAGCCCTTTTAATGTATGCATGAACACAAGGCCCATACATGCATTAAAGTATGGTCAACAAATATAGCAAACACGCCAAGCATAGTGAAGACACGCCAAACACATTGAAGATAGTAATAGGCACGCAAAACACGGAGAAGACAAGTATAGTCATGCAAAACATGGAGAAGACAACATTGAAGACATGCATAACACAGTGAATGCGGTGACTATTTCTTTTTTATTTTCTCATATATATGAATGCAAAATGCAAGTACATGGAAAGTAAACACACAACCCAAAATGCAAGAGGATCTCGTCACCACCAATCTTGAGACTACATAAGGGGAAACAGACATGCAATACAAATCTTAGAGTGTAGGAGGAGCTCATCGCCACTAGTCTTGACACTACACTTGAGAACAAACACACCATACAAATCCCAAAGCATAGGAGGAGCTCATCGCCACCAATCTTGAAACTATGCTTCAAAACAAACATGCCATACACACACATATGGAAGACACAGAGAAAACATGGCAAACAAGATATGGAAGAAACTTATTGCTAGGTTTGCTACCATCTTAAGCACATTACAAGCACACACCAATGATTGGGCTTTGGCACAACAATCATCGAAGACATGCTTGAGGGAGGATACACCAACCCCGCCTACTCAGAGGACTTTTAGAAAATGACAAGATGTGCAATCTCCTCAAGAAATACACCATACCCGCCTTCATAGAGGGCTTAAAATAAAAGGATATGCATGATATCCCACCTCTACAAAGGGCTTAATGATTGCAATATAAAAATAAAGATGTGCACTTTCTCAGAGATACAACATCCTACCTCTGCAGAGGGCTTACAAGCACACTTCATTAATACCAAAATCATCAAACAACTTACCTTATGTAGCCCCCACCTTAAGGTGGTTTATATCGTGTACCAATATCAAGCACATTAAGGTAGAGAGAAAACACTCAAGGGAACACGAGCTCTCACAAAGCCCATGCCCCCAAAGGTGACATGCACTTTTCAATCGCCAAATGTTCCCACAAACACACAATTTCCCGCAAGAAAAGGTGTTAGCAACCATATAATCATGATAAACAACAATCCATGTAATCATTCACATAAAGAGCCAAGCAAGGTGAGATCCAAGATAAACAAATTGCATGAAGCAGTAGTATTGTTATGTTTTGTAAGGGTGATAAGACAACATCAAAATATCACACGAAGTGATTCTACAAGCCAAGCATCGGATAATATATATCAACCCCATCATCATGTATGGACTAGGTCCATTTTTTAATTTCTTGCTGAAGGGACACTAGGTCCATATCAGTATTATATGTTTTTCGTCATTCGTCAGCTAGATAGAACCACTAGAAGAAGGTAAATAATAAATCTAGAGAGGAGAAACAAGTGCCTTAGGGACGATCACGTAGGAGGGTGCCCCCAAGTCACCGACCGCGACGCTATGTCCTTCAAACACAACACATAATGATGAAAATAGAGGAGAAGATCAATAGAAGAATGATGTTACAAATAGAAGAAGGGTCACAATAGAGGCAGTCTCCCAGTATCCTTGACCTTACGAGAGTATCAATGGTCATCCCAGGAGGCCTAAACAACACATAACACATCACGAGGGAAATACAACACGAAGGTAAAGGGTTAGAAATACTTACCTGCGAGAGGCTCATGCTAGAGCTTATCAATGATGTGGAAACTTAGAAATTGCTAATTAATATCTCACTTTAATCCTTAAACATGCAAGAAACCCTAATTATGCAAAACGGTGAATAAACTGATAAATTCATACTGATGCTTACAAATTAAGGAAAAGGACAAAGATTAATAACTAACCATTTTTTGAAGTTCAGAATTTAGAATATTCAAGGACAATGCCCCGAGTGCCCAAGTCCAAGGCACTATTTTCTTCACAGAATGTAGAACTCCTTCCGACACCGATAATCACTGTTTTGTCTATTTTTGTCACCTAAAATGTGGAGGACATTGCCCCGGGTGCCCTAGTCCAAGGTAGGTTGATTCTTGAGATGTCGAAGCTCCTTCAGATGCAGAATGCCCTTGTAACTCTGATTCTCATCTCTAAAACTCTAGAGGACATTGCCCTAGGCGCCCATGTCTCAAAAATGCTTTGTTTCACTTCTTTCTTTCAGATCTTGAATCCTTGTTGTCTGCAACCTTCATCTATGACTCCACTCTGTGAAACTTAGTACCTGTAACCTGCAATCACAATAGAGTGTGTTTGGGGGTTGTGGTGTTTAGAGGCTTTCCTCAGTCAAGCCCCAGAGACATTCAAGTCTTCTGAACACCGTTGTCAGATAAGTGTGTGTATCCCTGTGGGATAGAGGCAAAATCCAAATGATAAATGATTGAAAACAAAATAAATATCACCTTGAAGTGTAGATCTCACATAAATGGAGGCTCTTTAATCACATGAGAAGATGAAGTCAAATCTACAATCACAAACACAATAACAATGCTTTGCTCTGCAACAATGCATATCATGGATGCTCTAAAATTACAAGTATGTCTAAAGTTCGCAATCATCTTCTAGTTTGCAAATGAAAACTTAAACATGCTTATATATGCAACTACAAACATTCCCGCTAAGAATTTTGTAATTCAAACTTTTGGTGTCGTCATAGGACCTAACAACAGTCATATAACCAACGCTTCAAATTAAGGCACGCCCAAGTCCACCCTCCCAATTTTGTTCAGGGGTCATCAAAATAGAACCCCCTAGGTCCTATTTGCCACAAGACTTCGGGGTTTTCCCATTGGGATTCAAAATTAACACACAAGATGCTCTAAATGCATTCTATGGACCTGGGAGCTAAACCTTAAGAGGGAAAAGCCCCCAAGGGAAAATTTTCTGACATAACAGCAAGCAAGGTCTAAAGGTATCAAATAATGCAACAAGATAATTGTGAAAGTAAACAACTCTTTAAAATCCTGGCAATAAATTGTAGTAATTTCTCTGATATTTGGATGGATTTAGTTTGTAATACAACTTCTAGCCTCCACATGCATTAGATACGCTTGTGTGAAGGAAACAATAATGAACATCTGTGATTTAATAATACAAATAGATATATTAACATTAGGTGAACAAAATATTTAACCTATACTATTAAACAATTTGTGTGAAAAGACAAGTAGAATTCCCAATCATGCTCCCCCTTACTGTTATGCTTCCCCTAACTTTAGTACTGTCATGTTGTTCTGGATCATGCTAACTGCTTCAATTCTCCTCCTTTGACATCAATGGCAAAGGTGCTAGTCAATTAACCCCCTGACTGAAATCTCCTCATCAACTTTTAGTGTTGCTCCCCATGTCTGTTATTTTCTCTGGCTTAGTCATACTTCAGGGTTTACAAGTTCAAAATTCTTTTGACCCTTTCCACCATGATCAATTTCAATTTTATTTCTTTATTGTTGTGCATTCTATGATAGAAACAGTGATTACCAATATGTCCACTAATTATCTTCTTCTTTGGATTGAAAATGCAACTCCTGAATTACCAAATTTGGTAATTTAAATTGACTGCTTTTCAGATCATGGGCCTGTTACAACTAGGGCTTATACCCTTGACTCTAGGTTCTGAAGGAGTACAAGCATGAGTTAACTGTAGCATAGGGTTGACTTTTTTCTTTTAAAACCCTAACCCTATGCAAATGACCAATAGTATTTTACTATGATTCCTTTATGTAGCCTATCACTCAATCCATCATATAAATCTGCCACTTTAATCATCCCATTCTATTCTCCCATAGTCATCTTCTTATTAAGCTCATATTTGCTATCGGGTCCTAATAGGAAATAACATTTATTGGAGAGACTCTACCATATCGGTAAGAGTCATTTTGAAGTCCCTCCGATAAAGCAATTTGCATGAAGAAGCATGTTTGAAGACACTACACTATATCGGTAGGAGATACTACAAAGTGCCTCCGATAGAATAATCTACATGATAGCTTGTAAGCATTATCGAAGAGACTACTCCGTATCAGCAGGAGCTACTTTCAAGTCTCCCTGATAAAACAAACATCATCAAAGACACCATACCATATCAATAAGATTTGTTCTAAAGTCTCTTTGACAAAATAATATGTATAAAAGAACATCATTGAGGATAATATAACATATCGGGATAAGAAGTTTTAAGGTCCCTCCGATGGAAGGATCCGCATTTAATAACATGAAGTACATCAAGGAGACTACGTTGTATTGGAAGGAGGTGTTTTGAAGTCCCTTCGATAAAGAGATTCATATTGATGATCATAAAGATCATTGAAGAGGCCAGATCATATCCATGAGAGTTGCTTTAAAGTCCCCCCAATCTAATAATACAAAAGTTAACTATTACATCAGCCAAAGGATATGAATTAATATAAAGTGGGCCCCTGGATGCATCGAAGCAACAATGAAAAGTCGAAGAGACAATTATAAGATTTCTCTGATGGAAAGGTCGAAGGGATTTCATGATATTAGATGGAGTAATTTCAAGTCCCTTCAATGTAACAATGACACAAGGACTTAAGGATTCCATCGATGAGAAAGACGAATATCGGTGACAGAATAGTGATCCTTTCGATACAGTGAAGACACTTACCCACCATATTGATATGACAACAATATTTGGAAGAGATAAATCGATGGCGATGATAGGTTAATCAATGGTCAATGTTCAAATACATTAATGGCATTTCTGATGATAGAAAAGCTCGCGTTGAGTAACATTTATGAACCAATTCTGAATGAATTATAAACCAAATCCTGATTTTAGTTGGTTTTGAAAATCCTTGAGCATCTAAAAGAGGCGGATAACTATAGTAGTGATTGGAGACAAAGAAACCTGAGAAGAAATCACTATTTCAAGTGTATGAACCTGAATTGGTTTTTCTAGCATCTGAACTAGTTAAAATAACAAGTAAATTTTAGCCTAGTCTAGTTCATTCTGTAATTGATATTATGGAAGGCACATCTAAAATGCCTAAGGACAAAAGGAAAAAAATAGAAACCCAGCATGCAAATCAAGACTTGATGGATCAATGCCCTAGCTCTAGACCGAGGTCTAGAAGAAATGTACAATTGAACCCCAGGCTAAAAAATTAGAGGACAAACAGAAGAGTTTGGGTGACACATGGACTCCAATGAGGGGTTATGACCTGTTCTTATATCATTATAGAAAAATGTATAGGCACTAGCCTGTGTCCAACCCGTAGAGATTAAATTTGGGGAGATTAGTAGTACCCAATGTATTTATTAATGTGGAATTGATTAGGGTGCTTGCAAAAATGTATGACCCATAGACACATATGATTTATCTTGCAGATGGGTCTTCCTTTGTTCCTTTCAAGAAGAGTTATATTTCTACAATTTTTCAATTGGACACAAGCATGAACATGGAATTCAGAATTAGAGACCTTTTAGGAGAGCATCACAACATGTATACTAGTTATAAGAGATGGAGGTTGCCTTTGCATAAACCACGAGCTGAAGGGAATCGACTCAAAGTATTCTCAGATGATGAAAGCCCCCCATTCTCTGTGGAGTTATTTGAGAAATATTTATAGTGTACTTACTACTCTATTTGTCAAGTCCTAGGTTTGGATGCTCCTGCACTCATGTCCACAGCTCCAATGGTTTTGACAGCTAATATACAAAACCTAGATGCTAGACCATTTGATTATGCTAAGTACTTGGCAAATGATCTCAATAATGGCCTCACTTCTATAAAAAACAACAATGAATCTATTCATTTCAAACATTATTCATTGTTGATGCATCTCATCCTACATGAAGGGCAACCCATGGGAATATGGAGGGATCATATGAGGATAAAGGATATGGATGATAATGGAAACATTAGGCCTATCCAAATGTGGACTGCAATATGGGATAGTAGATGTGTTAGGTCACACTATTTATACTTTAAAGGATATTTTGTAAAAACACTTTACAAGCTTCTTGGCCATCCTTGTGATTATAATTTGTCACCAGTAATACAGAAGTTTCCTTGACCTAAGGACAAAGATCACAAAGGGAAGGTCAACCATAACTGGGGAGACTGGTATGCTTATGATGATTGTACTAAGATTTGGGTGTATGGTTTTGAAGGAACCCCCTTTCTTTTTACAAAAACTATTCAAGATAGAATAGCATACTTGGAAATTGCTAGACAGTTGGCTTATTTAGATTTTATGCATCTCAAAATCTATAGCAAATAGTTCATCATGTTGGGTACACTTTGCTTTGGTGATTTTTCTGTTGTTTTTGACATAGGATATGAACTTATTGATAATAAGTTAGAACATTACAATTTACCATGGGGAAATGAGAGAAAAAGATTTGATCCTAAACAGTTTATCAACAATGTCAAATTGAAACAGAAGTTGAAAGGGTATCAACATGTGCTCTTTATAGAGGATGACCTAATCAAGAATGTTGATGAACACCAAGCAACTAGGAAAAGAGATATATACAATAAAGTGATGATGACTGAGGCTTGGAAAATGAAAAATGATTCGTTATATACAGGTGCCTTCCATGAGGTTAAGGATCCTTTGGAAAGGTTGGATAAGTTACTTTTACATGAGGATGAACTAACAAGGGATGTGCCACCTTCTGTGTTCAAAAGAAGAAAAAACACTTTTCTGGTGGAAGATGTTATAGGGATACAGGCTAAAGATGTAGTTCTGCTCTGCCATACTTCTCTGCAGCCCACTCCAGAGGTTAGTTTTCCTGTTGATACATCTATGGCCAGTGATGAACAAATTGAAGATGAAGTTGAATGTATAGTTAAACCTATTATTGAGAAATATGAGCCCCCACCAGAAAGAAATGTGGTTAAGATGGAATCTTCAAAACAACTTTTTGATGATATTAGGCATCTAGCATGCCAAAAATTTATTTTTAATGATCCTTTTGTTAATTCTCCAGAATTTAGATCATTTGTTTATGGATATAAAGGAAAACTAATAAGAGAAAAGATTAAATAAATTACTCCTGAGAAAGAAGCAGAAGCCCTAAAGGAGTTACAGGAGTAAGTGGATAAAGAAATGAGAAGTATTACTCCTGAGAAAGGGCATGAATTGCTACAATAAGTTGGTGTTATGATCTACCCATGCTGGGATATAAGTTCTACAATTGTATTTGATAGCTTCAGGAAGAGTCAGAATAAAACTTTGAAATTGAGTATAGAAGTAGTAGATAAAATCTACACAAGGTCAAGATATAATCCTGATAATGCAACTCTTCTTATTTGGGCTCTATATCCACTAGAAAAAAGGCCAGCAGTTATTGATGACCCACACAAAGCCTTTGGGCATCTTCTTGTGCATAGAGTGGGAGATACTGATTTGATTGAAACTACTGACCTGAACATCAATGTTGCTAAATTTACTAAAGAATATATTGAAAAGTTAATGAAGGATAATAAAAAAATATGCTTCTGAAAATGAAAATTTAAGGCATGAAATAGTCAAATATAAGGACAAATTGCCATCTTCTCCGGTCTTTTATCCACAAGTGGATTGTGATGATAGGTTATTAGAAGCAGTGACTGAAAATGCATACTAGAAACACAAAGTTGAAAAGATTCAAAGAAAATGTGATAAATTGGGTGAAGAGATGAAATCTATTAAGTTTGAAATTGTTTCAGAATTGATTAGAAAAAAGATTTGAAAAGGTACTTGCAAAGGCTGACAAATTTTGGATAACGTACAATAAAACTTATGCTGCTAGATCCAAGAACAAAATAGGCTGCAACATAGAATAATGGAAAAGAGGGAAGAACTCATAGCTAAAGAAAATATTGATGGTCAAGTACTTAAGACTTGTGATGAACTGATTGATATGCACAATTGATTCCATACTGTACTTACAAAAGAGCTTGGTAAATTTGATCAACCACTGGATCTCCCTTTTCATGTTTTCTTCAATGACATAGGTGATCTCAAAGAACAGAGTATCTGGAAAGATGAATTGGCTCAATTGCTGCCTCAAGCTCTCAACCTGATGAATGATGAACTGACGGTGGTGGATAATACACATTTGTAGTTGGAGGGGATGTTCTCTTTGGAGTTCGCTATGAAAGATCTAATTGCCACTATTGATACATATGCCAGTGAAAGATATATTGAACACCTTTCCCGCTTGAACCTGTTCATTGTACAAGGCAGTGTAGAAATAGAGAAATTTAATGAATCTAAAATATCTATTCATGAAGATGGAGATTAAAAATTTCTTATGTTTTCAAACAACTTTTAATTATGTTTATTTTTTTGCAAATGACACTAACTAAAAGTTGTGTCATTTGAGATGTAATGGTTTGACGCTTGTATGCTTCCTTCATTTTATATAAGGAAATAAGGACCGAAGATATAAGATATAGAATATCGAAAAATATCAGAACAAAAGTAGTAGAAAATGAAGAGTCTTCTTATACATATTGTAAAAAAAAATTGAAGAAAATTAATGGAGAAGAAGCTATAATTTGGTGGCCAGAATTTTTGGTTTCAATTGTTTGTTAAAATTCATTGATGAATGTTATCTTGTTGTCTCCAGTTTGATCTTTCCTTGTTATTTATTTGGACTTTAGGAAATGAGGAAAAATACTTTAAGGCACAAATTAGATGATAGTGATCATAATGCTAAAATTTTAGTGACAAATTATGAGCGCTTTCGTAGAGAAAATGTGGCCAAGAATAATGAATATTTATTACGTCTTGGTTTGACAAACAGGCAAGTTATAAATCCACTAAGTAGTATATTATTTGTTTAATAGTGTTTAATGAAATTTTATAGGCAAGAGCTTTAAGTATATAAGACATAATATGATTTTTTTTGTTTTATAGGCAAGAAAAAGAGTGCAAAGAAAATGCGGAGAAAAAACAAAAGGAAAGAAAAGATAAAGTGTTGCCAACTCATAGAAGCCAATGCATTTGTGATTCAACAAATGCAGTAGGTGAAAAGAATAGTTGTGATGATGTGTAGCCTAATATAGCACATGGTGATGTGTAACCTGATATAGCACATGGTGATGTGCAACCTGATATAGCACATGGTGATGTGCAACATCATGATGATCTCTTAACACAAAGTCTAAGAGAGATTATTGAAAAACATGAGAGTAAAGGAACAGTAAGTCTACATATGATTTATTCAAGATTAAAGGATGTGTTTGAAGTGAAATCTATGGAGATTGGTACTGATCTACCTACTCATGCCACACCTGATGTGGTCAAGGAGCATGAAGTTCTAGTTAATGAAAGTCATGACTAGAGACCGCTTGCATCTGGTGTGCCTCAGAATCCACCTATTGCATCTACAAATTTTGATGGAACTAGTGGATCAGCCATAAATATTGGTAGTGGTTTAATAGAAGATCTGTCTGCTTTTGTCAAAAGACAAAGATTGAGTCAAAATTTGTATAGATCTGCAAATAGAAATGCAAAAGAAAGAAAATTAGAAGGCAAGAAGCCATTCTTGGTTGAGGTATTGAGAGATGGTGAGCCCATTGGGCCAAATGCTACAAGGTGGGCCTCCGAGTTGGGTGTAAGATGTAGGGCCCATTTGGATATTTACAAATCAAATTTTGCAGAGCAAGATCCACGAAGTGTGGAAAATGTTATACAAAAAATGGAAAATGCTTTTGAGACTACTGGTGGACAAATCTCTAGAAAATATTACAAGCAAAAGATGAGACTTTTGATGAACAATTTTAGATACAATTGTAGAAAAACAATCATGGAGGGAAAAGAGAGGTTAGACTCCACTTTATCTCCCAAACAATGGGAGGCATTGAAAGAAAGTATGCATTTCAAAGAATATTTGATAGAGTAACATAGGCAAGAGAGCAAGAGATAATGTGAGGGTTGGATATACATTTGGCCAAGGTGGGTTGCAGTCCAAAATGGATAAATTTGGAGTAACTGTGTGGCTTTTTGGTTTAATTTACGTTGTGTTATTTATTTCAATTTTTTATTGAAATGACTATATGTTGAAATTGGCATTGTATTTTAGGAGGAAAACAATAATAGAGAAGCAGGTGTAGAAGATATTGTCAATTATATGGCCGCACTAGATCCTAGTAAATCTAAGAGTAGGATGAAGTGGAAATCTAGTTCATCAACAGAGATTTCACATCCATCTGTTAGACACCCAATAAGAGCCTCTCCAGATCATGTTAACTCAAATGAAGGGTGCCAACATGTTATGAGTTGCATATACAGTCTCACTAAAAAAGTTTCACAGTTGATTGCCTCCGTTAAGCCTATAGTTTCTACATGGAATGAGCATAATTCCATAGATTCATATGAGGTAAGAGGCTCCATTGATCTCATTTCTTCTTGTTTGGAAATTCTGTATACAAATGCCTCTTAATATGTAGATTGAAATCTGAGTGTAGGAGAATCCAACCTAGTTTCTTTATTGTTGGAGTGATCTAGAAAATATTCTTTTGGACAAATTTATAGGTTGCATTCTTTACTTGACTATTGAATGCTTTGTATATTTTTTTGCATGATGGTTAAACCACATGCAGAGCAATTTTATCAAAGCAGCACAAAAATGAAAATGCCTTGATGTCAACAGAGTTGCTGATATTGATACTGATCGTGATGAACTGGACAAGAATGTGTAGCACATTCATAGTTGTGTTGAAGTTGAGGTAATACAATAGTTGTTGTCAGTTATCTGTCCCAATGTTTTGTCATTCTTCATGCTTAAAATGTTCTTTTGGACAAAAATTTATAGCTTTTGCATTCTTTAAGTTGTAAGTTAATCTGTCCCAATGTTTTGTCATTCTTCTTTTGGACAAAAATTTATAGCTTTTGCATTCTTTAAGTTGTAAGTTAATCTGTCCCAATGTTTTGTCATTTTTCTTTTGGACAAAAATTTATAGCTTTTCATTCTTTACTTAACTTATATTAATTTTTGCATGATGATTAAACCACATGCAGAGCAATTATATGGAAGCAGAATGAAAAGAAAAAGGCTCTATCAATAGATCTCTCTGCAAAGCTGCACAACTTCATGTCAATGTTGATAGTGATTATGTTGAACTCGACGAGCATGTGCATGATATTCATAGTAGTAGTGGTACTGAACTCAAGGTGAGTGCTATGAAACCACATGCAAGTAAGTACTATTCAAGTAAGTAATGGTTGTTTTATTACGTAAATAAGGGTAATCATTACCTATGTGATAGAAGCTGGTTAGAATAGTAGTGAAGTGTAATTAGCTAGTATTCATAGATTATAGAAATAAGGGAGAACATATAACTTACATATGGAAGCTTAGAGCTTAGTTATAATAGAGTGCATACATAGATTTTGACAATGCATTAGTGCATTGTGTTCGGGGATGTCATGGTCCTCAGTTGGGGGACTTCATTGCCAATCCATGTCTCTTTCTGGAGTACTCGTACATTCTAGCACTATTGTACCTCGCAATGGGTTAGTTTTTTTTCAAATTAAAAAGTTGCTTCTTTGTTATTCAACAGAATAAAAAAACACATACAAAAATTGATTTGTTCCAAGACATAAGACATTACATACAGCTATCAAAAACAAAAGACGACACTTTTCCACCTGTTAGTGCCTGAATTGACTGGCAGTTTTTTGAGCAATTTTCATGCAGGCACTTTCCCTAAGTATCCAAAAAATGTTCTAAGTGTTGGACCTCCTCAGCATTTTTTCAGCTTCATCATCATATTTTCTTTGAAGAGGAGGTCATCATCATCATATTTTCTTTGATGGTGGTTAGCATCATCATGTTCTCCGTCGACCGGTTTCTCATCGTCATCATCATATTTCACTATCGGATGATGTTTGGTTATCATCCTGATGATGCTGACGTCATTCTTATGGCAGGGTGATATCTTTTTCTCTGCCTATCTGCATCATGATATTTCCGAAGGAGGGGATGATATTTTCATATCACTCGGGTGTATGTTTGTTCCAGCGTCATGATGATGCTGATATCAAGGAGATATCCGCCTGCCGGCTTTGTGCGTTATCTAGTGGGGGTGATCTTTTCGAGCATCATCATATTCATCTATCGCCCCGATCTTATAGTGGAGCTACAGTGAAACCTGATATTTGTACATCAGGATGATATTTCCAAATATTCGGTTGTCTTCCGAATATCATCCTGATGTTAATATGATGATGACGTCATCAAGGTCCGGGGGGGTCATATTTCTAACACAGATCATCTTGTGGAGATCTCCCGATATTTGCAAACATGATGATGACGTCATCCGGATATGAGGAGGTGTGCAGTAGGCAGATATGATGATGACGTCATCAGGATGTTCATCGGCCAGACTTTTGGTATAGGCTCAGCAGGAGGATGTTTCTCCGATGGATCAGGTTGTGCGGATGAAGGCGATTATCACGCAGTTATATTGCAATATGATGCTGACGTCAGGGTGATATTTCAAGCAACAGGATATCATGCTGCTGGAGGATGATGATGATGAAGTCTTATACTAGTGTCGTCAGGAGCAAAAGCACCGACATCATATATGCTCATGACCTAGTATATAAAGTGTTAAAGAGGTTGCTGCGGGGTGCATGTGGGATAATTGATATCCTGCATTTTCGAATATCATGATGATGAATCTCGGCAGGAAGTGGTTGCGATCGACTGTTTGATGTTTTTCCCAAGGCCGCGGGTTGGTGCGCCATTAATGGCGAAGGTTGCAGAGGTATGGGCAGATCTGGTACCCGATTGAAGGTGTACATCAGCAGACAGTGGCGCAGGGCTCGAGATATCTTCCTGTCTCCTCCCCTACCTGCTGCATTCATGTTTGGGCGCCAATCTGGTAATGTGTTTAAGCGCCATTTTTATGATACTGTGTATCTGGCGGGATTTTTGGTCAACCTGGTAGTTAATGCTGAATACACTCTCCTGCTATATAATGCAGACGGTGTTATTCATTTGAGGTTGTTGAAAGTTGAGGATTTTTGGCTCTGTAACTCATAACCAGCTGATCTGGTTGCTCTGTACAGTTTAACTTGTGAGTTTATGTATCTCCTGTTGTACGATTTGGTATGAATCCACTGATTTCATGGTTGATCTTATATGAGTAATGCTATCTTAGCATGTGTTGTGTTAATTCTGTCTCTAGTATTACATGTATTCTTCTTCTGGATCTAGATATTTGCGTAATGTTTAGATTCTAGAGCATAGAATTCCTATGTTGAATGTCTGATCTTTTAACTTCTGCTCAAGGGGTAGATTAAACTGTTTTCAGGTTGAACATTGGGAAGGGTATACTGCAGTAGGGATGCCATAAGTAGAGATAACTTAACACTTTTCATTGGGAGATATCTGTAAGGCAGATATCATGTGTATCCCCCTGAAATCCAGTTTTAGCTATTCATGTTGATCATTCACAGGTGTATGTCTACCGACTCCAAGCCCTGGATAGGCACCAATCATGCTGTGTTCTTGTGTTATACACCATGTCCAGCTTTGCATCCAAAATTCAAACTAAAACATTTCATACTTCCACCTGTTAGTTGTAGGAGTAGGATTAGGAACCCCCTGCATGCTCTCATACCTAACCAGACACCATGTCCAAGAATGTTGCCAGCCTTGTGATCTATCATGCAGATCTTGGTCCATACATGAGAGTATTCTGCCTGTTGTTGTCAAGTTAGATCCTTCTATCTTTGAGTTAGTCAAGGTTACATCTTGAGTTATAGGGATACCCCCCTTGGTGTGGCAGAACCAGAAGTGAAGGGGAGGCAGCTCACGCAACCTCCTGTATTTAGTTGGCTGAATCTGCCTGTGCATTAGAAGTGGCAAACCCTAATGCTGATTCAGAAGAAAAAACCAACAAAGTGGCGACTCCGCTGGGGAGATCAGTGTCATATCCATGAAAGTTTGAGTCTACAAGATAAAAAAAAAATCAGACCTGGAAACTGTTGGTTGCAGCAGAGAAAAGGGTTATATATGTGATTCTGCTGGTGGATGACCCAGAATGAAAGAAATCAATCTGCAGCTTCAGCTTGTTTGAAGCTCATTCCTCTTCAAGGAGGTGGCGACTCTGCATCAAAGAACCTGATAAAAGAACAAAATCAGCCAGAGAAGAATTTGCAGCTTCTGCAACATATCCAGGTATTTCATATTGTTTGACAGACTCCCTATTTGGTGAGATAGCACTGGTTAAAAGGGGAACATTGGTGAAAGCAGAGCTTGCATGCTTCTATTAGAACTTACACTGTATTTCAAAGGGCATGCAATGTTGTTCAAAAGACTCATTTAAAGGACTTTAGGAAAGTTTGAAAAAACAGTCTAAAGTTTGAGTGCCTAAAGTCATTGTTTGTAAAAAATCTGAGTAGAGAGGAGGGTTGCAATAACATAAAGGATGTATTATCTGCCTATGCACCCTTGTGAAGTGTCAAATGCAAAAATGTATAGTAGTCAGTCCCAACAATGTAATAAAAGAAGTTTCAACATAGACAGATATAAGCCCATAGATTTCAATGGCATTTGTGGCTATCCAAATGCTTTTCCACCTAAAATCAGAAATTTTTTGCCTAAATTTAAGGGTATAAAGGATGAATCAGCTGAGAGACACTTGCAGCAGTTCATGAATGTGATAGATGATTTTGAGATTGACCATGAGGATGTGGTTATGAGATTATTTGTTCAATCTCTAGATGAAGATGCAAGGGACTGGTTTTCCTACCTTCCAGCTCACTCTGTCAGCTCTTGGCATGGTTTTAAATCAGCATTTCTAGTACAATATGGTGAAAGAGTTTCTGAATATGCAGCTATTAGTGACTTCATGTACATCCATATTGAAGAAGATGAGTTGATCCCAGCCTTTAACCTCAGATTTATGAGGGCATTGAATAGAATTCTAGAATGCATGAGACCTAATGATGCATTGTGCTTAGTTATCTATTTGGGAGCCTTTGATAAGAAAATGAGTTACAGATTAAGAGACAAGGAGCCCACCTCATTGCATCAGGCACATCAGTTTGCATTAGATATTGAAAACAATTGGAGGTATGGAATACAAAAGGGTTATTTCTCTAAAAAATTTTGTTGTCCTGCAGCCCCCAGTGTTAATGAAGGATTTAATTCAGGTATTGACAATGAATGTCATAGCACTCACACCCCTGTTGTCCCAGTTTTTGCATCATTCCAAGTAGATGATGTTTCTATCATAGAGGAGGATGTCCTTTTTTGCCCAGCAGGTGAAGTTGAAAATAATAATTTTTCAAGTAATATTTGCATACCAGTCCTAAACAAAGAGCCTTCCTGTTTAAATGATCCAGTTGTGCAGAGTTGTGATCATATGGATCAAGAATCAATATCAGTTTCATCAGGAAGCATTGGAGGGCTGGAAAATGATGCAGATTGTTCAACTTCAGAGTGCATTGAAACAGTAGCAATCTTGTATATGGGGCAATCAGTTGATAAAAATGATATCCATGACCAATGCATGGATCAGGTTTGTTTTTCTTATGACTCTGGATCTGATAGTAATGAAGAAGAATTGGAATGTCATGAAGAAGAAGCAGAGGCCTTTGCAGTGAGTGTTAATCCCCTTTATGATGAGCCTGCTGATGCATATGATGTTGTGAGTCTTGACTTTCAGTGGTGCAGGATTAACCCTTTGTTTGAGGATGATGATACTGATTTGCAAACTGTGAATAATGAATGTTCATCATCACCTGATTCATACATGTGCAACATTGGGTGTGTGGATCAGGTTTTGTTTTCAATATCAGTAGATATTAGGGGTCTCATATTTTCTGAGTATTTTGAATTGTTGGATCAGCTGGATGAGTGCTTGATAATGTGCAGCAGCCAGATAAATGATAAAGGATGCCAAGAGCAGTATGATGTACTGTCTGAGGGACATAACATACATATGTTGCCTAATGTTGAAGAATATTATGTGTATGGTTACATGTCTAATTCTGAAATCCAAAATGACAGAGTTGAAAATGATGGTGGCAAGCTTTCAAAACTGGTGGAATATCTTTTTAAGCAGATGACATTATGGGCAGATTATGCCAATCTTTTCAGTTGGGATTTGGATCTTTCAGTTTGGAATCAGGCATTTGACAAGAAAAAATTATGGTTTTTCCTTTTTGGTTGCCCGGGGCCGCCAAAATAATGTTTAAAAATATTGTGTTTGGTGATGCAGATCATGATAACTTCATGACTCTATGCCAATGGATAAGGGACTGGTCTGCATCCCAGAGATCTGGGGTTCTCGCTGCAGTCTTGCACCTGCACGTCCCCAGACAGAGCCACTGTTAGTGCCTGAATTGACTGGCAGTTTTTTGAGCAATTTTCATGCAGGCACTTTCCCTAAGTATCCAAAAAATGTTCTAAGTGTTGGACCTCCTCAGCATTTTTTCAGCTTCATCATCATATTTTCTTTGAAGAGGAGTTCATCATCATCATATTTTCTTTGATGGTGGTTAGCATCATCATGTTCTCCGTCGACCGGTTTCTCATCGTCATCATCATATTTCACTATCGGATGATGTTTGGTTATCATCCTGATGATGCTGACGTCATTCTTATGGCAGGGTGATATCTTTTTCTCTGCCTATCTGCATCATGATATTTTCGAAGGAGGGGATGATATTTTCATATCACTCGGGTGTATGTTTGTTCCAGCGTCATGATGATGCTGATATCAAGGAGATATCCGCCTGCCGGCTTCGTGCGTTATCTAGTGGGGGTGATCTTTTCAAGCATCATCATATTCATCTATCGCCCCGATCTTATAGTGGAGCTACAGTGAAACCTGATATTTGTACATCAGGGTGATATTTCCAAATATCCGGTTGTCTTCCGAATATCATCCTGATGTTAATATGATGATGACGTCATCAAGGTCCGGGGGGGTCATATTTCTAACACAGATCATCTTGTGGAGATCTCCCGATATTTGCAAACATGATGATGACGTCATCCGGATATGAGGAGGTGCGCAGTAGGCAGATATGATGATGACGTCATCAGGATGTTCATCGGCCAGACTTTTGGTATAGGCTCAGCAAGAGGATGTTTCTCCGATGGATCAGGTTGTGCGGATGAAGGCGATTATCACGCAGTTATATTGCAATATGATGCTGACGTCAGGGTGATATTTCAAGCAACAGGATATCATGCTGCTGGAGGATGATGATGATGAAGTCTTATACTAGTGTCGTCAGGAGCAAAAGCACCGACATCATATATGCTCATGACCTAGTATATAAAGTGTTAAAGAGGTTGCTGCGGGGTGCATGTGGGATAATTGATATCCTGCATTTTCGAATATCATGATGATGAATCTCGGCGGGAAGTGGTTGCGATCGACTGTTTGATGTTTTTCCCAAGGCCGCGGGTTGGTGCGCCATTAATGGCGAAGGTTGCAGAGGTATGGGCGGATCTGGTACCCGATTGAAGGTGTACATCAGCAGACAGTGGCGCAGGGCTCGAGATATCTTCCTGTCTCCTCCCCTACCTGCTGCATTCATGTTTGGGCGCCAATCTGGTAATGTGTTTAAGCGCCATTTTTATGATACTGTGTATCTGGCGGGATTTTTGGTCAACCTGGTAGTTAATGCTGAATACACTCTCCTGCTATATAATGCAGACGGTGTTATTCATTTGAGGTTGTTGAAAGTTGAGGATTTTTGGCTCTGTAACTCATAACCAGCTGATCTGGTTGCTCTGTACAGTTTAACTTGTGAGTTTATGTATCTCCTGTTGTACGATTTGGTATGAATCCACTGATTTCATGGTTGATCTTATATGAGTAATGCTATCTTAGCATGTGTTGTGTTAATTCTGTCTCCAGTATTACATGTATTCTTCTTCTGGATCTAGATATTTGCGTAATGTTTAGATTCTAGAGCATAGAATTCCTATGTTGAATGTCTGATCTTTTAACTTCTGCTCAAGGGGTAGATTAAACTGTTTTCAGGTTGAACATTGGGAAGGGTATACTGCAGTAGGGATGCCATAAGTAGAGATAACTTAACACTTTTCATTGGGAGATATCTGTAAGGCAGATATCATGTGTATCCCCCTGAAATCCAGTTTTAGCTATTCATGCTGATCATTCACAGGTGTATGTCTACCGACTCCAAGCCCTGGATAGGCACCAATCATGATGTGTTCTTGTGTTATACACCATGTCCAGCTTTGCATCCAAAATTCAAACTAAAACATTTCATACTTCCACCTGTTAGTTGTAGGAGTAGGATTAGGAACCCCCTGCATGCTCTCATACCTAACCAGACACCATGTCCAAGAATGTTGCCAGCCTTGTGATCTATCATGCAGATCTTGGTCCATACATGAGAGTATTCTGCCTGTTGTTGTCAAGTTAGATCCTTCTATCTTTGAGCTAGTCAAGGTTACATCTTGAGTTATAGGGATACCCCCCTTGGTGCGGCAGAACCAGAAGTGAAGGGGAGGCAGCTCACGCAACCTCCTGTATTTAGTTGGCTGAATCTACCTGTGCATTAGAAGTGGCAAACCCTAATGCTGATTCAGAAGAAAAAACCAACTCCACCGATGTCAAAAATTGATTTTTCCCGGAGACAACACTTTGAGAGAAGGAAAAGACAACCAGATGACAATAACACAGACCCTGAGAAGCATAACAAGTCTAGACTAGAGTTAATCAAAACTTTTTTACTCTTTTCAAACATTCTGACTAGAAGTACCATTACTATCACATGACCAAGCTTCTTTTTTAGTTCATCAAGGGATTGCATCTCCAACCATTTTGGTTGTTCTTGCACAAATTAAGAATGTATTAGAAAATGTATTTTTAAGTAAAGAACTCCAGTCAAAAGCAAATCATAGGTGGAAGTAATTACCATAACCTAAATATCATACCTTGTGTATATAGATTTAAATAATGGGACAAATATAGCTAATACAAAGATCAAACAAGTTGTAAGGCTACTTCTCATGAGAAAACATCCCTTATTAGCTTAGATAAGTTAAGGTTTTTTACACAAGAATTTGCTTGGCTTTGTTTGTGAAAAATAAATTTAGTTTTTTCCATAAAGAAGTTGAATCCTTGCCTATTGAGGCACAAACTCATATGTTGGTGTTTCTGGCATTTTTAGGAATGGAATTTCCTTGCAATCCTATTGTTAGATTGATATAACTGACTAAGCATGATGTTTTTGTAACACCCCTGAGAGGCTCTCCTTCTGCAAAAACAATAGCATCCAAAAGGATATCCATAGTCTCAAATGAACATTTCATCATTGGCCCTATATCATTATGATTGATACCATGTCGATTAATAGCCATCAAATGACCTTGATATGTCATTGTGTCACATAGAATAGATAAATGCCTATAGTTCACATATGACCCATCAAAAGATATAACGACTTGAAGCTCATCCAAAAGAGCTTTTCTTAGAGCCTCTATTCTAAGAACTTCAATAACCTCAATCAAGTGATTACTTGTTGTCCTTGTAGCATCCACATCTTCATGGCACATGACTGCTAACATATTGGCACCTTCTGTATCTAACATCCATTCTGTATCAAATAGCAGGAAATTAATTTTTGTTTACTATGTCAGGTGCATGGTTTTAGGTTTCCTATCGTCATTTTCTAGTTTCTTAAAAATATTTATCGAATGTTTATCTGTGTGTTATCAAATGTTTTATATCTCAATATAATGTGTATTTTTTTGTTTTGGCATAAATGTATTGATAAACTCCAAGAAGGGGATAAAGTTGGGGTGTTGGATCCATTTGATGCTGCTGCTGTGGGCATTGGGCAAATTCACACACTATCTATTGTACATAGAGTCAAATTGAAAGGAACAAGAGATGCAAATGTAAATATTTTAAAGGTCACAAGTAACATACCCCTTGTTTATGAAGACAAAATAGATGGAGCTATCTGTCTAAAAGATAAAGAAGGAATCTTCACATGGTGGCCACTAAAATATTTGCAAAAATGACATAGTTGATGTTTATCATGTACTAGCTATTAGACAGCTTGGCCCACTTCTTTATGCAGTAGTTTGAATGTGTTGCTCAGGGATCTTTATCATGGTGTATTTGCAAGACTTGGAAACTCTTAGACTTTGACATTTTTTATTATATATATATGAACATCTTACAGTTCATCAAAATTGCATTATATTTTTTATTGCATATTACCTTTTTTTATCATGATTTTGAATCAATCTTTTAACTTCTAGCATGTTGTAGCTTGTTCGTATATGTAATATTTTTATTTGTTTTTATGTTTTAATTCAAGTTTAATAGTATGTTTATTTATGAATTATACAATTTATGGTATTTAATAAATTATTCATATCATATAAATGAAAATTTACTACTAAACTAGTAGTATATATAACGATTATGCAATTAATAAACAATGTATCAATATACTATCAGTTGACAAAAATTAGTGAACAAAACAATTAAAAAACTACCAAATGACGGCAATTAAAAATTAAAATGACTAAATTTACTACCAATTAATGGAAATTAGTCAATTAAAATGACTAAATATACTACTAATTGACGTCAATTAATAATTAAATTGAGTAAATGTACTACCAATTGACAGAAATCAGTGGATAAATATGACTAAATATATGACCAATTAACGGTAAAATAATGATTAAAATGACTAAATATACTACCAATGGACAGAAATTAGTTAATACAAATGACTAAATATACTACCAATGGACGGAAATCAGTGAATAAAAATGACTAAATATACTACCAATTAACGGCAATTAATGATTACAATGACTAAATAAATGACTACCATGACTAAATAAATGACCAGTTAACAACAATCAATGACTAAATTAACGACTAAATATACTACCAAATTGATTAATCAAACCAACCAATAAATGACTAAAAATTGTTGTCATAAATTTGGTTGCGTTATAAATGATCAGCAATAAACTACTAATGGTCACGTGACCAAGCTTAGTCATTTATATGCAATTTTTAGTAGTTTTTTTAGTCATTTATTGTTGTTTTTCTACTAGTGGGTGCACAAAGTCCAGAATGCATTTGAGACAAATTGCAAAACACAAATTGTAAAAATAAATCAACAGTTTGTGATAGAAGTTGACTAAAGTAAAACTAGCGAGGAAGGAGTAAAAAAGTAGTTTTAGTAAAATGGCCATATCTATCTTTTTTCTCAATGAAATTTAGATTTTATTAATGATTTGGAAAGATGAAAATGAGGGAAACAAAACCCATAAACCATTTGAGGAAATTAATCAAAATGAAGGAGCAATTTGTGACAGAAAATGATTGTCATAAATGTGGCCGAGACTAGAGGAAACATTTGTAGTTTTCTCCCCAAAAATAGGATCATAGATCCACATTTTTAGTGGATTGATTTAGCAAATTAGGAATAATTATTCTATGAATACATTGTAGAAAAAACAATTAGAGAAGGAAGACAAAAATAGAGTTTCTTTTTGTGTGAATCAAGTTGTTTTCAAAAAATAATACAGTTCAACATTTTGGCAGCAGTTGTTTAGTTTGTTTCACCTAATTACAAAGGGGACTAAGAGCCCGCTCAGCCTAAGAAGGAAGGTTAATTGTTGTAGTTTCATTTCCTAGTTTTCTTTCCAATAGTTTTTGCCACTCCCTTGTTCTTAGGTGTATTTCCAAATTTTCCATTTGCAAGCTTTCTTAGATTAAATTTGATTGCAGCAGTTAAACCTTAGTTTGCTTCATGCATTGCCATCAATTCCATTTGTTGAAAGGATTTTCATGCAAATTATATATCCTCCCTCTTGCATATAGCCATGTACATCATCTTGGATTGACATTTATTAAAATTAAATGATGCGGACTACAATGACCCTCATTAGAGGTTACTTAGCACTTCTTACTTCATCCTCTCATGGGGGAGTGTTCTCCCACTAGATTTCTCCTCTTATTTTTAGGGGGATTTTTTTACCCATGTGTATCTCATTAGGCCTTGTAGCTGGTACCCATCTTTTATTTTCCCCTAAGTTGCACTTAAGGGGGATGTTAGTGTGGATGGAGTATATTTGCTAACTATTATATTTTCTAGCTAGTTCTCCACTTAGGTCCTTTTCGCACTAGGTTAAGTTTACATAGGGATTTTGTACACATTATCCCACATTGGTTGTTTTTTAGTCTCCTAGGTTGTATATCTTGTATATATTCACATTGTAATCACTCAAGCTTATATGCTTTGCAATTCTGATTGAATAGGATACAAATTTTTCTTTTAATTCTAATTTATTGTTTATGCTTTCCTTTAGTCATCTGTATTCTAGGTGGCTTCACATCCAAATCTTACACACCCATGTCTCCCAAATCTTCCAAGCTACATCAATTGGATGAAGTCTCTCGAAAGACCTAAGACCAAAAAAACCTACCTACCTTTGATTGGACAGTGCACACAAGTTGTGACATGCATGAAAGAATCATTTGTTATTATAGTTGGGTAGTCAATTAGTCTACAAAGGCTTATGATGTTTCTCACCAACTCATAGTAGTTCTCTCATGCTAACAACATATCAAATGTTATACAAGAAGTGCTAGTTTGTTGTATCTACTTATTAGGTCATTGAGAGAACAATTTTGTAAATGGTATGTTATAGTGCAAAATCAATCACACCAACATGTCAAGATGGGTGGTCGATGATACAGGAGACCTTGTTCATCCACCCATTCCATTCAAAAAAATTGCACTGCATTGGTCAAATGAAGTTTTTTAAGAGATCTAAGATAGTGTCAAACTTTGATGGGACAGTGTGCACAAGTCATGGCACATAAGAACAAATTGTTTGATCTTATAGTTGTGTTGGGTGAATATTTTGTCTTCAACTCACTTAAGGCAAAATGGTTATATCAGTGTAATGAGATAAATCTCTCCTCTCAACAAGGGGAGGTTCCCTATTAACTATTACAAACTTATTTATACTAAAAACTAATTTCGGGGTGAAACCATGTCATCCATTTCTCTTTTTTTAGAAATGATATTTACAACATAAAATATCACTTTCACAACACAAATCAAACTAACCAAGAAACTCACGAGAGCACAAAGTCTATCATTGCTCTTTTCACTGATTTACGATTTAGAACCCAGTAGGATAAGGTGCAGCTCAAAGTCTTCACCGAATACTACAACAAAGCATACGATCACAAAAGATAATAGTAGTTCAAAGCCTTTCCAATATCTTTTACTTCAAAACATGAAATCACAAACTAAAGATAATTGTTGTAGCACAAAGTCTCCACAACCATCTTTAGATCATCTCCTAGATCATTCACACTCACACTACAATTTGATCAAGTAGATAAGATAGTATAAGGAAAAGGACATAAGAATAATTTCCAATACACCACAAGTTATTTCAATGCAAAGATTGAAAGATAGCTTGCTTTTCTATTCACTTGATAAAATATGATTTACAATTTTAACACAAAGTCTCAAAATGCTCTTCAATTTGGCAGAGTTTCACTTCAATAACTAAAAGATGATAATTACAATGGAGGTCCTCTTTATTTATAAGAGAAACTGAGAGCAAAAATAGGAAAAAGAAAAACTAACTATGACTTATTCAACAAAGGAGTCCTTTTTGATTTAGGACTTCCTACATTTTTACATAAAATTACATATGAGAAAAGTACATGTAAATATGTCCAAAATTATTTCAAAAGTACATCTGAAAAGTAGAAAATAAACTAAGTAATGAAAAAGCTGCTTCAACTTGCTCTGCCTTCTTTCTTCATGTGGGAATCATACATAGTGAATGATGCTTGCATCCCAAGACTGTCCGGACTAACTGTGTTCTTGAAAATCATCCAGGCTCTAACTATTACATCTCTAACCATGGTAATTGATTTTGTATGGCTAGTTAACTTGGCCTTCAGATTATCTAAAGTTAACCGATTGTCAAGAATATTATCCACGGAGGCTACTGAAAATGTTTTGTCCTCAAACTCCTTTTGAAACATATTCTCAAATTCCTAGATCATCTCTTCTACAGAAAGAAATTATTATCCTGTGACACCAAATTGCATGGCAGCTCCTCCAACTTGTGCAAGAGACTAACATCACTTTGGTCACTCAGCTTCCTTGTAGTTTCTAGGTCATTGATCAGATCTTTCAACACACATCTCCGATATGTCAATGCCTCCTTAGTCTCAGTATATGAATCCCTATTTGGAATGACACCAATTGATATCAAAGCACTTATTTTTAGCTTCCTCATCTCTACCCACTTATCATGATTATGTTCTAAACACTTAATATCCTAAGAAATAACATCAATCAAATCAAGTTCTGCCCTGATTTTCTCCATTTTGCTTGTTTTCTCAGCTATCTCTGTAAGAAGAGAGATTCCCTATGTGCGCATCCTTTCCAAATATTCTTCAAGCAATTTCCCCTTAAGATGAGTCTTTTCATCTTTCTGGATGATAGGATCTTCTACAGAAATGGCTTCAAGAGTCACTGATTCTAAATTCAAAGTAATCTTCCTTACCACTGCAGTCAATTGTTCTACCATTTCTTTATAATGATCCTTCATCTCTTTTTCTTTGTCAAACTTCTGAATCAGAATATCCATTGCTGACTACATGTCAGTCTTTGCACTTTCATGTGTTATTTTGCCCAGCTCAAGCCTAGAAATAGAGTAATCATTCATACTAAAATTTTCTATGGTGGCATCTTGTGGGGGCCTTGCAATCTCCATAAATTTGTACCCTTTGTCTCCCAGCATTCTTGAAAGAATTTTTGGCTTCTTTGGGGCTTAGCCTTAGCAGGCACTGGCTTACTAAAATCAAAGTCATCTGGATAGATGGCTTGTTTCTTTCTTTTAGGTGTATATGCTAACAACCATGGAGGAAGCACAGAAGTACTCACATTAGGGTCCGTTTCCATTGTTGGTGTTATTGGAACTGCACTGGCACTATAAGTAGAAACAATAGGTGGAGTATTAGTAAACACTGCAGCTGACACATTCACATTAGAAACTTGTCTAGAACCCATTACAAAGTGATCAAATATTGAAGAATCTCCAATATCAAAGGATGAGGAGGATAGACTAGGAATAGACCCAGAAGAATGAAGAACATCATCAAAAGTAGTTTGAGGATTATCAAAAATTATTTTTGAAGGTGATGGAGATTCAGAAGAGGGGATGTCAATGGGTGAAACAGATAGAGGAACTAAAACAGGTATGTTAGACAAAGGAGAAGAGACTCCCATTTCCTGTTGTACATTCACCTGTGGAGACAAAACTTCATCTCCTTGTCCTTCTGTTGATCTATTTTCAACTTCCATTTCCTCGGTAGCTGGCTCATCAGTATTTTGTTTCTTAATTTCCATATCTTCTACCTCAAATTCTTTCTCTACAGCCTTTGACTTCTTTGTCACAAATTTGATCCTGGGTTTATGTGGTTTGGAAGAAGAGGGAATGTCACTCTTATTCTTCATCCTATTATCCACCTTCTTACCTGTTTGTTCTTAGATTTTAGTCTCTGATCCCGTAAGGAATTCTTTCAAAGCAATTCCCTTACCTGCTAACCACTTGTTGGTGTTAGCCAATATAGGTTCAAACCTTTTCCTTAGAGAAGTCAATTCTTTATGAGACCATTAGATAGGAGGAAGAGGAAAACTAGCAACCTATTCAGTGTTATATCTAGAATCAATCAGCTCTTCATCATCCACCAGGTCTTCAGGAATATCAGCCAATCCTAGATACTCAATCTATTCCAGAGATAACCTGATATAGTCCAATTTTCTGATATCTTCCTCTGTCCTCAAGTCCACCCAGATGTCTTCAACCATTGGTTCATGAAACTAGGTCTTCCTCTTGATCTTGTCTTTTACACCCCTATAATCAAACCTTGGTCTTTGTTTGAACTATTTCATGGTCAGTAGTTGCATTTCAGTTTCCATGGCTCTAGCCTTTGCAGCAGTTGATACTGAAAACCTGCCAATTTCAACTAGAAATCTAAATCCTGGTTTCTTGAGTTCCATTTATTTTTTATGTACGACAATCATTTGTCTACATAATTCCATTAGAACAAGTTTATCTGAAGGAAACCTTGGCAACATATAAGGATAACCTTGGAAAAAGCCAACCCTTAAATATGAGAAAGTAGGAAATTGTAAGAACATGCATCCATAATCATTCACCACTGACCAAGCTTCATCTGAAACTCTTCTTTGCTCTAACTGATGGTCAAAAAGATACAAGAACACTGTGAAGAAAGCATCATTTACCCTCCTAAAGTGGTGAATAGAACCTTTCAATGTCAGTTGAGGATAGTACTGATATACAGGAACCACTCTCCTATCTCCTTCGGATGTCAAACCTGGAAAGATCCTCATGGAGGCTGCTATATACACAAGGTAAGAAGTCATAGAATTTGAAAGTAGTGGATACCTTAGTCAATTGCTCATGCAGAGAATTGCTGATTTGCTCACCCCAAAAGATGGCTTGTTTGGCTTGAAGTATAACCTTGATAAAAGGGTACATCCACTCATGAAAAAGTGAGGAAGAAGCCAGCCCCCTTATCCTACTAAGAAGAGTTATGAGATCACCAACTTCTTCGATAAAATCACTTCTGGGAAAACTCCTTGGCCACCTAGATAAGCTTGACCTTGAAGTCTTAAGCCATTTAGTGTTAATTATCTTCTTAGCTTTCTCAGAATTTTTGTCATATTCTCTTTGAGCTTCAGCAAAATCTAGTTTTATAACTTCTGTAACAACAAGACACATGAAAACTTTATCAATGAATTCTGGATCCAATCTAATTATCACATTACCATTTGTATCCACCACTGCCCTAGTGTCTCTATTGTAGAATTGAACGCATTGAAGAACAAACTCAGTATTATGAGCTGCCACAGAGAAAGATGACACCAAATGAATGTTGCTATCAACAATCTTCTTCATTGTAGAACTAGGGTTATTAGACTTGGTTCTTTCCACAAACTTAGCCATGTCTACATGGCCAATCTCTGTATCTTGAATGTCATCAACATTGGACATAATCGAGGTGATTGGAAAAATACCCTAATACTTATACTTCATTTCTTTCGACTTCTTTGGAGACAACTCAGTCATCTGAAAAAGCTATCACCAGAAGGATGTCAATGAAGAGAGAAAATCAGCAGAAGAAACTACAAGAAAAAGCCATGATCATGCAATTAGGGGAAATACTGGTCATCTGGGAAAATTGCATGTCGATGATCACGACTATGGGGATACGCTTGAAAGGACTAGAGCGCAAGCGGGTCGAAAAATGGAGGAAAGCGGGAAAGCAAAGTTGAAAATCTCTGAGTTAGAGAAAATTGAGAGAGTGAATGCACAAGTGGCAAAATTTGCTGCCCTTGCATTAGAGGGATGTATTGCAGGTGTCAGGACAACAAATTTTGCCGACCCTGCATGTAGGTTGAATACAAGTGTATTAGCGTTGATTTTAACCGCTTTTGCATGTGGAACAAGTTCTTATGTTCGAGTGGCAAATTTTTCCGACATCGCATGAGAGGTATGTTACATAGTGTTCGGGCAGCAAAATTTGCCAACTTCGAATATGGGAGAGAATTGCAAGTTACATGTAGGGTCGGTGGATTTTGCCGCTATTAATTGTGTAGGGTGATTGTGTTTGGTGTTCAGTCGGCAAAATCCACCGACGGTGCATATCACTTCTTCAAAACCTTCGTGTAAGGGTGGTGATTTTAACTGCCCTTGTACGAGGGTAATCAAAACACAAGGCACAAATATCGGTTGGTGATTTTCGCCGATGATACACACAAGGCACAAGTATCGGTCGGTGATTTTTGTCGACGATACACACAAGTTTACAAATGGAAAAATCTAAGACTTAAAACCTATTTAGGAACCTCCATAAAGCACATGAAAGACTAGGATTTGGTATAAAAGAATAAGCCATTTTAAAATGATGATAACAAACAGAAACACAACGCTTTATGAAGGTTTTTCAAAAGATTGATAAACAAACAATAAATTCAAACAATAAAGTTACAAAACAGAAATTGAAAACAAAAAATAACAACCTACCTCTAACAATAAGATGAAACCCTAAGCGCGACCTTGGTGACCCAAAATTCATCCAAATCTGGAATTAACACGATTGAGCAATCTTAGGGAGGTCTCAAGAGTTGATTGGAAGGTTTAGGGAAAAAGAAATAACAAAATAAAATGAGTTTACACATTAAAAAGGTTTAAAAGACAAGATCTTAAAGCCAACACGATTGGCAATAAATGCCACTAATGTTCATGATTTGCAAGATGCTACTTGAGTGATGAAAATCACTGACACAACATGTGTTATCCACATTGCAATGGCAGTAAAAATTATCATCTTTGCATATTACCTTCAACAAAGAACATGTAACGGTAGCAAAAATCGCCGCTCGAACATGTTTAAATCAAAAACAAGACAAACATGCAAAAGTGGCATTTTTGGCTGACTTAACACAAAAATAGAAAAGTATGCAAGAGCGGTGGATTTTGCCGACATTGTACATGAAGACTAAAAAAAAGTACTAACACCCTAAAATGATCAAAATTTATATTTTGACAAGCTTACGACCTAGTCAATTTTCATGAATCCCAAGGAATCGATCTAGAAGAATGTCACAAGCTATTCTATGGTGTCAAATGACTTCGCACAAGGCCAAGAGAACTTGTCTCGATTTGCGAACCTAGAGTGTAGGCTACAAAACATACAAGTTTCATAAGGGTTGTCTACAAAAGCAAGCGTAGCTAATTTTGAGAACAATAGCTGGCTCTAACTGGGGAACTTCCTTCAATCATTCTTTGAAACGATCAAAGGGAGAAGAATCCAGTCTCTAAGTGCCTTCATCCATGCCATTGGGCCATAGAGTCAATCTACCAAAAAGAAAAAGACACAAAAGACTAAACAAAAATGAAAAATAAAAACACAAAAATTATACAAATGTACAAATGAACTTATCTTATACTTCAAGGATTGAAGTGCTTCAGATGTTGTCCACTGTGAGGCAACAAGAATGGTGTTCCATCTAGATACTCCAACAAGAATCTATTTCACTACAAAGTTGATGAATGATAAACGGGCCTCTCTATAGGGATTCAAACTTCCCATGCATTCCTTTTGGTTCTCTCCTCTTGTCCCATAATGAGACTTGAGCTCCAATTTGAAAATCATGAGCCCTTGCTTTCTTGTCAAAAAGCTTATTCACCTGACTTTGATGTTTAGCAATACAATCTACTACCATAGCTCATTGTTCTTCAAGTTCAGTGAGGTACATGATTCTTTTGTCAATAGAACTTTCAAAAGTTTTATCTTCTACTGCCTTTGCCAACTTCAGTGCCGGCAACTCCAAAGTAATAGGTATTTCTATATCTAGACCATACAAAAGCTGAAATGGTGACATACCTATTGCCCTTTTGGGGGTAATCATGTCTGCCCATAAAGCATCAAACAACGCTTTATGCCAAGTTCTCTGATTATCTTCCACCAGTTTCCTGATAATAGTAACCAGATTTTTGTTACTAGATTCCGCTTGCCATTTCCTTGCGGATAATAGTCTGAGTGAGAAAGAATGATCCCATGTTCATAGCAAAAGCCAGTAATCTCGTTGGAAGAGAAACAAGTAGCATTATCTTCTACAACTTTGTTTGGAACTCCAAACCAAGAAATAATATTTTCCTTAAGAAAATTACATACCACTTCAGAAGTAGTGTGCTTTACTGGGATGGCTTCCACCCACTTGGTAAAATAATCAGTTGTGGTGAGAACAAAGTTGTGTCCTACACTTGACGGTGGGTTCACAGCACCAATGAAGTCAATGATCCATTGCTAAAAAGGTTCTTCAATTACAATTGGCTTGAGAGGTAAGGCAGCCAACTTAGACCTTCCAACAAATTGTTGACATAACTCACACCTACATACCCAATTGTACGCATCCTGAAACAATGTGGCCAATAGTACCTAGCTCGCAGAATCTTATGAGCCATCACAGGTGCAGAAAAATGTCCTCCACAAGCTAAATTGTGAAAAGACTCCAGAAGTTTGTTTTGTTGCATTTTATCCACACAACGGAGAAAAACTCCATCAATGCTTCTTTTATACAAACCATTGTCGCATAGGACATAGTTAGCAGCCTTCAATTTGATAGTCCTTTTCTCCTTATATGATAGATGAGAAGGACACTCACCATAGGTAAGAAAATGAGCAATATTTGAATACCACTCATCTGTAGTAGTGACAAAAAGATCAGTTGGCATATTCTCAACTTCTTCTTCTTCATCCCCTGTCTCTTTTGGTATATTGTCGGCAATCAACTGACACAAACCTCTGCCACGCACAAGCTTGGTAGGTTTGATATCAAGATCAAACTCTTGAATCCTGGAAATCCAATTGCCTCTTTTGGTTCTGAACTCCTGTTGAGTCAGAATTGACTTCACTGTTGTGTCGGGCACCAAAACAACAGTATGTGAATTCAAAATATAAAACTGGAAATGTTTTACCGCCTTGACTATGGCATAAGCATGTTTTTCCATATTTGAATATTTCAATTCATGAGCCTTCAGAAGACAACTCATAAATGAAATTGGAGATTCCACACCTTCTTCATTCTGCTGAACAAGAATGGCTAAAAGTGTATGCTCGGAAGCATAACTATATACTACGAAATCCTTGGTATAATCAGGACAAACAAGAACCAGAGCATGAGCTATAGCCTTCTTGATATCCTCAAATGCCACTTTACCTTCCACACTCCAATGGAAAGTAGTCTTACCCTTCATCATGTTGACAATGTGATGGGTTTTCTCCGCGAATTCAGGAATGAATCTCTGCAGAAAATTTACCTTTCTGAAGAAAGAGTGAACTACAGTCTTACTAGCAGGCAAAGTAAGACTTTGGATAGACTTGACTCTTTCTGAGTCAATTTTAGTGCCTTCTCGGGACACAATGTGACCAAGAAGTTTACCTTCTGTAACCCTGAAAATGGATTTCTTAGGGTTAAGAGAAATACCATTTTGTCGACATCTTTCTAGCACTTGTTGCAAATGATACGCATGATCATGATGTTGTTTGGAGAAAACAGTCAAATCATCAAGATATACCACAATGAATTTCCCCATCTCATCTCTGAAAGCAAGGTCCATTGCTCTCTGGAAAGTGGTACCAGCATTGATCAAACCAAAAGGCATCATGCGATATGCAAACATGCCCCAAGGTGTTGTGAAAGTAGTCTTGTACTAATCTGCTTCGCTGACCTCTACTTGATTATATCCCAAAAAACCATCTAACATAGATAGCATTTCCAATCCAATTATAGTTTGCAACACTTGGTCCATGATGGGCAGGGGGTAGTTATCATATAGAGAAGACTGGTTGAGATTCCTGAAATCAACACAGATACAGATTTCTCTGTTCTTCTTTCTTATAAGAACTATATTTGCGATACAGGTAGAATGATGAATAGGAAAGATTATTCTTGCATTCAACATTTTCTGAATCTCAGAAAGAATAGTACCTGATATTTTGGGATTATATTGTCTATGTTTCTGCTTGTGAGGCAACGACCCAACCTTGAGAGGAATTTCATGCTGAATCTCCTTAGGCCTAAAGGACTTCAGATCATCATAAGAATATGCCAGAACATCAATGTAATGGCGAAGGAGTGTAGTGAATTTGAATTTCTCATCGGCAGCGCAACACTTCCCAATGTTGACCATTTTGGGATCTGCCTCAAAACTAAAATTTACTTGTTCAAATTCCATAGACGAACTTGAATCAAGTTGTTGCTACTATTTAATGTATATGTCATGCTTATCAAATAGCTTTTCCAGGGAAACCAAACCTTTTGGAATCTTATTCCCTTTTAGTTGAAGAAACTCTTCACTAGTTTGTGAATCTACTTCGAAAATGTATTCCTGTGGTGGAGATTCACTACCTTCAAAATAGAGCTCATCAAAGCTATCTGTCTTTTCCAAGAAAGCTATGATTTGATTATCACCATTGAACACCTGCCAATGGTCGGCATTATCTGGTACACTTGGTTAGAAAACCAACTCAATTGTGTACTTGTTACCTTTGAAATCCTTATGGGGAACCATGAGGGTGGCAGAGACAGCTAATGAATCAGCACGATCATTAAACTCTCTTGGTACTGCAGAAATGTCGAAAGCATCAAAACCTTCGATGCAATCCCAAACACGGTTACGGTAATGCCTCAACCTTTCATTTTTGGTCTGATATAAATTTCTCACTTGGCAAACCACTAATTCGGCATCTCCTTGAGCATGAAGATTTTTAACACCTTTAGCATGAGCAACGTCCAATCCGAGCAACAATGACTCGTATTCAACGGTGTTATTGGTATTGTCGAATTGCAGCTTGTATGAGAAAGGGAAGATATCACCTTGTGGAGATATCAAAACAATTTCAGCTCCAGAACCGGTAGAGGAACAACTACCATCAAATTCTAAAACCCAAACATCATTTGAATTTCTTACTTTGATGTTTCTGTTACTAGTGGATTCATCATTAGAAAAAGAAAATTCTGGCATCACTATGCTCTCATCTGAACTTTCATCTAATTTACTAGAAATATCCTCTGATTCTGCATCTAAAGTGTCAGAGCTCTCATCTAATGAACTAGAAGTATCTTCAGTAGACAAGAAATAATTACCCATTCCCGAGGACTCAAACAAAATTTGGGCTTTGGGATTTGCCGTTTGGGTAACAATATATTTTGCTTCTTTCTCAGGAAGCAACTTTTGCATGACGCCTTTAATAGGTATCCTTGCTTCAGACAGGTCCATGTTAAGTTCTCCACCCACATCTTTACAAAAATTACACCCGAGCAGAATGCCATAAGAGGCTAGAACATCAGCCACTAGGACGGTCATGTTAATCCTCTTGTCTGGAAAGGCTGCAAATGCAAATTGGGCATCTTTGATTTGGCCCAACAATGGCACTTGCTTATTTTCCATGGTGAAACATCTCCCAAAGGTCTTGGTTAAGGTGAGACTAAGGGCATTCGCCACTTTGGCAGGCATGACATTATCAGAGGCCCCAGAATCTATTATGCAATTGTTCAACTTATGACCATTTACCAATAGAGAAACATAGAAAGGTTCTATTTTTCCTAGGGCAACAAGGGGAGTAGTGATAAGATTATTTTGGGTGGATTTATTCTTTGAGGAATCATGGGCAACTTTGGGAGAATCTTGTCCTATAGGAACAGTCTTGTTTTGATGTATTTAGCTAACCTATCAAATTGTTTAGGATTAGCTTGTAAATACTCAACCTCAGACATTTGGATTTTGGTCTTCCTAGCATGATCTATTATGTCAAATAGCTGAAATGAACTAGATATAGAGGAAGGAAATCCATCATTCTAGGTTTTATTAGGGGTAGTACTAGTCTGAGGGACAGAAGTAGAAGATACAGGATTGTTAGATGTACTTACTTGCTTATTGCCAACAGGGTCCTTTGACTAAAAAGGCAACAAAGTTCCCCATTTGGCAATTGAGATCACTGGATGAGGATCCTCTCTTGCCTTTCCTTTATCAACTTGCTGATTTGACTAATTCTGAGACCTAGTAAAAACAACATATGCTCCATCATACACTTCTCCTTCTCTTTTCGCTTCATCTTGGTAATTCAAAAAACTAATAGTAGAGTCGCCAGCTAACTCTTCTTCTCCTTTTGTAAAGAGGTTAGCATTATTCTTCTGATCCAAATTAGGTTGGTAGGAATTATCATTTTTTGCTTCATAATAGCCAACTGCTAAGTTGACCGATGTCACTTCAATGGCGAGCTTCCCCTAAGTAGGAGGAAGACGATTTGGTTGCCCTTGATTTCTGGCAACATTGCTTTGGTATGAATGATTGGGAAATGTTCTCCTTGGTATATCCCTATAGGAAGGAGAGGACATACCTTGAGACATTTGTTTCTTCAGAGCTAGAAACTCATTCACTAGCTTTTGCACCATAGGATCTATGGTGCTCGTGGAAGAATTATCAGCAGAAGGACCTCTGTTTCTGTTAGAATCTCTTCTTATCTTACCCACAAGGATAAGATCATCTTCAACTTCAGTAGCCAAAATTTGAGCTGCGAGAAGATCTGCAGGGCCAGCCCCCCTTAGCAAAAAGCTCACCTCAAGAAGCTGAGTATTGATAAAGAAACACTTAAGATTTTCTGTTGTTGGCTGAGTGGTTTTAGGAATCCTATTTCTCAGCTTATTGAACTTAGCGATGAAATTTTGCATGGGTTCATGTGGCTCTTTCTTCATCTGTGTTAGCTGTGCTAACAAGGCATGTGCATCTTCCGCAGATTTGAACCTAGCTTCAAACTTGGTCTTGAGAGTGTTCCAACTCGTTATAGTTTGAGCTTGAAGATGGTAAAACCAATCTGCAGCAGCACCTTGCAGTGTTTCCATAAAAAGTCTTACTACTACATCTTCATGTTCCACACCTAATACACCGCAAGCTATGCAGAAAGTTGCAATGTGTTCATCCGGGTGGACTTTCCCATCACCATTGAACTTAGGAAAATTTTTCCTTAAACTATGAGGTAGTTCATGCAATGGTGCGGTTATATTCAAAGGACCAAAAGTGTTACCCCAAGGGCCTTGAGCTGCCATGGTGCGCTGATTAAAGGGTGGGATAACAAACCTTTGTGGAATATGAATAGACAAAACTCTATTAGTACTAGAACTAGAGGATTCACTTGGTATTGGAGACTTGGCATTAGTAGGAGGAAAACTCCTAGTTCGTTGAAGTCGAGGTCGTGGAGGCAAAAGACCAAAGTTATTTTGCTGCATCAACTCAAATACAGGATCAATAATACCTTGAGCTCTCTTGCTTCTTGTATACCGTGAATCTATCAGAATGCAATATATCAACAAAATTTTGAAAAAACTCAAAACAATGAAAAAGAACTGTAATGCTTCAACTCAGAGCATGAGGCTTCAAGTTGCACATTCCTTCCCCAGTAGAGTTGCCAAAAACTATTGGGTGAATATTTTGTCTTCAACTAACTGAAGGCAAAATGGTTATATCAACCACAATGTAATGAGATAAATCTCTCCTCTCAGCAAGGGGAGGTTCCCTATTAACTATTACAAACTTATTTATACTAAAAACTAATTTCATGGTGAAACCATGTCATCCATTTCTCTTTTTTCAGAAATGATGTTTACAATATAAAATATCACTTTCATAACACAAATCAAACTAACCAAGAAACTCACGAGAGCACAAAGTCTATCGTTGCTCTTTTTATTGATTTACGATTTAGAACCCAGTAGGATAAGGTGCAGCTCAAAGTCTTCACTGAATACTACAACAAAGCATACGATCACAAAAGATAATAGTAGTTCAAAGCCTTTCCAATATCTTTTACTTCAAAACATGAAATCACAAACTAAAGATAATTGTTGTAACACAAAGTCTTCACAACCAGCTTTAGAACATCTCCTAGATTATTCACACTCACACTATAATTTGATCAAGTAGATAAGATAGTATAAGGAAAAGGACATAAGAACAATTTCCAATATGTCACAAGTTATTCCAATGCAAAGATTGAAAGATCACTTGCTTTTCTATTCACTTGATAAAATATGATTTACAATTTGAACACAAAGTCTCAAAATGCTCTTCAATTTGGCAAAGTTTCATTTCAATTACTAAAATATGATAATTACAATGGAGGTCCTCTTTATTTATAAGAGAAATAGAGAGCAAAAATAGGAAAAAGAAAAACTAACTATGACTTATTCAAAAAAGGAGTCCTTTTTGATTTGGGACTTCCTACGTTTTTACATGTAATTACATATGAGAAAAGTACATGTAAATATGTCCAAAATTATTTCAAAAGTACATCTGAAAAGTAGAAAATAACTAAGTAATGAAAAAGCTGCTTCAACTTTCACTACCTTCTTTCTTCATGTGGCAATCATACATAGTGAATGATGCTTGCATCCCAAGACTGTCCGGACTAACTGTGTTCTTGAAAATCATCCAAGCTTTGACTATTGCATCTCTGACGGTGGTAATTGATTTTGCATGGCTAGTTAACTTGGCCTTCAGATTATCCAAAGTTAACTGATTGTCGAGAATATTATCCACGGAGGCTACTAAAAATGTTTTGTCCTCAAACTCCTTCTGAAACATATTTTCAAATTCCTGGATCATCTCTTCTATAGAAAGAAATCAATTATCATGTGGCACCAAATTGCATGGCAGCTCCTCCAACTTGTGCAAGAGAGTAACATCACTTTGGTCACTCAGCTTCCTTGTAATTTCTAGGTCATTGATCAGATCTTTCAGCACACGTCTCTGATATGTCAATGCCTCCTTAGTGTCAGTATATGAATCCCTATTTAAAATGACACCAATTGATATAAAAGCACTTATTTTTAGTTTCCTCATCTCTACCCACTTATCATGATTATGTTCTAAACGCTCAATATCCTAAGAAATAACATCAATCAAATCATCAAGTTCTGCCTTGATTTTCTCCATTTTTCTTGTTTTCTCAGCTAGCTCTGTAAGAAGAGAGATTCCTTGTGTGTGCATCCTTTCCAAATATTCTTCAAGCACTTTCCCCTTAAGATGAGTCTTTTCAGCTTTCTAGATGATAGGATCTTCTACAGAAATGGCCTCAAGAGTCACTGATTCTGAATTCAAAGTAATCTTCCTTACCATTGCAGTCAATTGTTCTACCATTGCTTTATAATGATCCTTCATCTCTTTTTCTTTGTCAAACTTTTGAATCAGAATATCCATTGCTGACTACATGTCAGTCTTTGTAGTTTCATGTGTTATTTTGCCCAGCTCAACCCTAGAAATACAGTAATCATTCATACTAAAATTTTCTATGGTGGCATCTTGTGGGGGCCTTGTAATCTCCATAAATTTGTGCCCTTTGTCTCCCAGCATTCTTGAAAGAATTTTTGGCTTCTTTGGGGTCTACGCCTTAGCAGGCACCAACTTACTAAAATCAAAGTCATCTAGAGAGATGGCTTGTTTCTTTATTTTAGGTGTATATGCTAACAACCATGGAGGAAGCACATAAGTACTCACATTAGGGTTTGTTTCCATTGTTGGTGTTATTGGAACTACACTAGCATTGGAAGTAGAAACAATAGGTGGAGTATTAGTAAACATTACAGCTGACACATTCACATTAGAAAATTGTTCAGAACCCATTACAAAGTGATCAAATATCGAAGAATCTCCAATATCAAAAGATGAGGACAGACTAGAAATAGACCCAGAAGAACAAAGAACATCATCAAAAGCAGTTTGAGGATTATCAAAAATTATTTTTGAAGGTGATGGAGATTCAGAAGAGGGGATGTCAATGGGTGAAACAGATAGAGGAACTGAAACAAGTATGTCAGACAAAGGAGAAGAGACTCCCTTCTCCTATGGAGACAAAACTTCATCTCCTTGTCCTTCTGTTGATCTATTTTCAACTTCCATTTCCTCAGTAGCTAGCTCATCAGTATTCTATTTCTTAATTTCCATATCTTCTACCTCAGATTCTTTCTCTACAATCTTTGACTCCTTTATCACAAATTTGATCCTAGGTTTATGTGGTTTGGAAGAAGAGGGAATGTCACTCTTATTCTTCATCCTATTCTCCACCTTCTTACCTGTTTGTTCTTAGATTTCAGTCTCTGATCCCGTAAGGAATTCTTTCAAATCAATTCCCTTACCTGCTAACCACTTGTTGGTGTTAGCCAGTATAGGTTCAAACCTTTTCCTTAGAGAAGTCAAATCTTTATGAGACCATTAGATAGGAGGAAGAGGAGAACCAGCAACCTGTTTAGTGTTATATCTAGAATCAATCAGCTCTTCATCATCCACCAGGTCTTCAAGAATATCAGCCAATCCTAGATACTTAATCTGTTCCAGAGATAACCTGCTATAGTCCAGTTTTCTAATAGCTTCCTCTGTCCTCAAGTCTACCCAGACGTCTTCAACCATTGGTTCATGAAACTGTGTCTTCCTCTTGATCTTGTCTTTTACACCCCTATAATCAAACCTTGGTCTTCATTTGAACTGTTTCATGGTCACTAGCTGCATTTCAATTTCCATGGCTCTAGCCTTTGCAGCAGTTGATACTGAAAACCTGCCAATTTCAACTAGAAATCTGAATCCTAGTTTCTTGAGTTCCATTTGTTTATTATGTATGACAATCATTTGTCTACATAATTCCATTAGAACAAGTTTATCCGAAGGAAACCTTAGCAACATATAAGGATAACCTTGGAAAAAGCCAACCCTTAAATATGAGAAAGTAGGAAATTGTAAGAACATGCATCCATAATCATTCACCACTGACCAAGCTTCATCTAAAACTCTTCTTTGCTCTAATTGAGGGTCAAAAAGACACAAGAACACTGCAAAGAAAGCATCATTTACCCTCCTAAAGTGGCGAATAGAACCTTTCAATGTCAATTGAGGATAGTACTGATATATAGGAACCACTCTCCTATCTCCTTCAGATGTCAAACCTAGAAAGATCCTCATGGAGGCTACTATATACACAAGGTAAGAAGTCATAAAATTTGAAAGTAGTGGATACCTTAGTCAATTGCTCGTGCAGAGCATTGCTGATTTGCTCACTCCAAAAGATGGCTTGTTTGCCTTGAAGTATAACCTTGATAAAAGAGTACATCCACTCATGAAAAAGTGAGGAAGAAGCCAACCCCCTTATCCTGCTAAGAAGAGTTATGAGATAACCAACTTCTTCGATAAAATTACTTCTGGGAGAACTCCTCAGCCACCTGGATAAGTTTGACCTTGAAGTCTTAATCCATTTAGTGTTAATTATCTTCTTCGCCTTCTTCGAATTTTTTTCATAATCTCTTTGAGCTTCAACAAAATGTAGTTTTATAACTTCTGTAACAGTAGGACAGATGAAAACTTTATCAATGAATTCTTAATCCAATCTGATTATCACATTGCCATTTTTATCCACCATTGCCCTATTATCTATGTTGCAGAACTGAGCGCATTGAAGAACAAACTTAGTATTATGAGCTGCCACCGGGAAAGATGACACCAAATGAATGTTGCTATCAACAATCTTCTTCATTGCAGAACTAGGGTTATTAGACTTGGTTCTTTCCACAAACTCAGCCATGTCTACATGGCCAATCTCTATATCCCAAATGTCATCAACATAGGAAGTAACCGAGGTGATTGGAAAAATACCCTGACACTTATACTTCATTGCTTTAAACTTCTTTGGAGACAACTCAGTCATCTAAAAAAGCTATCACCAAAAGGATGTCGACGAAGAGAGAAAATCCACAGAAGAAACTACAACAAAAAGCCATGATCATGCAATTAGGGGAAATACTGGTCATCTGTGTTGGTAGGTGGCAACTGATCAGGAAAGTACTATACACTAGCCAAGAAAGTTTTTGGATTGCCATAAAAAAACCCTATTTTGTAACCGACATAAGGCTTGATAAAAGTGGCTAAGGGTTAGGGTTTTTTGATATATTGTATTGTAGCATTTACAACGGTATTGAGTTGCAGGGATTGCTGGTTGTAATCAGTTTGATTTACTGGATAATAATATTAGACTCTCTATTGGTGGATGTAGCCCGGGTTTGGGTGAACCACGTTAAAACTTGTCTCTCGCTGTTATTATTTCTGTGTATTTTTCATTCCTCTGTTTAATCTTTATTTGCATTTAATTAATATCTTCTGCTGGGTAACCCTAACAATATGGGAAAATTTCATGTCGACGATCACGACTATGGGGATACACTTGAAAGGACTAGAGCTTAAGCAAGTCAAAAAATGAAGGAAAGCGGGCTCAGGAAAGCAAAGTTGAAAATCTCTCAGAGTTAGAAAGAATTGAGAGAGTGAATGCACGGGCGGCAAAATTTGCCGCCCTTGCATTAGAGGGATGTATTGCATGTGTCAGGGCAGCAAATTTTGTCGACCCTGCATGTAGGTTGAATACAAGTGTATTGGCGTTGATTTTAACCGCTTTTGCATGTGGAACAAGTTCTTATGTTCGAGTGGCAAATTTTGCTGACATCACATGAGAGGTATGTTACATAGTGTTCGGGCGGCAAAATTTGCCAACTTTGCATATGGGAGAGAATTACAAGTTACATGTAGGGTTAGCAGATTTTGCCACTATTACATGTGTAGGGTGATTGTGTTTGGTGTTCAGTCGGCAAAATCCACCAACGGTGCATATCACTTCTTCAAAACCTTCATGTAAGGGCAGTGATTTTAACCGCCCTTGCACAAGGGTAATCAAAACACAAGGCACAAGTATCGGTCGATGATTTTAGCTGACGATACACACAAGTTTACAAACAAAAAAATCTAAGACTTAAAACCTATTCAGGAACCTCCACAAAGCACATGAAAGACTAGGATTGGGTATAAAAGAATAAGCCATTTTAAAACGATGATGACAAATAGAAACACAATGCTTTATGAAGGTTTTTCAAAAGCTTGATAAACAAACGATAAATTCAAACAATAAAGTTACAAAACAATCATTTTAAAGGATCAATGAAACCCTATTCTAAAATAGAAATTGAAAATGAAAAATAACAACCTACCTCTGACAATAAGCCAAAACCTTAAGCGCAACCTTGGTGACCCAAAATTCATCCAAATCCAGAATCAAAGTGATCGAGCAATCTTAGGAAGGTCTCAAGAGTCGATTGGAAGGTTTAGGGAAAAAGAAATAACAAAATAAAATGAGTTTACATATTAAAAAGGTTTAAAAGACAAGATCTTAAAGCCAACACGAGTGGCAATAAATGCCACTGAAGTTTGTGATTCGCAAGATCCTACTCGGGCGGTGAAAAACTGTCGACACAACATGTGTTATCCACATTGCAACGGTGGTAAAAATTACTATCTATGCATATTACCTTCAACAAAGAACATGTAACGGCAGCAAAAATCACCGCTCGGACATGTTTAAATCAAAAACAAGACTAACAGTGGCATTTTTGGCCAACTTAACACAAAAATAGAAAAGTATGTAAGAGCGGTGGATTTTGCCGACATTGCACATGAAGACTAAAAAAAATTACTAACACCCTAAAATGATCAAAATTGATATTTTGACAAGCTTACGACCTAGTTGATTTTCACGAATCCTAAGGAATCGATCTAGAAGAATGTCACAAGCTATTCTACGGTGTCAAATGACTTCGCACAAGGCCAAGAGAACTTGTCTCGATTTGCGAACCTAGAGTGTAGGCTACAAAACATACAAGTTTCATAGGGGTTGTCTACAAAAGCAAGCATAGCTGATTTTGAGAACAACAAGTTGTGTAGTTAATTCCTTTATAAAATTCTATTATATAATTTTATCCTAATTGAAGTGGTTTTTACATGATGGAAACATATCATATTTTGCAAAAAATTGTTGGTTTAGTGCAGTGTTAGAGTGTCAAGAAATTAATTTAGCAAACTAGACATTGTGATGTGAAACCAACTACATGTTGGTGAATAGATCTATACTTTATCAAACCATCAATAGTTATTGGGGTAAAAACGCCTCCTCAAGGTGTTGAGGCTTCCTTTATTGAAAACCAAAATTCCAAATAACACAAAGACTACATTTTATAAGATAATTTCATTAGTTTTAGATTTTACAAAAATGCATAAAAGGAATTCTTATGAGAGTAAGGGAAATATAGTGAATATGCTGACTTTGTCAAATAGAAAATAGAGTTTGACAAACCCTCACCATGAGAATTATATTTTGAGATCAATAAATCAAGTTATGATCGAATTTGCAAGTTACTAAAAAAATTCGTAAGAAATAACAATTATATCTCACATAAGAAAAGATAAAACTTCAACAACAAAAGAGACTCAAAGTTTTGATCTAGAGTTTTATTATTTCTCAAAATTTTAAAAGTTCAAAGCATTTTAATCTTCTGCACAACTTTACAAAATTTTCTCTAAGTTCAATACCATATACAATGAAATGGTTCAATATATAACCTTTGCCTAATAATTGCTTGGTAGTTATGAAAAATAAAATAATATTTCAAAATGATGTGTGCACTTTAAAGTCACTTTTGAAATATTACACTTAGACATAATAATATAAGACATATATTTAAAAATTACATTGCATCTTAAAATTAACACCAAAAGACTATTAACATATGCCTATACAGTTGAGTCCTTGATTGAATTTCCTTCTTTAATTTTGATCTCTTTGATGATGATGGTATCATCTTTCCCCTTCTCATGAGTCTTTTGCTAGTAGTCTTGTAATCTTCTCAATTTTACATATTTTTCACTTGTGCATTGGCTTGGCACTTGGGAGCAACACTTTATAATATTAGGGGCATCTCCTATAAGTCTCTCTTTCCTTACTATTCTACTAGTACCACGTCTTGACAACTTTATTTTCTCCTCTACCTTATTTACCTTAAATTTCTTGTCGAAGCCAATTTTTTCTAGAATTTTAATTAATAAATCTTATGAAACTCTATCATATGATTTCATTAAATCAAGTTTCAAAACAAAACGGACTCTCTTACTTTTCTCCATAGAATGCAAAACTTCATGAATAGTAAAGATAGAATCCAGAATTTATGAACGAAGCCACTCTGCTAGGGGAGATGAGTTTGGAAGGGAGGGGTTGCAGACGTAGAGCAAGAATCTTAGAAAAAATCCTATAAATTGAATTGCATAGGCTTATAGGCCTCAATTGGATAAAACATCAACAATTGTCTTCTTGGGAATGAGAACCAAAAAAGGTGGTGTGGTTTGTTTTGAGGGTTTGATTAACCTAGGTTCAAGTTTTTGTGTATCAATATATCCTATGTCTTCACCATCTTGGGAATTAGAGAGAGAATCCATATGGACCTCATTTAGAGCAAAAAAACCAAAAACCAAAACCCCAAATAGGGGTACAAACATAGTGAAATATCAATGAATAATAGTTACAAGACTATAAATAAGAAATAAAAGAGACAAAAAAATTCAATCATAAGATACCACCAGCCTCCTACTATAATGACAACAAAGAACCTCCATTGTCTATTGGGTACCTTCTCCAATCACTTTTGATGCTTCAATCTAAAGTTTTTCAACCTCCATTTTCTAACCACATTTCTTCTTTGGCTTTTCCTTAGGTTGAAATATCAAAGATCCAAAGCCACCCACTAAATCTATATTGATTGGAAATCTTGGAGAAGAATGCTTGAGCATCCAATTCCTTTTCCAATGTGCATCCCAAACTCATAGCAAAAATGTTACAAGAATCATGACGCTACAACAAAGAAGACTCAAACTACTACTTTTTACTATCAACCTAGGGGTTGATAAATGATTCACTCCAAGAACTTATAGAGAGCTAGAAAAATTAAACAAGCAACCATGATTCCCTCATAAAAAATCCTCACTAAACTTCTCCTTCCTTGAACACCCACTATTGAACCAAACTTGATCTCCTCTTACTAAAAGAGCACTTTGATTGTCTATGTCTCAATTGATTGCAGTGAAAGCATCTAAATGAAAGACCTTAAAAATGCACAAATACAACTAGAAACTGCATCAAGACTTAATTTTGATTGACTAGAAGATCAAGCGGGAGAGATCAAATAACACACATACTTTGGTAAAAATACCATGAGAACAATCCTAAATTGCATCCAACTTGATATAAGTGCCAAGCTATTCTACAACGACTAGATCATTTAAATTGATCTATAGTCCAAGGGAAGGTGATACAATTGAATCCAAAAAGGAATGATTAAAAAATGGCCTTCTTTAAATTAAAGAATAGTTGTTAAGGGAATAAAAGGAGCCTAGATTTACCATGAAACCATGATCCCTACTTCAAAATACACTTCCTATCTTTAGGGGAATGAAATTGTAGCAAAAAAAGGCCCTATTTAAGAGCTGGCAGGGAAGGAAGAATAACATCTAGCCAAGATGCCACCATCCATTTAAAGAATGCCAGCTCACTCACCACCTTCCCCATAAATTTTCCCTCTAAAGATCAAGCTTCTTGCTGCAAAGAGAACTCAACCACATTTTCTCCCAATGTGTAATATTGAGTGCTCTTCTAAGAGGTTGAGAGGGATATCCCCAAAAGAAGGGATAGTTAAGCTACTATCAAAAACACATAGATTATCTTATTGAGCACGATCCTTCTGTTGGAAAGAGACACTGTGTGGCTTCATGAGTGTTGTCATTGATGGCAACAAAGTCTATCCCACTCATCCGCAGCACATGGTATGTCTATACCGGAAGTCAGATTAAAGAGTATTTTGGTTTGGTGAGCAAGAATAGAGCATGCAGTAAGGTCTGACAGTCAAGTCTGGATCTCTCAGAGGATGTATCTTAGAAAAGTGTGGACTTGGGGAAGTCAAGAGGAGTACCATGACTACCACATTCCAGAGATTGAGCCTCCAGTGATGAAAGAGTGAAAAGATATGAGCACCTAAGTGTTGGGTTCCTGACAGGCAGAGCAGACTGAGCAAGAACTAACCAACAGAGCATCAGACCTGAATCCGGATGAGAAATTGATGGCGATCAAGATTCTTGAGGGATCATTCATGGTTGACCAACATGGTTGATGACTTCTATAACTATCTCTTTGATATGCATCACTTAGTAAGCATGGATTCAGTCGACAGACCAGAGTTTGGGAAAATCTTGAGTATTCCGAATGCTGACTAGAAAGATGTTGAAATCCTTGGTGTGGATATATATACCAGATGGATTTTGATGTGAACATATGAGGATCATGAGATAGTATGCAAAGAAAGGCAAAGATAAGTGTGGAAGCAGTAAAACAAGTCCAGTATGTGACAGAACAACAGCACTAAAGCAGAGGAAGAATGAAGTGCAGTAGATCAGTATATTGAGCCTAACTAGAACTGAACCTCAGCATATGTGGATGCCTCTGATCAGTTCAAACACCTGGTTACATTCTATATACCTTGTAGATAGTGAGTCTCTTATAGGCAGTGAGCCTTTTGTGAGCAATGTGCTCAGGCAGTGAGCCCTAATTGGCAAGTATCATTTTGTACTTCTATTCTTTTAACAGAGAATACAATCTTGGGTTAGTCACCCCGTGGTTTTTCCCTTAACAGGGTTTTCCACGTCAAAATCATTGTGTTATGTGTATTGATTTTATTTCTGCTCTCATGGTTATGCATGCTTATATGCTTTGATGATGCACTAATTATTAAAGAAGAACAGAAAGTTAAATTGTTTATGATAACTGATTCACCCCCCCTCTCAGTTATCCACCTTGTTTCCAACAATTGGTATCAGAGCTAGGTTCCTCTAAATAGAGCCTAACAACTTGACGTAGATCTGGGAATCTCAATGGATATGTATGGTATGAGGGAACAACTTCAGTCTGCCCTAGATGATCTTGAGCAATCTCACTCTGAAGTCAATAACCTGAGGGAAAGACTCAACCAAGGTGATGATTTCATAAATGAACTCAAAGAAAAACTGAGCATCTATGTGAAAAAGAGAAAAGAACTACTTCAACAATTAGCAAGTCAAAGTGAATCCAATGATACAAATGAAGATCTGAATGAGAAAAACAAGTTATGTGAGAAACTATCAAAAGAGGTCATTATGGTAAGACATGAAATGGAATTAGGGGTTATGAAATTGACCCAAGAAATTGAAGAGAAAAGAAAAATTGAAGATAATCTAAAACAATCTCTCAAGGAGAAGTCAGAAAACTGCCACAAAATAGATAGAATAATCAGGCATTTGGAATCTGATCTTGAAGAAGCTAGAGATGATGAAGAACAACTTGAGAATTAGATAGACACTCTTAAAAGGGATCTTCAAACAACAAATGAATACAAAGAGAAATTCAAGATAAGCTCTGCTCAACTTGAAGTTCTTGAAAGCCAAAAGAGGGTAGATGACAAACATGGCTTGGGGTATGAGAAAGGTGAAAGCTCCAGATCCAGTCAGAAGAACTTTGGATCAGGAAATCCAAGGAACAGACCTAGAAGACCTCTAGTAAGGCAACCAAATACTCAAAGATATCCATCCTTCAATGGATACTACTACAATTGCAATAACTTTGGGCATAAAGCCAATCAGTGCAGAAGAAGAATGAATCAGACTAATTCATCCTTCTCTGGACAGTGTTTTAACTACAAAAGGTACGGTCACAAATCTCATGAATGTAGAAATATGCAAATAAACAATTCATTCAATGGTAGATGCTTTGCATGCAATAGAATGGGACATATGGCTAATCAATGTAGATCAAGAGGATATCAGTCAAATATGCAAAGAAATATAGCTTGCTACAATTGTAATAGATCCGGTCACATTGCCAAATTCTGCAGAAGTAAGAACCAGGATAAAAGGGGTCTAGTGCATCATAATCAAAATCAAGACAAAGGAAAAGGAAAAGTGAATGCGGATGAAGTTCAAAGGGAGATGAACAAGATTTGAGTGAAGAGAAGTATAGAAAATGTTGGGGATGGATCCACACCAGAATCTGGTGCTGATATTCCTTCCAGAAACTAAATAGATGAGCTCTGGCTTAGGGGGAGTCACAAAAGAAAACAATTTCCACCAGCCAGTCAATTGGTGCCTAAAATTGGCACATGGAGTCTTGCATATTGAAAAGTTCTCAAAGAGATATCTAAATAACCCTTGGTAAAAATATAAAAGATCCGCAAGGAGTTCTGAAGAGGTTAATCATTCAAGATTGATCCAATTTAACAGTCATTTGGTAAAAGTAGGATTTTCACAATTAGATCCAGTATGATTCAAAATTGAAATATCTTGATCTGTAAATAAATGGAATGATTGGAGAAAGGAAGATAGATTGTCAATTATCACCAAGAATAATTCTAAGTGTATCTCAGTGATTCGGAAGGATCTCTCTCAAAACAAGGTCAGAACAAGGGAACTGGAATGACCTAAGGTGTGCATTTATTGCAATATGAATTTAGGGTTTGCGCAAAAATATAAGGGTTCTTTTGTTCATCATTTGCACATTTGCATTCAAGAAGAAGAAAGAAAGAGCTCTGCAACAAGATTGCTTCAACCCTCTCAAAGATCAACTACAGAATTTGATTCAACCAGTGATCTTTTCAGCTCTTATCGTGAACCCTAGAAGTGTAAAAAGGTATTTTTGCTCTTGAATATCTCTCTCTGAATCTTTTGAAAGATGGCTACTCCAAATGTTGTTAAGATCACTGATAGGCTACGCCCTAAGTTCAAGAAACATCCTTACAAATCCCTAGAAGTTGATCCCCTAGGCACATTCTATAGCATTTCTCTAGCATTCTGCATGAGGTTCTGCACGTAGAAGATGTTAGGGTATACATTCACGCCACATTGAGGAATTTGGGGAATCCAAGCTGATGGATATCTATCACAAGGAATTAATAATGAAACATTTGAACTTAAACCCCAATACAAGGCCATCCAGGATAAGCATTTTAGACATTGCATCCATTTCCCCTATTTTGCAGAAGATGAATGGGTCCGGTATCTTCTTAGTAGAATACATGATAACTTCATGTGGTTGTTGAAGCCCTTCAATATAACCAAGGATGAAATTAGGGCAGTAACTGGTTTGCACTCATCTGGTGGGTTGCCTGCTCTTAAATCAGTCAAGAACCAAACTGTAAGTGAGGCTACCGGATCAAAATTTGATAAAAGAGCAATGACAATAGAGGATATCACAGATCTGGATATCAAATTTGCTTCTATGATAATTGGTTATAAAATATATCACTCCAACAGGGAGAATTTTGTATCTGAAACAACAATATACACTGCTTATCAGATGCTAAGAGAAAATGTTGATTATGATCTTTGTGAGCTTCTCCTGAACCAACTGTTAGAGAGATTGTAGAAAATAAAGAAGGATAAGAAGAATTCATTTAAGTACTGTGGCTTGATACTATGTCTATTCTTCTACTATATGAATGAGCTACCCGGAACTAGTGGCTGGATGTGGCAAAATGACAGACATGTTGCCATACAAATCAGAGATTATATGTATGGGCTTGGTGATGCCAAGGCTCAAAGCACAGCTCTTTGGGGATATTTCAAGAATTTCCAATGTATGATGCAGGCCAGAGAAAGAATTTCTCAGACATTAGTTGAATATAGTGTGTTTTATTGTAGACACTAATCAATGCCTAATGGAGACAGTAGAGCCCAGAATAGTCTGGATTATGCCAATGGGCTATGGGGTGGATGAGAAAATTTTGGAACTGCATGTCCAACACCTACTAAGTCAGCCTAAGGACCCTGAGGCAGAAAGGTTTGGAATCTTTCAAGAATTGAGTGTGAAAATTCATGTTGAGCTAAGATAACCGGAGATGAAAAGAAAAGTGAGAAGAGAAGTAGAGGAAGTTGCCAAAAGATATGGCATTTCAAAAGAAGCAGTCGATGCAAATAGAGAGAAACTAGAAAGAGCAAAGAAAGAGAGACAAGCTACAGAAAAAGAAAGTGATCCGGTGCAGGCCCCCTCCCGGACTAGATCCTCAAAGAGTTTTGCACCTACCACCTCTAAGAGCTCAAAATCCTCCAAACTAGAAGTAAAGACATCCAGAAAGGGAGAAAAGAGAACAAAAACCAAGGCTACAAGATCCTATATAAGTCAAAAGGATGATGAAGAGACAAAGATGGATGAGGAGGTTAAGAAAATGAAGAAGAAAAATAAAACTTATGTGGAATCATCTGCCGACGAAAACAAAGAAGAAGAAGTAGAAGAATTTGTAGAAAGACCTACACTGTCCATTGATGATGTCATCAAGGCAGTTACTGTGGATGGGAATCTACAACCAATGACAAAATTCTATGATGAGTATAGTGACACAGACAAAAGGATCTTGGAAGAAGCTACAGTTAAGTACTTAAACATATATAATAAAGCATTCATTGAAATCATCTCTCTAATCCCCAAGAGTTTAGAGAAAGTACTTGAACTCAGACAAGACAATGCTAAGGAAAAGGATATGGAGATCTGGGAATAGATAGCTATTCAACTCTATTCTTCCATCTCTCCAAAACAAATGAACATGATCTTCAAGGATTGCAAGGATGAGTTCCGAAGCAAAGCTAGAATGAACAAGCTTATGCTCGGAGAGGGTGATCAGGTGGCAAAAGAGACTGAAGACATCATCTGGAATGTATATAAAAGATTCAATCTTCCTATTATAGAGGACATAAGTGATGAACCTTCTGCCATGGATGTCGAAGGATTAAGTGCATCAAAGGAAGATTCTACTGAGAAAATTACAGAAGAGTCAAAGGAGATAGGTGAGGAGAAGACTAAGGACTTGGATTCCTCTATTCTGGAAGAGGAAGTCCATGAAGAAGTAAATATCTCTCTTCCGGATCCCCCAGCAGACTCTAAAATTGAAGGAGAAGCAAGAAAAGAGGAGAAAGCAAGTCAAGAAGAGGAGACAAAGGGAAGAGAAAAAGAACAAACAGAGAAGATCTTTGATGACAGCTCTGAGGCTGCAAAAGGAAAGAAGTCTCTGGCAAGAGACACTGCAGAAGTAGTGAAGAATTTCTTGACCAAGGAACTAATGGAGATAGATGAACCAGAACTGTTTCATGGACCACTCAATTTTGACTCCCTCTCTCCGGTCCAGACAATGAAGGTAGCATCTTTTGCTCAAGCTAAAGCAAAAGAAAAGCTTCTGAAGTCTCACATGGAAGACTGTGAGCTAATAGAGATTACATCGAGTATGCTAGAGAAAATCATGCCATCCTTTCAGAAGGATCTTTTAGCCTCTTCATCCAGTAATCTGAAATCTCTTGTTAATTTTGTTAGCACACATTTTGATTCTTTGGAGAAATCAACAGAAGAGAAAGTCTGGAAAGAGTTTTTGGGTAAGAGATTCTTCGAAGTACAAGGACTCATTGCAAATGATAGGAAAAATCTGAATATTGGGATAAAGAGCCTAGAAAATGTTCTCAAAGATGGCTGAGAATTATACAAATTTTGTTTATCTTGGTCCACAGTGACAGTAGACATTGCAAAGAAGGTGGAAGAACAAGAGGGTAAACTATCAAGTTTATCTCAGAGTTTTGATCCTCTCACCTCATCCATAACGAATCAAGAATGCCAGGCTATTACCACTATAAATGAGATAAAGAGGCTTGAGAAGGAGAAGAAGAATAGAATAAGCAGAATGAGTGAACTAAGAGGGATAATTATCCCTAAGTTAGAGGCAATGCATGAGGCCCTAACTGATGCTCAGACCACATCCAGGACCAGTGATCCGACAGACCTAAAGAGGGCAGAAGCTTTTGCATTTTTATTAAGTGCTCGCATCTCAATTTTGGACAGGATGAAGCAGAGTTGGGCAACAGAATTTATCCATTTGAAAACCACTTTTGCGGATATACTTAAGTATATGTAAGTATAACATGTATATACTTATGCGGCTATGTATAGATTGACTTTTTGCAAATTTTGGTGTGCGGATTTCACCCTTTTCCATTGATGTCAAAGGGGGAGTGAGGAGTAGTAAAAAATGTGGAATCCAGCTAAGGGGGAGCTCTGGTAAAAGTGTACATAAGATAGAGCATTAGCCAAGGGGGAGTTTGTTATAACACTTAGTCATTTTTCACTAAGTGTTGTCATCAATGCCAAATGGGGAGATTGTTGGCAAGAGACACTGTGTGGCTTCATGAGTGTTGTCATTGATGGCAACAAAGTCCATCCCACTCATCCACAGCACATGGTATGTCTATACCGGAAGTCAGAAAAGTGCAGACTTGGGGAAGTCAAGAGGAGTACCATGACTGCCACATTCCAGAGATTGAGCCTCTGGTGATGAAAGAGTGAAAAGATATGAGCACCTAAGTGTTGGGTTCCTGACAAGCAGAGCAGACTGAGCAAGAACTAACTGACAGAGCATCAGACCTAAATTCGGATGATAAATTGATGGTGATCAAGCTTCTTGAGGGATCATTTATGGTTGGCCGACATGATTGATGACTTCTGTAACTATCTCTTTGATATGCATCACTTAGTAAGCATGGATTCAGCTAACAGACCAGAGTTTGGGAAAATCTTGAGTATTCTGGATGCCAACTAGAAAGATGTTGAAATCCTTGGTGCGGATATATATACCAGATAGATTTTGATGTGAACATAGGAGGATCATGAGACAGTGTGTGAAGAAAGGCAGAGATATATGTGGAAGCAGTAAAACAAGTCTAGTATGTGACAGAACAGTAGCACTAAAGCAGAGGAAGAATGAAGTGCAGTAGATCAGTATATTGAGCCTAACCGGAACTGAACCTCAACATATGTGGATGCCTCTTATCAGTTCAAACACCTGGTTACATTCTATATACCTTGTAGACAATGAGTCTCTTGTAGGCAGTGAGCCTTTTGTGAGCAGTGTGCTTGGGCAGTGAGACCTAATTGGCAAGTGCCATTTTGTACTTCTATTCTTTTAACAGAGAATACAATCTTGGGTTAGTCACCTTGTGGTTTTTCCCTTAACAGGGTTTTCCACGTCAAAATCATTGTGTTATGTGTATTGATTTTATTTATGCTCTCATGGTTATGCATGCTTATATGCTTTCATGATGCACTAATTATTAAAGAAGAATAGAAAGTTAAATTGTTTAAGATAATTGATTCACACCCCCTCTTAGTTATCCACCTTGTTTCCAACACCTTCTCAGCCACTACATTATGAAAGTCTAGGAAAGAAACATGGTGAGAGGAATTTGTCCTTAAATATAGCTGTTGACCTATTTTGCCTCTGCCCAGAACAAAATATTTCACCTTGTATTTTCCTTAAGAATCTTTTAGAAATGCATGTACAAGGTGTAAATTCTTTAAATACTCATGCATGCCTTGTCAAAAATCCCAAGATCTTTCCTATAAAGGAATCCTTGCAGAAAACCCAAAAAAGAAAAAAAAACCCCAGAAATCTTTTGTTTTCAAGTACTTTCTATCGCTGGGATTTTCTCATTTCTATAGCTTGTATTTGTATGTATTTTTTAATGTACATTTGCATATACATTCACCTTTGTACATACAAAGGAATATGTAAAGGATATATACAAGGCAAAATGTATATTGGCGGGCTTGCAAAATCTCTATCGTCCTTAGAAAATGATGAAAAAAGTGAGTTTTATGCATTTCTGAATGTATATCAGGTTTAGGAGGGTGCATGTATAAGGAGGAATCTTTCACAGATTCCTGGGATATTCCCAATTTGTATATCTGGTTGCAAGGAGATACATACAAGGAAAATTATACAAACCAGGAGATACATTACAGGAATATTCCCTCAATGTATATCAAGTTTCAAATGCATATTATGTTGTATGTTTGCACATGCAACGAAAAGATACAAGGTTTGACATACAAGTGCATCTGCTACAGTGGAATGTACATTCGACCTTGTATGTTTCTTTGTATATTTCGCTTTGTATGTTTTTCACATACAAACGAAACATACGAGGCCGAATGTACAAGAGGTGGTGCCCACGCACATGCAAGGTCGATTGTATGTTCAAAGATACAAGTGAGCATGAACAGTAGAATGTATATTTCGCTTGTATGTTTTCACATACAAGCCAATATACAAAGAAAAGATACAAGGGTTGCATGCAAGGCGGACTTGAATTGAAGATCAAATTCAGCGTTTCAGGTCTAGGGTCCACCTTATATATGTATAAGTGTTTTGTATTTTTGAACATATAGGGAAATATACAAAGAAAGTGATACAAGCTGGATCCGACCTAGGAGTCAAAGCAGTTGATAAATTTTTGGGGTTCGTGGCTTGTATATTTGGCACTTGTATATCATGCGATATACAAGCAAACATACAAAGGAGGTATACAAGCTGGATTTCAACATCTTTTCAGGCTATTTCATAAAATTTGAAGTCTATGGCTTGCATGTACAATTGTGCTTGTATATTGCAATATGCAAAGGGAAAATATAGTTTTTAGCGATGCTCCTTGAACCAGCTCAGCAATGAATCAGGCAGTGCCACCTGGCGGTAGACATACATGCAAGTTAACATACAAATGTTGGGGCCCGCATATACAAAAGGAAATTGTATGCATATACAATTTCAAAATTCAAAGGGCATATTCAAGTTTGATATACAAGGCACCATGCATATACAAAGGAGTTGCAGAGAAGTTTTTGGATGCCGATTCAGGTGGCAAATGCAAGCGATATATACACAGATGCAAAGCGATATATACAGGCCATTGACCAAAACTTTGACCACCTATATCTCCTCCAAACTGGCAAATTTTGACATGCTGTAAAAGGCAAAGTTGCATATTTTGGTCCCCTCTTTCATTTGGCAGGGTTTTCAGGAGTTTTTGTCACCTTTCCATTTTCAGATCTGGCTTTGCATATTTTGAGCGACCAGACGTTTCAGCGACCATTTTTTGAGCAGATAGAGATATTTCTTGCATTCATTGCTGCACAAAGATGAAGCAGCTCGCATTGATGGTAAAAGATATTTCTCCACCATCCTGCTTCAAATATTTTGATGTATGCATTGCTGAGGATCGATGACGAAGCAACCGTATTAAAGATTAAAGAATATCTTCTAGCTGCCCAATGCCAGATATTCGATGCCATAACTTCTACAGCTGGGCAATCATTCATGTAGATATTTTTCTGTTCCAGCTCTTAAAGCAAATTTTGTAACCAATTGAGAATGTAAAAATGATATATATACATGTAAAATAGATGTATTAGTTGTTGGTTGTTCTTATGGGCTATTCTTTGTAATGGTTACTTGGCCTCTATAATGAAAAGATGGTATTTTTGCCTCTCTCTTATTATTTGTTTGTACTGTGTCTGCTCTTTTAGACCTCTCTAAAATTAATATGAGTTTGTGTAAGCCTTTCCAGCTATGAGATTATTACTGTGTCTATTCAGTTGCAGCCAAACACATTTAAATCTGGTGTATCGCTTAGTTTATTTCAGCATTCCTTCTTCCCCTTTTCCCAGCAAGCATTAGCACTAGGTTTAGATGAATTTCTCTGAGCACTAGGCTTAGAGAGAGGAAGTCAACCTTCTCCAGAGGTTTGATCTCATTTCGCAAGGTCCCACACTTCGAGATCATTCCCATATTACTCCAGATTGCTAAAGTTTCACAACCGCAACAAAGGGTGCAAATCTGGGTGATAACAACTTTGGCACGCCCGGTGGGACAAGTTTGATGAACTTCTCATCAAGATACTAAGAGATTTGGTGTTTCTCCTAGTATTACCAGCCTTTGGAGGCGATACAAACAACACCATGGCGACTCTACTGAACAAATCAGCTGGATTCAGCAGCCCAAGTACCTAAACAATTTTTAAATATCAAGATTTTGGTGGTTTTCCTGGCCTATTCAGCTTCAAGAAGCATTGCAATCACCTGGTGACTCCCTTTTTGGTATGTATCCAGTCTTTTCTAGGTTGTAGACCTATTTTGGTCTAATTCTGACATATTTATGAATATCCAACATTTAGATGCTATAAGATGTCAGAATTTTATGGGAATTATGGCTATTTCCCTACCCCTAGTCCAAATACAGGCTATTGGCCCCCATATCAGTAATACCAGGCCCCAAATACCTCTAATTTTATGCCACATAGCCCTGCCACTGCAGAATACCAGCATCTTCATGGTGCTTACCTTCCTCCTACCCCTAATGTTACCCCTGAGAATGTTGATGCTTTCAATGAGCTCATGGAAGGTTTTCTAAAGATTGACAAAAATTTAGATAAGGCCAAAAGAGCAGCAGGGTACAGTCGGCCTCATCGGTTTTATGACGTCAACATCATAAGCATGTATGGACTCAAGAAGCTGTCTCTAGATCTTAATAAGGAGGCTGATGAATTTATAGAAATGTTAACATGTGACCAGCAGCAAGAAGCACAAGAAGAGGTTTTTCAAGAAAATCTTGCTATAAGGACGACACTTGCTCAGCCTGCTGCTGAAGAAGTCCCAAATTTTAAAATTCTAAGTTTCAGGCAGCCCTTTCAAATTCCCTTATCAGATGGACCCAGCATGGATGGTTATGATGAGACTGCTAAGTTAAAAGAGCATGTGTTTACAATTCCAAATTTCAACCAGTCGCTTTCTTCTACACATGTTCAGCCTACAGAGCAACCTAGACTCCACAAGTTTCCAGGCTTCAACGCCTATATCCCTTCACAAGTCTCTGTTCCTGTAAAAACTCAAATTATCACTCTCCAGGAACAAATTTGTCCAGAACCCTCTCCCCTCCAAGAAATTCAAGAAGTTATTCAGGCTTTTTTCCTTGATACTACTTCAGTCAAAATGAGTGGGCAAGTTGTCTACCAAGATATTTGGAAAGATGAGCCAAAAGAGGAGGTGGAAGATGATAAAACTAATGAGAAGCAGTTTGTTCCTACACTCACAAAGATAAAATTATTTGAATCTATCACACCTGTGAGTAATGTTAACCCAAATAAGGGATTGAGTCCTCTAAACTTTAATTCTTTTGAAGCCTTTTCTCATGCGTCTGATCAAGCAAACAAGGTTGAAATGCAAAGAGTGCAAGGGGAAAGCCTTCAGCTGCAGAGACAAATTAACCAAAATTCAAAAGAGCTGCAGTCAAAGGATGGAGGCATAGGGAAACAAGTTGTTAAGGTCACTTCAGAGATGGATGATGCTACCCTACTTCATGAGCTACTTGGTTATGTTGAAGATCAATAATATGTGCAACTGGTTGTGAATAGGCAGCAACAAGAGAACAATGAAAGTAGTGACCACTTGTTATGCATAAAGGCCCAGCACGGCAGTGAGTTTCTAGCTCTTGACGACTTGGAGGAATCTCTTTTCTGGGATGAGCGCACTATGGTGGAGGCTATTGTTGAATTTGCTCATAAAGCAGATGATGTTGCCTTGTTGGATGAATTCCCCAACCACTTTGAAAGGGATGAGGGAGGCAGTGAGCATGATTGTGAGTCACTGGCATGTAAAAAGGGACAGGGATATCAACTTCTTGATGGGGAGGTCTTCTCTTTTGAGCATGTGCATGGCTCATTTTCTGAGCCTAATTTAGAATATCATGAACATTTTATTCATAAGGTGGAGGCAGCCATATTTGTAGTAAAATCTCAAGAGCTAAAGTTTCCAGACCAGCAAGAAGAGGAAGAATGCAGCCATGATGACATTATATCGGCCTTCTTGGGTTCTTTGAGGGATGAAGGAGAAAACCATGAGGTCTCAAGTTAGCTATTTCACACACAAGAGCAACATGAGAGAAAGGTGGAGGTCACCGTCATACCAAATGAAGAGCAAGAAGAGAAAGAATCAAAGCAGCAACATGAGATCCAGCATGATTTGCATGTCATTTCAAGGGGATGCCCAATCAGGCATCTAGCTCAGCTGGAGACATATCAAGAAGAGTCACCACTTGTCATGCTTACCTCTAAGTATGAAGTTGAGCATCAAAATGAGTGGGATCATCCCATTTATTCACCACAAGTTAGCAACATCAGCAATCAGTCCAGGTGGATAGGTGAGTTTATCTCCACTTTGAGGGGGGTGTTTTAACAATTTATCATATGTACATTTCCCCCTTACCTCTTTTTAACTGCCCACATGAATGGGAAACATTGTAAAATGTTAAGAAAGGGTAGTTACTTCTGAGAACCAGTTAATGGCTTTGTTTAAGGTCACGTCTGACTGGTTAGTTTAGGATTAGAGTAGGTTTCATTTCTATTTTAGTTTTCCCTTCCCATAAGTGCTTCTGCACAGGCTACATTGTCATTAGGAGAATGCAGGCCCTTTCCCCTTTTTATATTTTGGAGGCAATTTCTAGTTTTCCAACAGGTTTTAGACTAGATCCCATGCCCAATGGATGCAATAAGGCCACTGATCTTATGTTTAGCGAGCAAACATCCCATAGAAGTCGCCAAATTGTTGATCTATTTTGCCTCTGCCTAGAACCAAATATTTCACCTTGTATTTTCCTTGAGAATCTTTTAGAAATGCATGTACAAGGTGTAAATTCTTTAAATACTCATGCATGCCTTGTCAAAAATCCCAAGATCTTGCCTATAAAGGAATCCTTGTAGAAAACCCAAAAAAAAAAAAAAACCCAGAAATCTTTTGTTTTCAAGTGCTTTCTATCGCTGGGATTTTCTCATTTCTATAGCTTGTATTTGTATGTATTTTTGAATGTACATTTTCATATACATTCACCTTTGTACATACAAAGGAATATGCAAAGGATATATACAAGGCAAAATGTACATTGGCGAGCTTGCAAAATCTCTATCGGCCATAGAAAATGATGAAAAAGTGAGTTTTATGCTTTTTTGAATGTATATCGGGTTTAGGAGGGTGCATGTACAAGGAGGAATCTTTCGTAGATTCCTGAGATATTTCCGGTTTGTATATCTGGTTGCAAGGAGATACATACAAGGAAAATTATACAAAGCAGGAGATACATTACAGGAATATTCCCTCAATGTATATCAGGTTTCAAATGCATATTATGTTGTATGTTTGCACATGCAACGAAAAGATACAAGGTTTGACATACAAGTGCATCTGCTACAGTGGAATGTACATTCAGCCTTGTATGTTTCTTTGTATATTTCGCTTTGTATGTTTTGCACATACAAGCGAAACATACAGAGAAACATACAAGGCCGAATGTACAAGAAGTGGCGCCTACGCACATACAAGGCCGATTGTATGTTTGAAGATACCAGTGAGCATGAATAGTAGAATGTATATTTCACTTGTATGTTTTCACATACAAGCCAATATACAAATAAAAGATACAAGGGTTGCATGCAAGGCGGACTTGAATCAAAGATCAAATTCAACGTTTCGGGTCTCGGGTCTGCCTTATATATGTATAAGTGTTTTGTATTTTTAAACATGCAGGGAAATATACAAAGAAAGTGATACAAGCTGGATCCGACCCAGCAGTCAAAACAGTTGATAAATTTTTGGGGTCCATGGCTTGTATATTTGGCGCTTGTATATCATGCGATATACAAGCAAACATACAAAGGAGGTATACAAGCCGGATCTCAACGTCTTTTCAGGCTATTTCATAAAATTTGAAGTCTGCGGCTTGCATGCACAATTGTGCTTATATATTGCAATATGCAAAGGGCAGATACAGTTTTCAGTGATGCTCCTTGAACCAGCTCAGCAATGAATCAGGCGGTGCCATGTGGCGGCAGACATACATGCAAGTTAACATACAAATGTTGGGGCTCGCATATACAAAAGGAAATTGTATGCATCTACAATTTTGAAATTCAAAGGGCATATTCAAGTCTGATATACAAGGTGCCATGCATATACAAAGGAGTTGCAGAGAAGTTTTTGGATGCTAATTCAGGCGGCAAATGCAAGCGATATATACACAGATGTAAAGCGATATATACAGGTTGTTGACCAAAACTTTGACTGCCTGTATCTCCTCCGTCCTGGTGAATTTTGACATGCTGTAAAAGGCAAAGTTGCATATTTTGGTCCCCTCTTTCATTTGGCAGGGTTTTCAGATTTTTTGTCACCTTTCCATTTTTAGGTCTGGCTTTGCATATTTTGAGCGACCGGACGTTTCAGCGACCATTTTTGAGCAGACAGAGATATTTCTTGCATTCATTGCTGCACAAAGATGAAGCAACTCGCATTGATGGTAAAAGATATTTCTCCACCATCTTGCTTTAGATATTTTGATGTATGCATTGCTGAGGATCAACGACAAAACAGTCGTGTTAAAGATTAAAGAATATCTTCTAGCTACCCAGTGCCAGATATTCGACGCCATAACTTCTGTAGTTGGGCAGTCATTCATGTAGATATTTTTCTGTTCCAGCTCTTAAAGCAAATTTTGTAACCGACTGAGAATGTAAAAATGATATATATACATGTAAAATAGATGTATTAGTTGTTGGTTGTTCTTCTGGGCTATTCTTTGTAATGGTTACTTGGCCTCTATAATGAAAAGCTGGTATTTTTGCCTCTCTCTTATTATATATTTGTACTGTGTCTACTCTTCTGGACCTCTCTAAAATTAATATGAGTCTGTGTAAGCCTTTCCATCTATGAGATTATTACTGTGTCTATTCAGTTGCAGCCAAACACATTTAAATTTGGTGTATCGCTTAGTTTATTTCAGCATTTCTTTTCAGCATTCCTTCTTCCCCTTTTCCCAGCAAGCATTAGCACTAGGTTTAGATGAATTTCTCTGAGCATTAGGCTTAGAGAGAGGAAGCCGGCCTTCTCCGGAGGTTTGATCTCATTTTGCAAGGTCCCACACTTCGAGATCATTCCCATGTTACTCCAGATTCCTGAAGTTTCACAACCGCAGCAAAGAGTGCAAATCTGGGTGATAACAATAGCACCTCAAGCTAAGGAAAGGCATCAAAAGCCTCGTCAAAATTGGTTGACAACTTGTCATAGCACCTAGGAGTAATGAAAAATAAAAGTTGTTGCATGCATGAAAAGGGTTACCAAACTTTAAAAATCTTGATAGATCAATTACTCTTCACAAGAACCTTGATTGAGCTTCTTCCCATTATTAATAGTAGGAGAGCTTTTAATAATAGAAATTGCATACCTTGTGTTGGCAATAATGGGTGTAGGTTAGAGATTTGGGCCTTAGTTACTTGAGATTTTATATTTATACCCCTATGTTAAGGAGAAGAAGAGGATCAGAGCATATGCGGTGGATTATAAAAGGTTGTGGCAAGAAAAAAATTGTAAAATTAGTAAAACATATCTACCATCCTATATAACATACATTATAACATACTATATATGAGTCATACCTTCTTGTGGTATATTATTTTCACCATATATAAATTCGTTACAACATTAAATTATACTGCAAGCACATTCTATTACAATTCCTCCCATCTTCCATTTATCATATCCCACATCACATCATTATCTTATCTTATTCATCATCTTACATTAGATTCTCCTATTAATCATATTTTGTTATATCATAGTATCCTATTACATAATCTTTATTGTCCCTTTTTGTACCTTCTTCTATTACCTATGACATCTTATATAACCAATACTTAGAGCCAAGTATAAGTATCCCAAAGAGTGTGTCTTCCTATATACATTGTGTACTTTGGATGTTTTGGTGTCGCATCCCTTTTGCGATGGATGAATCCTACTATATAGTGAGCTATGCCCTACTAACATCATCCCCCCTTTGAAATAATTTCTTGTCCTCAAGAAATCCTAGCTCTATCCACCAAAACTTCCAAAACTAAAGTATCACAACATGTTGGAGGCCTTTGTCCCTTATGACATAACATTTTTGTAGATCCCCTTCAATTGGATGTATGTATTATCCCATTGTATTATTTATTGCTACAACAAAAATATCTATCCATTAATGTTAACTAGAAATTCCTAGCTTCTGTTAGTAGAGCAATGATCTGTTTGAGGCAAAGGTTGACTACTTCTCAAAGTTGTTTGATTTGTGCTCTAAGGCCTTCCCTTTGATATTGCACTTGCTGATACTGATTATGAAGATTCTCTATATGCAATCTTTGATATCCATCTAAGTCCTTCAAATAATCATAGGTGGCTAACTATTGTATTACCTAGTTTTCCATATTTTTTAGTTGCACCTTCAAGGCCTTTGTTGATGCTAACCAACCAAGACAAAATTGATAAAGTGTATTAACATTTGCCTCTATAGTTTGCATGTTCTTTACTTCAACCTCTACTTTATATGTGTAGTGGTATATTTCTTCTAATTATTTCTTTTTAATCTCCACTGGCAATTTTTTTTTATTCCCTCCTCGTGATTCTATTTTTGCCACAACATATCACCAGTAAATCTTTTTAGTTTTCCCAAGGACGTTGAAGTGTCACTGATAATTTTTTGTGATGCCACTTGTAGAGTATTTAGATAATTCTCTACACTATCTATTATATCTAATTGTTGTTTTAATAGATATGTTGGTGCTCAAAGTTAAGGATCCTCAAATCCCTAAAGTCAAACAACTCTTGAGTGTCATGGGTGTCAAACTCAAGACAAAGACTTCCAACTTATGATCAGGATGAGGCAACAATGGACCAATTTTGTAAGGTGGGTAAGACCTTCTTCTTTAGGTTCTGCTAGACCAAGGGGGGTATTCCCTAACATGTATGAGGACAATAAAAAATAATAACATGAAATTAATCCTTGATTTAGACCATATCCAATGCACAGGAAACTCCAATTTAACTGGCACTAAGTACATGTATGTTGGTTTAAAAACACAAGGATGCTACACCTTCATTTAAAATAGATACACAACCATGCAAAGAGTCTAAAAATGATGCTTTAATAGCCCCTAATGCAAATGCATACATCTATACATGGATGTGGGTGAAACAAACAACACAAATAAAAACAAAGATTAAGGTTTTGTTTTGTTTTGGTATGTTGGTGGGATGGGAGGTTGAACATACAATAAATTGGTGCCTTTATTTGGTGAGGGCAGTAGAGTATAATTCATCGACTAAAAGAGACATCAAATTAATCAAATTGTGATACCTTAATCAAGATATCAACAAAAGACCATACCCACAAACTCCATACATAAGCTAGGCTCTATGTACACCATCAAGCAGACACATGAAATTGTAGGACAAAAGATTAAGAATACCTTAATAATCTACAAAAAAAACCCATGAATTTCCTATATTATCTTGAAAATATACCTTGCAAAAGATTTACAAAGAATTTTATAGCCTTCTAATTGACTAACTAATCGAGAATAATACTCATATTAGAAAATGTGATTGAGGGATTTACTAAATCACCAAAAATTTATGCAATATTCATGGAGAGACTCAAAAAAATGTCATATCTACACATTTAATTCATTATTCACAATTACAATGCCCTATCATAGCCTTTGAAAGAAAACCTAGAAAAATTTATAATAAAACACTCTAAAAGTATTCACTGGAAGAAACCCTAGAGGTTATAGTAGTTTTCTTCTTTCTTCATTTTTGCTTTGCAATCAAATTTTCCATCCCTTATTATGAATGGGAAATTGTATTATATACTCCCTCCCACATCACCAAGCCACCATGGAAGAAGAGTTCTTGGTTGTTTGCAAGTGGAAATGGCCATCCATGCCTGTTCATGTCATTTTCACATGGCTTGCACTTGAAATCATCCATTTAGATCATTAGTCCATGCCATTGCATCCTTGATGGCATCCATTGGCACCTAGAGGAGTATGGGAGTCTTCATTTGCTTGATCGTGTCCATCTAAGGCCATTAATGGCATCCTAGGTCATGTACGGAGGTAGGTAGGGTTTTTTGTTCGAAAGACAAAGTTTTGAGACTTTACATGCTAAAGTGGTAAGAAGGTAAAAAACACCCTAAAACTTTGAAAGTATGTTGGGAAGGAAAATTATGAAACACTAATATTTTAGTGTAAAATTTAGGACTTTGGAGGAAAGGCATGTCGAGATCCCAAGATGAGAAAGTTTAAAACCTCAAAATTTTAGGAAATGGGAAAATGGACTTAAAGCTTGAAATGGAAAATGGGGAAAGGGAAGGAAATGCATGCTAGAAGGAGAAATCTAAAAAGGTATGTTGGTAAGGAAAAGTTTGAAACCCCAACATTTTAGTGTAAAATGTAGGACTTTGGAGGAAATGCATGTTGGGATGTCGTGATAGAAAGTTTGAAATCCTAAAATTAAAGGAAATTTTGGAAAATGGACTTAGAGGGAAATATGAGATAGGAAAATGGATGGAAAGGCATGTTAGGAAGGAAAACTCTAAAAAGGTATGTCAATAAGGAAAATTCTAAAACCCTGACATTTTAGTGTAAAATGTAGGACTTTGGAGGAAAGGCATGCCAAGATGCTTGGATGAGAAAATCCAAAACCCCGAGATTTGACTAAGGCCTTGGAAATTGAATTGAAAACCTTCACACTTACAATTTTTTTAAGTTAAGGCTCGTGACAAAGAAATGAAGGAAGGAAAAACAAAAAATGACTAGGGGACCCAATGAATAATTCTTTGATCGATTATCAATGATGGGCATAGTATGTCTAAGGCAACAAAAAGGGGCACCAAACTTGAAAAAAATTGTACTTGTTAAATTGGGTGCTAAAATTGGCTCTAGTTGGGGATGTGTGTCTCTAGTAAGCATAGAAAGAATCTAGCTATATCTAGGAGTAGACCAAAATGCCAAGAAAAAGGGAAATCATGGAGCCAACACAAAACATCCACAAAGTGGGGCAAATCAGCAACAAAGAAAGAAAGAAAAATACATACATAGGCCAAAAGAGAGCCTCAAACTATCAAGACAAATATTTCTTGAGGTATTGACCATGGACTAGAAGGTCCATACACTCTCCATCCAAACTTCTGAGGTGAAAAGTTCCTTGACCACACTTGATTACAATTTGATAGGGTACAACCCACAAGGCTTCAAAACTTTCATGTTTGCACTTATCTTTAGACCTAGAATTCCACATGAGTACTAAATAATCTACTTGAAAACTCCTCTAAACTACCTTATTGTTAAACAAATACTTGACCTTTTGCTATTGCAACAAGTTCCTTTCATGTGCAGCTCTCCTAGCTTCTTCAAGTTCAGTTAATTCATGTATTCTTAAGGAAATAGCACCATCCTCATCTCCTTCAGTCTGCTATAGTATATTGTATACAAATAATTCAAGACTAATTGGCATCTTGGATTCCATTCCATAAACCAACACAAAGGGGCTCCTACCAATAGCCTTTTATATGTTATTCTATCTTCCCAAACAATGAACTTGAGCTTATCATCCTGCCTTTTCTTGTTTGAATCTAGTATCTTCTTGATGATTGTCATGATGCTCTTGTTACTATATTCATCTTTTTCATTTCCTTGTGGATGATAGCGGGAGGAATTGTTAGACTTAGGGCACACAACTGAGAGGGGGGGGTGAATCAGTTGTGCAAAACTTTCTTCCAATTAAACACTTAACTCCACTTTGCAATTCAGTAGTATAATAATAAATCAATCATGGAAACACAATGCAACAAATTAAGAGCAGAAACACATCAACACATGAGACACCAAGATTTTGGCATGGAAAACTCAGTTAAGAGAAAAACCATGGGGATTAACCCAAGATTGTATTCTCTGTTAGAAGAATAGAAAGAACAAAATGACACATGCCAATTAGGGCTCACTACCTGAGCACACTGCTCACAAGAGGCTCACTGCCTACAAGAGACACTCTGTCTACAAGAGACACACTATCTACAAAGAAATAAGTATCACCTACTTGAACTGGAAAATAGCATCTTCACCATGCTTGAATTAGTTCCATTTAAGCCCAATACTTCTGCTCTGCCTTTCACTCTCCTCCTCACTACCACACTCTCATCTCAACAAGGACAACTTTGAAATGACTTCACAATCCCTTATTTATACAAGACATCAACTTAGGAATGATCATCTAAGTCGGCAAACATCAACAAGAACATCCGCAGGATGTGTAACTCATCCGGTCGGCCAATCTTAGGAAGAACACCATTATCCAGAAGTTATTGCTCAATTGTGAGCTCCAACTTCAATGCGGACCACCAACACGAACTGGACATGATCCAAAGACCTCCACAAGCTTACCTGAGTCACCAAGAACATCCACACTTCATCTGCTTACTGAAATCCTTCTCTGCTTCATCTGGAACCTCAAGAACACAGTCTGTCATTACTGTCACAAAGGAATAGATGCTTACAGACCTTCAAACCATGAACCAATCGAGTTGACACTTCACAAAGACTTCCTCAACACTCCCTGAAATCTGTAGAATAGGGCAATGCATTTCTAGATCTCACCGGACCTATCTGTATCACTCTGTCACCACTGAACATCTACCAAAACCAGTTTTACTTGAGTGGCCACAACTTCTTTAGATCTTCATGCGGACCTCTAAAATCTCTACTGGACCACCTTAAGACACATATCTACAAACCCTTTAAACTACATCCTCTGATCCTCATCCTATCTTAGACTTTTACCTTACTATCATCATTGTTCTTCACTATTCCTAATTGAGACTAATTTTCTCAATATCCTCAGCACATAGCTCATCCAATCCTTATCATTAATGCAACAGGAGTATGTTGACATTAATGACAACATCGGTTAGGCCCATACTTACAACAAGAATGTGTTAAAGCTATCCTATACTTAGAACATGTGTCAAGGAGATCATGGGATCTAAAACACATTGCATTATCAACAACTATCCTTGTAGGCAGACCAAACCTTGTGATGATATTATTCATTAGGAAGTCAACCACTACTTTAGATGTTGTATTTCTAGTAGGTATTGCTTCCACCCATTTGGTGAAGTAGTCCGTGGCTACAAGGATCCGTTTCTTTCCATTGCTAGATTTTTCCATAATGTCCCAAATAAAATCAAAACCCCACTATTGAAATGGATCCTCTACAGATATAGATGTGAGGGGGAGTGCACTTGCAAACTTCATCTTGCTTGTAAACCTTTGGCAAGGATCACACTTTCTAACAAAATTGGCCACATCCTTAAACAATATAGGCCAATAGTATCCTACTTTAATTAGTTTGTGGGAAGTAGTCTTTGACATGAAATGTCCTCCACAAAGTCCTTGATGACATTAATTCATGACTTTGACAAATTGCTCATGATCTAAACATTTGAGAAGTAATCCATCAAGGTCTCTCCACATAAGTTGGCTTTGCAACAACACATACTTTTGGGCTACCAACTCTAATGTTATCTTATGGTGATTTTTCAATCCTAGAGGACAACTTAAGTTATCCAAATGCAAAACTATATCTTTATACCAAGGATAATCCTTCAACGTGCAAGGAGGAAGTGTTGAAATAGAGGCTACCTAATGTACATCCAAGTTTGTATTTTCCATTAGCTTGGTAAGGCCTTGACATCTAACCACTTTTGTAGTCTAAACCTCCATGTCATATTTCTGGATCTTATTGATCCATCTACACTTTTTTCCTGAAACATATTACTGAGCAAAGATGTCCCTCACAACAATATGAGGCACATAAGCAATGATTTTAGGTTCTACAAGATAAGGTTTGAAATTCTTAACAGCCTTGACAAGAGCATATGCGTGCTTTTCCATGATGGAGTAGTTGAGCTCAGTATTTTGAAATGATTTGCTAAATAAGATAATAGGTTGCTCATATCCATCCTATTTTTTAGTAGAATTGTAGCAATGGTGTAGAAGGAAGCAATAGAAAATAGTTGAAAAGGATTTGAATAGTTAGGGCTTGCTAATACCAGTGCCCTTTTTAGTGCATCCTTGATGTCCATGAAAGAATCATTTGATTCTTTATCCCAGCTAGTTGATTTCCCTTTCTTGAGAACTTTGGATGTAGCCTTTGTCTTTTCTTCAAACTTATGAATGAACCTCCTATAAAAATTGATCTATCCAAAGAAGGATTGCACTGCTTTAACTATTTTGGGTTGATGAATGAGATCTATTGCTTTGACTCTTTCTGGATCAATCCTCATACCCTCCTTGGACACTATTGTAACATTTAAAATTGCATACCCTTGCAATTTCACACTACAGTTTTGCTCATTTTAGTGTTCACTCCCTTAGCAAGTTGTAGGTCCATTTTAGCCCTATCCTAGCCTTTTCCAACTCAAAAAATGTTATGTATTAGCCATTGTACTTATTTTTATGAAATTATGTTTAAGACTTATGATCTTTAGGTTGCCCTAAGGTGATCTAAATTTTCAAGACCTAATGTCACTTATGCTAAGCAGAATTTTTTTCTCACTAGAGATTTAGGTGCTCCTCGCAAGATAAGACTGCATAGGTTTAGCCATTTGGAGCACTAAAGGATTTTGAAAATAAGGATTGAATGCTTATTGCAATACAATAGGTTTAAATAGGATATAAGTTATATTTGGACCACAATTAAAAGATTCACCTCGATGAAGCACTAATGGTCAAAAGGATGTTGATTTAGAATTAGATGAACCCACCTTTGGAAGAGCCATATTTAATACCAAGGGTTCCCTTACCACTTGGTCCATATGACATGAAGGAGAAAGGGATTGAAGATGGACATCCTCAAAAAAATATATCATTAGCAACCAAAGGAGTGTCCATTATAGGTTCATTCCTGGATGGACACTAGAGATCGAAGAATATAAAACATGAAACAAGCACACACTAGGCAATCTAGTGAAGTAACACATGTGTACACACATTTACCAAATGATGGTATAAGCAAAGGTAAACAATAAAAACATATTATTCCATTGTGACATATGTCTAATCAAATGTATATGCAAAATTTAAATATTGAACTAGCACCATATACATGCAAGTAGGTTGAATCTATTAGAAATGTGCACATGTCATCAACATCAAGCCAATCCAAGTTAAGGTTTTATAATATATGCATATCATAAGGAGCATACATGTAATAAGGAGAGGAAAAAGAGGCATTACAAAGGATAGTATAATGGATATGCAATCATTACCAATCAAATTATAATATGTATTGTCATGATAGATCATTCACAAAGGAATGGTTAATGATATCATGTCGTTAAGTAATTTTTTTACACTTGTCATGACTGATGACACAAAAGGATCCATATAATGTAGAGTAAAATTCAAATCTAAACATAAGATGGGTAGATTAAAAAATTTAGACTTGAAAACTAAAAAATGAAGAAGAACGTCTAGGGCAAAACCTTGGGTAGGATCAAAATCAAAAGTTCAACAAAATGAAGAGAAAAACACAATTGGTCAAATTTGTCCTTGAATTAATTAATAAGTTGTGATTGATGTGACTGAATTTAGATATGATACTAGAATGTAGTGTAGATGATTGAGATAGATTAATGCTGGGATTTTTGACAACTAGGACAAAATTATGCCTATAATCTAGTCCAAATGGGAATCTTGAGTGTTGTACACATGGTTCTATTTTTCATTCTTGTGGATCTTTGAAACCTAGTTTCCTTCACATGTATAGGTACTTCTAAGACGAGGAGTTCTAACAAGAACCTTGGGGATTTTCTATGAACACATAGAAGTACGAAACTTATTTATTTTTAGCCAAACTCCTTGGTTGTGTGTGAAAGATTGAAGACACATGAGACAAGTGTATATAATGCCTATGATGATGTAGTATTTTTCAATGATGATGCAAGATTGATATATCTACTTGATAACGTATTTGAGTAGTCTTTGTGATGATAGATCATGATTACTAATGTCCTAACACTTGTGCTTAAATACAAGATCTTAGGTGTTTAGTTTAAATTATTTAGGTAAGTAAGCCAATGGGAAACCATTAATTCGTAGATTTGTTAGCTTTAGAAGACATAAAATTGGAATTAAAAAAGGTGGTATAGGACTATGGGTGGATATGTCTAGGTACAAAATGACACTTGTGGTCCAGTTTAAGAGGGAAAAACTATAAGGGTTTAGAATAGTTGAGTTGTATGGCTAAAATAATAGTATTTAGAGATAATTGTTGGCTTATAGTCAACTTATGTATAAACCATGATAAATTAAGATAGTATATTTATGATGAGGCTAAAAATAAGTGTAAAAAGAGAATGAAAGGATGAAGTATACACTTATCTCCTATAAAACCACACAAATAAAGGCAACACCACAAGAAGAATTTATGAAGTGTAAGCAATATTATAAATTTTTAGTTCCTATTGGAGGCAAGTTACTTATGCATCCATTGGATGCAATTCATTGTGCAATTATTAACCAATCTAATTCTAGAATGAAATAAAATTGACTAAAAATACTAAAGTTTGTATTTGATTGTTTTCTCCTATTATTATAAATAATCTATTCATCTATTTTCTAGTTGGCTATCCAACATTTCAAGGGCCAAAGAATATTGTCATTAAAAGAGTAATTATTTCATGGCAAATGTAAAAAATAAACCGCAAAAGAGATCTAAAGACAATAGATACGCCAGATAATTTACTTATATTCACATGATAGTATCCAAGTGTTTTGAAGTTAGTTGAAACCAATGCATCAACTATAGTAGAGACCACGAAATAAAGTTAAACAATTAATGTCAAGTGAACATGTAGCTTCCAAAGAGAGCAGTTATGGTTGATGCAAAGGATGCAGTGGAACATCATTGACACATGTGACATGCAAAGGATGTAGTGGGGCATTATTGACATCTGTAGCTTCACTTTTTCCACCCACAATAAAGGTTAAAGAGAGATATTGATTTTATATTTATGTAAAAACTTTCACTTGCCCCACCTAGGAAAATATGCCTCCACTAACAGGAAAAATAGTAAATACTAATTACTATTGGTGGAAAAATATAAGGAAAAATGCTAACATTAGTATTCAATTTACTTTTTCACCTCTACTCACAAGGAAAAAAATGAATACAACAAAAACTATAGTCTCTTTCCAAGGCAAGGACTAGTAATGGAGTAGCACAAGTTCTGCTAATATAGCTTCATTATAGTACTATGCATCACAATGCCTACCTATTATGTAAAATGTAAAACAATGTAAAGCATTATAAATATGAATAATAGTGTTGTGCATCAAAGCCGAGTATGTGTATAAAAGGAATAAAATGTCTTCATAAAAATATCATGCATCAAGTACTTACTATAATGTAAAATACATGTCAACACAACACATAAAGATAATAAGGATAAACTACATAGTTCAAATACCTAGCAATTAGACCTTCTTGCTCTAGATTTGATAAAATTCTAGTTGCATTTACTCGGACTACCTCATATGATATTGCACTCTAATTCCAATATATTCAAATTATGGCAAAAGTTTTTTATCCTTTTCTAACTTCTACTCTCAACATACTCAACTGCTTTCTCAAGTTAGTCACATACTAACATTATTTCAAACACTCACTTTCATTATTTTCAAAAGGATTTGAGTTCACTTATGTGTTCTAAGTGAGAGACACAATAGGGTTGTCTTCGCCCATGCACATAAGCACAACCTCAAAGCCACAAACTTTATTTTAAAGGATTTTGATTATCTCATCAAAATATCACAATGTTGTTTTAGTATACTTTATTTGTTTTTTTGCATAAACACAAATTCATTATACTAATAGTAAATTTTAAAAAATAAAAAAATACATAAATTAAAATATTCTTATGAAACAAAAAACTAACCTCATCAATTAAACAAGTGACAATTTGAACGTATATATTAAGATGATTGTAACCTGGTCTTATGGCTTCATATTGTCCTCTTACAATAGCCTTGTATTTTGTCATGTCTCTTTCAATTTTATATTCCAAGAGTGCTGAAAATTTTGTAGATGCATAAATGTTTGTTATGTCTAATGTAAGGAATATATTAGGACTAACTCCTATTACAATTGGAAAGACACTTCATCAACACACAAGAACATATACTTTATAGTCAACCACATCCTTGTCTTCCCCACTTTTACTCTCCTCTTCATCATATTTTTTTATTTTATTATGGATTTAAGGGCATGCATACAATTGTAACTTTCTGTTGGTATAGGTCAAACCCTATTCACTACTAGACTCATTGACAATTTTTTTCATCTTATGAATTGCTTTCATAGGTATTGTTTATTATCACCATGTTAGAGAGTGCAATTGGTGACAACATTGCATCAAATGGGAAAGATGGAAAAGAAACACTTCAAACAACAATTGCAATCCTAGTAGATAATGCCACATTTCTTGAAAGAAAAATGTACAATATGTTAAAACTTTGCTTTTGTAATTCCCTCTAGACATATACATAAAATCAATGCCAACTATAGAGGACTTAGACATTTATAAAATACAATACTAAAGAGAAGATTAGAGAAATTGTATATGCTTTACAAAAACATTGAATATTGTAGAGCAAATCAATCACTTACTCCATGAGAATTTTATGTGAAATACTATGCATTTGATTCAAAGAACAATAACATTGAAATTCTAATGCAAGTGACATAAATGACATAGACGGCACAGAAATATGATTTGTCTTTAGAAAGAAGGAATACGACATGTTGTAAATTACTCATAACAAAAGGACCATAGACTAAGACATGGCCTTTTTGTTCCTATTTACATGCATTCATGCCTCTCCACAATGTTAAAAATAATATGATAAACTTTATTTGCTTTTCCATATAATTATACTTATAAAATAAAAATAAATAATACAATATTATATGTAATACATATGGATATTTCTATATATAATATAGTAATGATTGCAACCATATTTACAAAACTTAAGATAAACTAAAATACCATTTGACTTTTCAAATATTCCTAATTTTTTATTAAAATGTAAGAAATCTTACTTTAAAGAAGGATTAGTCTATGTAATTTCCAATCATGGAGGCTGAGAAGTCACAATCATTGCACTCAAAGTTGCCCTCCCATGTAAGTCTTAATGACGTATTTTTGCTAAAAATTGTAGTTCCCACAAACTCCTCCAAAATTCTTAAAAGGAAATAAAAGTTAGAACATAAAGAACTTTAAAGCCTATTATAGTCAATAGAATTTCAGCTATCATCTCACTATTAAAAAAAAATAGAAAATTCTAATATTATTATTGTAGTTCAAAACTAATATATTTTATAGTAATTTTATCATCTAATATATAAAAGTTGGAGATATAGAGTTAAAATGTGACTATTAATATGTTTATTCCATCTCCTAACTACATCAATTTACATATAATTAAGCTTGCAACTTAATAATTTAATATAATTAGATTCTGACAATGGGAAAATGAAATAAATGTTAAAAATGATTCACCAATACTTTTGATTTTTTTTATGGACTCAAACAAAGATCTCAAATTCTAAAAAAGTATCTATTTGTTTCTCTAGATCACCTACGTGAGTGCAGATTTGATCTCCACATATGTAAAATTAGTCTTGTGAATGGATATGAACCCTTGATGCATGATCTGATCTACTAAAATGTACAATGTTCAATCTGCTCATTCTAGAATCTTTGATATATCTAAAAACTTGTAAGGACTAGTGATGTTCACAAACACCTTTTTGTCAAATGGCAAGGGTCAAGGTCTCCTCGATCAAACTCTTGGATGAACTAACTTTACAAATCTAAAAAAAATCCATGACAATGAGCAAGCATGCAATGGACCTAGGATGTTGTGCTTTATTTTGCACCAAATTCTTGTTATTCCTCTCACAAATTAAAATATACATGTGTTTGATTGATTCCTAGGTTATTTTTATACATATGAATAGATGTTCTTAAATACAACCACCAAGCACACAAATTAACATAATGTGTGCTAGGTTGGCTCATAAGGGCTAGTGAAGTTATTGACAACGGGTAAATTTGAATTTTACATTTTAAAGATAAAAGGGTCAACTATGTGATTGTAGTGTTTGCACCTGCATATTTGATCTACCATGACGTATAAGAAATTTATAGATCATGAACAAAATTTGGGGATTAATGTTAACAAGGATCATGATATGAGCCAAATTTACACATGAATATACCACTTGTAAGCTAATTATTATTTTTATGACAACATAATTATAATGGGCCCAAAACATAAGGGAAAAGGGCATTGGTATACAATTTTCATTGTTATAACAATATATACAATAAATACTATATATAATTGTATCAAATATGAATAATTCTCTTACAATGTCAATAATGATTAATTAATATTAATAAACCTTAGGATTTTGGAGCTAGGATTATAACCTAGCCTTTTCTTTCTATTTTAGATTTCTTTCACAAACAAAATAAAATTTGTAGCTTTTCAAGTGCTAAAGATGAAATTGTAGGAAGATGATGGTCGTAACTATGATTCTATCAAATAATCAAAATAATAGGACGAGTCTATCACAATCACTTGCACATCTAAATACAACCTATAATTTAGTAGACTATCAATATTTGTCAGATCATGAACACCAATTAGCATAATGAAATAGATATACATTTTCTTGTCCCTTCTCTCTCATTAATTATGATTTTACATTTCTATCTCAAGTTAGTCAGTCAACTTACTTCTATTTAGTGTTAATTTTTTTTATTATATGGGTAAAAGAGGGGTTTTTGAAAGGGCCCCAACCTTATTTAGTGTTTGTTGGCGTTTCAATTCGCACCTCTGGAATGCAAGTTGGAAACAGACAGTTATGCACAGATAAACTGCTCTCCTATTGGAAGGGGGAGTTCCCTTTTCGCTGATGTTTGCTGAAAAGATAAATTAAACGAAACTTTGCCTATCTTCTTTTTGATTCTCAGCTGCGAGTACAAGGTTATAAAACTCTAAATGTTGCAGAAGAGGTTTTTTCCTTTTTTTAAACTTCTAGTACAACTAAGCATATACTAATGACGCTTTTAATCTCCTGAGTAAATTCAGAGCAAAGGAAATTAAAAGTGATCAAGGAATGATTGTTTTAACAAAAACTTAAGCAATTTTATCCCAGATTTACACCACAAGACTTATAGTACTTTAATGATGAAAACTGAAATGAAAGCTACCAAAGCCACACTTCTGACGACGAAAACTTGATGAATCAAGATAGAATATCAAAGCAAAATAGGCATGAGACTTCTATTCAATATCACAAAGTTGGCACAACTCCAGGTTAATAATATTGTAGCAAAAGGCAAGCATATAGTAAGCGATCAAACACCGGAGAATAGATTACATAGAGAGAAAAAGCACATTCAATAACAATTATGCAAGCTAGAATAGGCACAACAAAATATGTTATCTTCAACACCGCTTCCTTACAATGAACACAGAGTGAACAGAAACTTGGAATAACAAGACTTGCAGGCTAGAATAGGCACAGCAAATTTGCTATCACAATTACCATTACATACAATGGGTAAGGATGCCCTTATTTATACTAAAATCAAAGGAGTAGGGAACCCTAAAATCTCCTTGATTAACCCTAACTTGCCAACTCGCAAGCTTTATTACTATTCTAAGACAAACATACAATAAAAAAATGCTTTAAAGCGATTTTCTTTAAAGCAAAGAAGATTCCAACTATCACAAAGTGATTTCTTTTCTAAATATAGAATGGATGAGCTTAGGATGAAAGCAAATGCTTTAAAACAAAAAGCATCTATTTTAAAGTTGATTTATTTTGGAATGCATCCTCATCAACATTCTTGCTTTTTGGTGATGTCATTCGTTGATATTCTTTTGTTGATTTCTTCTAAAAAGTAGATTCTGAGCGAAAAAAGTTGGCACATGGGTTTTGTAGATAATTTTGTTTTGAAGCAACCCAGATTGTTAGATTTTGAAAAAGCGGGGATTTTCCTTTAAAAGCAGGAAAAAAGAAGATTCCTGAAAGAAAAAAAAAGCAAAACTCCCAATCTTCAAGAGGATGATAAACTGGATGGACCCATCTCGACGAAAACTGAAAAAGCTTTGGTTAAATTTCTGAAAAATGATCCCCTTGAAACAAGGACCCTGAAAAAGCAAGCCTCCCTGCTTCCTCAACCCGAAACTATGAAGAACACTGAAAAAGCATCTCGTTTGGGTCTTTGAATATTCATTGAAAGAAAAATAAAAATCTTTCCTCTAGATGCAACCTGCAAAAGATAATGAAATAAAGAAGCCAAAGCTTGTCTTTATAGATCTTTAGGGCGAAAAAGCAGCTTTCCTTGTGAAAGAATAAAGCTTGAGACTTATCCATGAAGAAAGCAACTTTCAAAGCACAAATCCAAGTGGATGTCTTTGAATAGGAAGAATCCCTATTTTGTAGCTGCCTATGGCTTCTTGTGTGAGATGACGAAAAATATCTTCTTTTGATGATGTCATCGAACACACGAGTTGAAAGAAGTGTTAGCCAATCTTTCTTCATTTTTGACACTTCTGCACTCGTTTTGACTCCAGTAAGGCCTGTCTCTGACTTCAACAAGATGGTAAAATGTCACCATTGACTGAAAAAATTGACTAATCCTGACATTTTGGAGACCTATCAACTATGATTCCATCCCAAGCCTCAAACTGACGTTCTGACGTCATCTGACTGCAAATCTGATTTCTGTAAACTATCGCCGGATGAAGGTTTGGATGCGGCTGTCAAAAAACACTGGTAGATCATGAAATTTTCTATCTCTAGTCAACTTGGGCGCCCCTAGCCTCTAGGGGCACCTGACTTTCAATGCCTTAGTCATTTTTTGAGATTTTAAATTTTCATTTCTTGAAGATTTGCAACTATTCTTTGTTCCTGAAAAAACATGAAAAATAAACTAAGTCTAGAGAAGATGGGTGCCCCTAGCCTCCTGGGGCACCTAAGATTCCATGCCTTAGAAATTTTTTGAAATTTTTCAATTTCTGCCGCAAATCTTGAATTCTGCCAAATTTTGAAGGTCCTTCCTGATGTATATTTCAAAATATATTTAAGTATAGTACTTTAAATATTTTGAAATATACTTTCAGGATGTTTGAGATAGGTCTCAGATCCATGGGATTTGACATGCAGATTCTAGATTTTTGAGGATCCACTAGATTTCAAACTTAGTCAAATTTTTAGGGCTTCAAGAGATCAGACTTAGTCAATTTCAGGATTCCAGGGACAGGCATCAGGATGAGGGTAGACTGGATAGCCTGAGCATATCTGAGATGAATCTCCTACTTTTACGGGCCTTTTGACCAAGTGCCCAATCAGGAAAGAGCCGACAGAAATATTTTTGATGTTTCTCGAAAAATGTGAAAAAAATCTAACACTTGAAAGGTTGGGCACCCCAAGTCACCTGGGGCACCTGGTTTTCCAACACTTAGTCAAATTTCTAATTTTCCAACCTTTCATTCCACCTTGGATCCATCTTGCATCATTTTGCATGCGTCGTCGAGACGACGACTGTTCATCAGTTCTACGTCGTTGGAACAACATTGAAAACTCGTTGACAAGCTCTGGCAGATGAACTTCCTCTATTGACGACTTTTGAGCTCATGCTTCGCCTTCTAAAAAAGCATAAATGACCCAGTAGAGAAACTTGATCTTTTGAAGATTTCGTCTGGACCGCGTCGATCATGAAGCAAAATCGACCAATGAGAATCAAGCGCGACACCTGAATTAGAGATTCTATTTTTAGAAACTTTCTATTTTTATAAAGTTTTGCCAACATCTATATCTCAAGAAACCTAGAAAACCTAATTTGACGTCTATTTTTAGAAATTTTGCTTTTTTGACTTTTTGACGAAAAATTTTCTAGACTTGTTCAAAATGCCTTAATGAAGCAAAAAATTTGGTTGGGTACAATAGTGTTAAAATTATGTTTAAATAATTTACTCATTTACTACTAAGTTAGATAAATAGAAGTTATTAGCAATTAATAATATAACTATTAGAGTTCCCCCATTAATGGGGTTCCTTGGGATAAGTTGAAGAAAGGTTAGGAATCAACTAAGTGGGAATTTCTAGAGGATAGATGGTTTAATCTCAATTTTGATGGGATTGTGAGGGGAAACCCAGTGTAGGCCTCGACAGGTTGCATCATTTGAAATGAGGCAAGGAGTATGGTTAGTTTGGGAATGAAGAAATTGGCCTCTCTCTAATAACAAGGCAAAATTTTAGGCACTCATTTTGGGTTTGCAGTTGGGTCTTGCTATTGGGATTAGGATAATACATGTGGAAGGGGACTCCCAAATTGCGGTAAGAGCGATTCAAAATGGAAGCACTCTGAGTTGGAAACTAAACAACATTCTGGACAAAGGATTGGATCTTCTTGCCAAGTTTTAGGACTTCAAGGTATCTCATGTTTTTAGGGAGGCAAACAAGGTTGCAGATATGTTGAAAAATGTGGCCCTTGATTCCAGTAGTGACATTTTAATCTCTCATTCCTTTGAGGATTTGAATTTAGTGGCACTAAAGTTGGAGAACCTTGTTAAGGAGGAGGCTAGAGTAGATGGTGACATGGAGATGAGGTAATGTATTTGGTATGGTGGTAGAGGATCTTTCCTTGGTTGATGGATCTTGTAAGACTGGCGAATGGAGGTTGGAAGAGTGATAGCTCGCTCATGCAAGGGGTTGTTTCTACTTGGCTTCATTAATTCTATAGGGATGACTCGACATGGAGGTGCTAGGTGAAGCGTGCAAGACTGGTAAATGAGTTAATGGATGGGCTTTTAAGGAGGACACAGATGTCTAAGAGTTCATCCTTCTCATTTCCCATCCTCTCAAAGTGGATTGTTCTTGCATTGGATGTCAAAGATGGCAGCAATAGTGCCATTGCTAGCCGGTAAGTGCCAAATGGCTTTCCTGGGACCGATTTTGAACCAACGATTGATGAAAGTGTTTAAGATGAAATCTTAATTGGGTACAGATGCCATTCGTGCAGTTTTGGGAGAGCCATCCCTTGCTGTAGACAATAAGTATAGGGTCAATTCAGATTTGGCAATGTTGTTTGTAGGAAAGCTGTTGAGCTTGAGGGAGTTGATGGAGTCTGTGAGGGCTTTAGCCTTCACTCTCATCAAACCGGAATGGAGGTGTGGACTAAAAGAAGTGCTAGAGCTTGCTATAATAGGTATTGGCATGCAAGGAGGAAGAGGTTATTGGCTAGATACCCTGCCACATTATAGTGGGTTGTGGATACCTTTTGTGATACCTACTGTGGACATGGACATTGAAAGTGCCAAGAGTGCGGCTCGGGAAAGTGTGGATTTATTAAAATACTTGACTAGTGTTGGGGAGGCTAATTCAATGATGGAGTTAGAGCCTACAGATGTTGAGCAGGGGGAAATGGCACCAGATGAGCTGTAAATGGAGGTTGATTAAGTGGATTGTCTTAGTATGTGTGTGGGCTCCCCTCCTTTTTTATTTTAATGTGAATATTTAAATAGTTTTTGAATGTCGAAGGATAGAATTTTGTAGTCAATAATTGTTTATGTATGTATGTAAAAGCAAGCATTATAAAAGCTATGGTTTTCTAGAATTTGACCCTCAGTTTTGAGCAGCCCGAAGTTAATTTTATGGTTATTTTCCTTTATATGGGTTCTGGCACCCTAACGTTGTATTCAACTAAAAAAAAATACAACTATTAGAGCTATATGACTCTTCGAAAAAATGTACACTTATAATAACTATGCAAAATTTATCCAATCAAATTACTATTATCCTCCACTCCAAATGTAATTTTAATTACCAAATCATCTGCATTACATCAATGATCATACAACTATTAGAGTTATGTGACTTCAAAACACTTACACTTATAATAATTATGTGAAATTTATCCAATCAAATTACAATTATCCTCCACTCCATATGTAATTTCAATTACCAAATCATTTGCATTATGTCTATTGTTTTAAAATGCCCAAATTTTAGTAAGAATTTAGTACCTAGTCGATGGGCTTATTATTGGTAGAATAGTTGCCAAAGATTCATCAGAAGCCAATTTTGTTAGACATTCTAGCTATAATTCTTATTAGTTTTAGTAAGTTTCACTACTTATTCATGCCATTGGGGAACTTCATTATAGGATTAGTTTGCACCTTACATGCATATCTATGTTTCCTTGTCAACACCTACATGTGAGGCATTGAGTAGAGAAAAATGTGGTTAAAATTGCTTATTTTAAGACTATCACATAACATAATATTTTTATTTATAGATTGTTTTAACAAGTTCCCTGGCCACAACATGGTGAAAGCAAAATGGATGATAAATATTCACTTCAATACTTTTAAAAATCACTTCCATGAAACAAGTGGTGTAAGAGCTTGTTTGGATAAGAGTTTCCAGTGCCATAACATCACATATACACACTTGATTGACTACAGAAAATTAAATAATTTTAATATAATTTAATATATCTTCATCCAAAAATCCTTGTTTTAGAACAATCTTATTTTTTCTTCTTTCGATCCAACTATTTGTAATTTAATACATCTTTTTTCATCCAATTGTATGTAATTTAATACATCTTTTAATTTCTCATTATAATAAAACATAAGGTTAGTTTTTTTATTATCTTAATTATTCATATCTTAATTCTATAATCAATTTAATATAGAGATATATTTTTCTTTTGAAACTAAATAAAATTGTAAATGAATATAATAATTAATAAATTTGATCACTATGAACAAATTTCTTCAACATTAAAATTCACTCCTATTAAAATTTAGACCACCATAAATATTAATAAATCTAATCACTATAAACTTATCGATATAAAAAAATCTCTACCATTTAAATTTACATCGCCATAAACATTTTTCACACAACCAATACCTATGTGGTGACTCAAGGATTAAAATGTAGTTGTCTGTGATAAACCACCTCCATTTGTTGCCTCTTCATATTGCACTCTAGAAAGATTGGTCTCGGTTACATATACAACCATTTCTCTTAAATTTATTACTATCAAATTCATGACAAAAGACTGCCTTTCAATTTGCTACCAGTGGTTTTATAGAAAAAGTCCATCTTGAACGCGGAACAAAGGAAACAACTTGGCTACAAGGTAAATATTTGTGACATAGAGTTGTAGTATAGTTTTATTTATTTATTCTAGCTAGAAATATTCATGAAAGATTCTATTGAGATATGGCTAATCAATAAAAAATATGTTGTTACTATGAATGAAAATAGTTGTAAATAGGGAATATCGGTAAAATGCTTTCAATGTTTGGTTGCCTCTTGTGCCTGCCTTTGCTTCCTTATATACTCTCATATATTTTCTTGTTGAAACTATGGATTATAAATTATTTTGTCCCGCCTAATTTGTTCTCTTGTTATATTATATATATTTCGCATTGCCTTCTACAATTGATCTTATTTACTCTCATTGGTGGATATGTTTCTTTGATGGACATTGATCTTGCTTCAATGCTCAATACTAAGCCTAGAAAGAAGGAATACTAAGTTTGTAGATCCACTCAAATTTAGACTTACATAGATGCATAAAATGTTGACCTACCATATTTTTCTATCTCAATTTGATAAATTTAATTTATCTTGGATAGACCTCTAATTGAATACTTTCATGTATGTAACTATTAGGAGGGGGATATGTTTTAGAGAAGAGAACTCTAAGGACATTAGAAGAAATGGAATATTTTCTTCTCTATTTTTGTTTCACTTGCTTCATAGAAAATAGAAATATAACTCCTTAAAGTTGCACAACTTTCTAAATGTGAAAGGTGCATATCCAATCCAAAGAGCTTGGAATGCATTCCATAGAGCATGGAGTGCATGTGCAGTTCCCCATACAATAATTCTGAAAAGAAAATTTGTGCAACTTTAATATGGTATTTGAAGAAAAATGTACAACTTTGGATGCACAAATGGGAATGGCTTGTACATTTATAAAATTGTTGAATTTCTATGTGAATTGTAGTATATTTGTAATGTTTAAAAAATAGTACTTGATAGTTTGTGCATGATTTTTTTAAGGTTTATACCATGACTTAAATGATTTCTTCACAAGGTCTTAAGTGTTTTGGGGTTTAATTTCTTTTTCCAAAGTTGTACTTTGGTCACATCCAAATATGCTACAAGCTGAGTCATGTCACTTGAATGCTTTTCATATCTTGCTTTGGTTTTTAATCAAAACTTTGTTCTAATAGTCTTTTTAGATTTCGTTACATAAGTTGTGGGCTTGTTTGGTTTTCTATAGAATTAGTTGTCACATCATACAAACTCATAAATGGTAAGTATAGTTTTCAAAATCCATATGCCACTTATTTCTACCATATAATATTAATCACGATTTCCTTTAAAATAAGAAGGTTAATGGTTGATAGTAGATTTTGTTTTGTATATAACAAATTCATTTTGTCATTAATGTTTCTAATGCTATCTCCCTCAATTTCTCTTGTAGTGCTATCATGTCACTAATCTCCTATCATCTCATTTATTTCTTAGAAAAGGCTCAATATATTTTCTTCTAGTTCTCCCTTCACATTCATTTAGTTCTAGGTAATATGTGTGTCCCAAAAAATGCCTTTATTGAATAAATATAGTTGAGGACTATATAATTTCAAAAAATATATAGAAACAAGATAAATGATGATAAGTTTATATGGGTATTGTGGGTATTGTATAAATCAAAATATCTTGTGTCTCAACTAACATGGAAGAGTAAAATCTATTATAATATGTAAGCACAATATATGGTAAGACGATTAGAATTGAAGGGGATGAGTTTATTTAAGACTTCAAAGGTACATTTGAAAATGTTTGCATTTTTGAAGATGAAATGAGATGGTTCAAATGAAACCATTCAAGGTTACAAACATAAGCCTTAGTATAAACCAACATAACAAGGGTGCAAGCACAAAGATTCAATTTCAAATCAGATTATAGTATCCACTAATAAATAATTGAGGGATAAACTAGTGAATATTCCATATTCAAATAAACTATTAAAATCAATTCAACTCGTGAATGGGAAAGAAGCGACGCTTTTAGCACACTTGAAAAAATGCATTAGGCTTGGTAAAATCTAAACTGACAAATAAGAGGCTATGTTGTGTTAGCAATTGCTCAACTTATTTATGTGTTAATTAATTGATTAGTTAATTATTGTATGTATTAGCTTATATATCTTTAGAGGATTCATTTTCACTTTCTTTATTTTGATAGGTGTTGTTAGATTCGTAAGTCCTCATTGCATGATTTAAGTTTCAACATCTCATCATTTACAAAATATGTTTGATTGATTTTAACATCTTATTTTATGAAATTATAAAAGATTGCCAAGAAAACTAGGGACTAAATCTAGGAAGTGTTTTAAGAAATGACATTCGCACTAAGTTTGACATCTCCCATGGTTTTTGTAATATTTCCCTTTTTTTCTTGACGTGAGAGAATCTTTGGATCAACTCAAGTGACATGAAATGACAGAAGTTAACATATCAAAACCTATTCACTTTTCACTTTTTTTTTAAACTTATAAATGAATCACAATTTGTAAAGATCAACTCAAGTGACATGAAATGATAGAAGTTCACATATCAAGACCTTTCCACTTTTCACTCTTTTCCCCCTCATAAATGAGTCACAATTTGCTATTGTAATTGAGTTTGTATTTTCACCTTTCACTTTTCTTTTTACTCATAAATGAGTCACAATTTATGATGGTAATTGAGCTTGCATTTTATAAGTAAATGGGAAAGGCAAAATGTGTTTCAGTTTTCACTTTTCTTTTTATTCAATGAATCACAAATTATAATAATAATTGAACTTGTATTTTAGAAATAAATAGGTAAAATAAATTTGCAATTTAAAAAATATATTTTGAAAGTGTTTTAAGCAACAACATTCACACTAAGTTTGACATCTCCCATGGTTTTTGTAATATTTATTTTTTTCCTTATGTGAGAACTTTTGGATCAACTCGAGGGACGTGAAATGACAGAAGTTCACATATCAAGACCTTTTCACTTTTCACTTTTCACCTTTTCTTTTACTCATAAATGAATCACGATCTATAGATCAACTTGAGTAACATGAAATGATGGAAGTTCACATATCAAGACCTTTTCACTTTTCACTTTTTTTTCTCATAAATGAGTCACAATTTTCTATAGTTATTGAGTTTGAACTTTTATTTATTCATTCAAATTACATAAGTACATGGAGTATTTTATATCATCCACAAGATGAACCAAACTGATGCAGAGAAAGGTTTTTTGATGTTCAACCTTCAATGGAACCAACCTACAAGTTTTAAAACCTTATGTTCATCTAATGTCCTTCAACTGCTTCCTTATGCCTACTAGCCCTCTTTTTGGGGTCTTTTCACCACAATTTTCACAAACTGCCTCAAACCCACTACTCATCCACTTTTTTAGACACCCTTTATGCTGTTATGTGACATACCTAGAATTGGGCTTGGATTGTTTTAGACAGTTTCATCCTAAAATTCATTGGTAATTATGTTTTTAGGCCTAATTAGGCCACTTTTGCAAAGGAACTATATGGTTTTCCACTACCAAACTCCCAAAAATTGTTTGAATACCTTCAACACATGGCAAATAGTTGAATTTTGTAGGTTTTGGGGTCAGGTTCAGTCACCAAGTCTCTGTATCACAAATTCAAACATGAAATCCTTACCAAAAGCCTAAAAACCAAAAATTACACCTAGGGCTTGATCAAAAATCACTGAATCTTCATACCATGCTCACCACTTCACCAAGGTCACTAGGTATACATTTCATAACTTCATTCCAATTGTTTTCAAGGGGTTTCGTTGATGGAGGAGCTGGCAAATTCAATTTGTCCACACAAAGCCCTAAACCCTAGCTATGCTAACTATTTTCAGTCAAATGCACATAAAATCCTTCAACAATGATAAGAACTCACAAAATCACATGCAAACAAAACTAGATTCACCATACAATCCAATCATGCGAGTTACAGTACTTGACTGAGCCATACCAGGCCGTACAGTCGTCTGAAACAGCAGGAAACACAGTTTGTTTTTGCAAAAAATAGGGTAAACTTTAATATTTGTTCTTTATTTCCTTTGTGCCACCTTCCACACCACTCAATCAAAGTTCTTCAAGCCTTTTAAACATGTTTTTAATGGATCCTAATGGTCTCCAATAGAAAATCAAATTGTGACTCTTCACCTTCCACATGACAATGCATTATTTAACAAACCTATTCTTCTAGGACAAAAAAAATGACATCAATACATCACAATGGTATTAGCTAGACCTTATTACATCACCATATGTCTTTACATACACCAAAACACCTATAAACACCCATTTACATCACTTGCCAATTCAATCTAATCATATTTTCTAGGTGCTCCTACACCATACAACCAGGGTGAAAAAGATTTCATCCTCCTGGTGGAATGAGCTCATGAATAGAGGTACCATGCTATTTTATATCATCTTCTGACATCCAAGTAGCATCTTCATTTGGCAGGCCATGCCATTTGACCAAGTACTCATTATATACTTTGTGCCTTGTCGTCTTGATCTCCCTTGTGTCCTATATGCTTTCAAGCTTCATTGGTTGGCTGGGTGGTAAATCTTTGATCCATTCCTCCTCATCAGTTGCTGCTACACCTGCTTCTTCACCTGCAACCATAGATCCTCTAAAAGGATAGAGATCAGCAACATTAAATATAGGCGAGATAGCAACTCTAGGAGGGAGTTCTATCTCATAGGCATTTTGTCCAAACTTATGGACCACCTTGCTAGGTCCAATCTTCTTCATCATCAGCTTGGTGTATTTTCCTTTGGGTAACCTCTCTTTCCTTAGGTGTGCAAGTACCAAGTCCCCAACCTTGAGTTGGATGTCCTTCCTCTTCAAATCTGCATGCCCCTTATACTTCTCTACACTCCTTTGAAGGTGTTCTTTCACTTGCTGATGGATGTCCCTCATTGCCAATGCAACTCTTCCCCATCTACACTCCTCTTCTCCATTCCTTTCAAATCTCTAAGTTCATGTATCCCTCTTGGGCTCATACCATATACTACTTCAAATGGACTCCTTCCTATGCTCCGGTTGATAAAGTCATTATATGCATATTCTATTTGAGGGAGTACCAAATCCCATTGCTGACCATGTTCCTTAGTAAGACACCTCAACAAGTTGCCGATTGGCCTATTGACAACTTTTGTCTGCCCATCTGTTTGTGGATGGTAGGCATAACTGAATGTCAAATTCTTGGATGGACACTAGAGATCGAAGAATATAAAACATGAAACAAGCACACACTGGGCAATCTAGTGAAGCAACATATGTGTACACACATTTACCAAATGATGGTATAAGCAAAGGTAAACAATAAAAACATATTATTCCATTGTGACATATGTCTAATCAAATGTATATGCAAAATTTAAATATTGAACTAGCACCATATACATGCAAGTAGGTTGAATCTATTAGAAATGTGCACGTGTCATCAACATCAAGCCAATCCAAGTTAAGGTTTTATAATATATGCACATCATAAGGAGCATACATGTAATAAGGAGAGGAAAAAGACGCATTACAAAGGATAGTATCATGGATATGCAATCATTACCAATCAAATTATAATATGTATCGTCATGATAGATCATTCACAAAGGAATGGTGAATGATATCATGTTGTTAAGTAATTTTTGTACACTTATCATGAGTGATGACATAAAAGGATCCATATAATTTAGAGTAAAATTCAAATCTAAATATAAGATGGGTAGATTAAAAAATTTAGACTTGAAAACTAAAAAATGAAGGACGTCTAGGGCAAAACCTTGGGTAGGATCAAAATCACAAGTTCAACAAAATGAAGAGAAAAACACAATTGGTCAAATTTGTCCTTGAATTAATTAATAAGTTGTGATTGATGTGACTGAATTTAGATATGATACTAGAATGTAGTGTAGATGATTGAGATAGATTAATGCTGGGATTTTTGACAACCAGGACAAAATTATGCCTATAATCTAATCCCAATGGGAATCTTGAGTCTTGTACACATGATTCTATTTTTCATGCTTGTGGATCTTTGAAACCTAGTTTCCTTCACGTGTATAGGTACTTCTAAGACGAGGAGTTCTAACAAGAACCTTGGGGATTTTCTATGAACACATAGAAGTGTACGAAACTTATTTATTTTTAGCCAAACTCCTTTGTTGTGTGTGAAAGATTGAAGACACATGAGACAAGTGTATATAATGCCTATGATGATGTAGTATTTGTCAATGATGATGCAAGATTGATATATCTACTTGATAATGTATTTGAGGAGTCTATGATGATAGATCATGATTACTAATGTCCTAACACTTGTGCTTAAATACAAGATCTTAGGTGTTTAGTTTAAATTATTCTGGTAAGTAAGCTAATGGGAAACCATTAATTCATAGATTTGTTAGCTTTAGAAGACATAAAATTGGAATTAAAAAAGGTGGTATAGGACTATGGGTGGATATGTCTAGGTACAAAATTGCACTTGTGGTCTAGTTTAAGAGGGAAAAACTATAAGGGTTTAGAATAGTTGAGTTGTATGGCTAAAATAATAGTATTTAGAGATAATTGTTGGCTTATAGTCAACTTATGTACAAACCATGATAAATTAAGATAGTAAATTTATGATGAGGCTAAAAATAAGTGTAAAAAGAGAATGAAAGGATGAAGTGTACACTTATCTCCTATAAAACCACACAAATAAAGGCAACACCACAAGAAGAATTTATGAAGTGTAAGCAATATTATAAATTTTTAGTTCCTACTGGAGGCAAGTTACTTATGCATCCATTGGATGCAATTCATTGTGCAATTATTAACCAATCTAATTCTAGAATGAAATAAAATTGACTAAAAATACTAAAGTTTGTATTTGATTGTTTTCTCCTATTATTATAAATAATCTATTCATCTATTTTCTAGTTGGCTATCCAACATTTCAAGGGCCAAAGAATATTGTCATTAAAAGAGTAATTATTTCATGGCAGATGTAAAAAATAAATCACAAAAGAGATCTAAAGACAATAGACACGACTAGATAATTTACTTATATTCACATGCTAGTATCCAAGTGTTTTGAAGTTAGTTGAAACCAATGCATCAACTATAGTAGAGACCAAGATATAAAGTTAAACAATTAATGTCAAGTGTACATGTAGCTTCCAAAGAGAGCAGTTATGGTTGATGCAAAGGATGCAATGGAACATCATTGACACATGTGACATGCAAAGGATGTAGTGGGGCATTATTGACATCTGTAGCTTCACTTTTTCCACCCACAATAAAGGTTAAAGAGAGATATTGATTTTATATTTATGCAAAAACTTTCACTTGCCCCACCTAGGAAAATATGCCTCCACTAACAGGAAAAATAGTAAATACTAATTACTATTGGTGGAAAAATATAAGGAAAATGCTAACATTAGTATTCAATTTACTTTTTCACCTCTACATGATTCACAAAGAAAAAAATGAATACAACAAAAACTATAGTCTATGACCAAGGCAGGGACTAGTAATGGAGTAGCACAAGTTCTGCTAATATAGCTTCATTATAGTACTATGCATCACAATGCCTACCTATTATGTAAAATGTAAAACAATGTAAAGCATTATAAATATGAATAATAGTGTTGTGCATCAAATCACCTACAATTGAGTATGTGTATAACAAGAATCAAATGTCTTCATAACAATATCATGCATCAAAGTACTTACTATAATGTAAAATGCATGTCAACACAACACATAAAGATAATAAGGATAAACTACATAGTTCAAATACCTAGCAATTAGACCTTCTTGCTCTAGATTTGATAAAATTTTAGTAGCATTTACTCGGACTACCTCATATGATATTGCACTCTAATTCCAATATATTCAAAATCTGGCAAAGGTTTTTGATCCTTTTCCAACTTCTACTCTCAACATACTCAACTGCTTTCTCAAGTTAGTCACATGCTAACATTATCTCAAACAACTCACTCTCATTATTATCAAAAGGATTTGACTTCACTTATGTGTTCTAAGTGAGAGCCACAATAGGGTTGTCTTCGCCCATGCACATAAGCACAACCTCAAAGCCACAAACCTTATTTTAAAGGATTTTGATTATCTCATCAAAATATCACAATGTTGTTTTAGTAGACTTTATTTGTTTTTTTGCATAAACACAAATTCATTATACTAATAGTAAATTTTAAAAAATAAAAAAATACATAAATTAAAATATTCTTATGAAACAAATAACTAACTTCATCAATTAAACAAGTGCCAATTTGAACGTATATATTAAGATAATTGTAACCTGGTCTTATGGCTTCATATTGTCCTCTTACAATAGCCTTGTATTTTATCATGTCTCTTTCAATTTTATATTCCAAGAGTGCTGAAAATTTTGTAGATGCATAAATGTTTGTTATGTCTAATGTAAGGAATATATAGGACTAACTCCTATTACAATTGGAAAGACACTTCGTCAACACACAAGAACATATACTTTATAGTCAACTACATCCTTGTCTTCCCCACTTTTACTCTCCTCTTCATCATATTTTTTTATTTTATTATGGATTTAAGGGCATGCATACAATTGTAACTTTCTGTTGGTATAGGTCAAACCCTATTCACTACTAGACTCATTGACAATTTTTTCATCTTATGAATTACTTTCATAGGTATTGTTTATTATCACCATGTTAGAGATTGCAATTGGTGACAACATTGCATCAAATGGGAAAGATGGAAAAGAAACACTTCAAACAACAATTGCAATCCTAGTAGATAATGCCACATTTATTGAAAGAAAAATGTACAATATGTTAAAACTTTGCTGTTGCAATTCCCTCTAGACATATACATAAAATCAATGCCAACTATAGAGGACTTAGACATTTATAAAATACAATATACTAAAGAGAAGATTGGAGAAATTGTATATGCTTTACAAAAACATTAAATATTGTAGAGCAAATCAATCACTTACTCCATGAGAATTTTATGTGAAATACTATGCATTTTATTCAAAGAACAATAACATTGAAATTCTAATGCAAGTGACATAAATGACATAGAGGGCACAAAAATATGATTTGTCTTTAGAAAGAACGAATACAACATGTTGTAAATTACTCATAACAAGAGGACCACAGACTAAGACATGGCCTTTTTGTTCCTATTTACATGCATTCATTTCTCTCCACAATGTTAAAAATAATATGATAAACTGTATTTGATTTTCCATATAATTATACTTACAAAATAAAAATAAATAATACAATATTATATGTAATACATATGGATATTTCTATATATATTATAGTAATGATTGTAACGATATTTACAAAACTTAAGATAAACTAAAATACCATTTGACTTTTCAAATATTCCTAATTTTTTATTAAAATTTAAGAAATCTTACTTTAAAGAAGGATTAGTCTATGTAATTTCCAATCATGGAGGCTGAGAAGTCATGATCGTTGCACTCAAAGTTGCCCTCCCATGTAAGTCTTCATGACGTATTTTTGCTAAAAATTGTAGTTCCCACAAACTCCTCCAAAATTCTTAAAAGGAAATAAAAGTTAGAACATAAAGAACTTTAAAGCCTATTATAGTCAATAGAATTTCAACTATCATCTCACTATTAAAAAAAATAGAAAATTCTAATATTATTATTGTAGTTCAAAACTAATATATTTTATAGTAATTTTATCATCTAATATATAAAAGTTGGAGATATAGAATTAAAATGTGACGATTAATATGTTTATTCCATCTCCTAACTACATCAATTTACATACAATTAAACTTGCAACTTAATAATTTAATATAATTAGATTCTGACAATGGGAGAATGTAATAAATGTTAAAAATGATTCACTAATACTTTTGATTTTTTTGATGGACTCAAACAAAGATCTTAAATTCTAAAAAAGTATCTATTTGTTTCTCTAGATCACCTACGTGAGTTCAGATATTATCTCCACATATGTAAAATTAGTCTTGTGAATGGATATGAACCCTTGATGCATGATCTGATCTACTAAAATGTACAATGTTTGATCTTCTCATTCTAGAATCTTTGATATATCTAAAAACTTGTAAGGACTAGTGATGTTCACAAACACCTTTTTGGCAAATGGCAAGGGTCAAGGTCTCCTCGATCAAACTCTTAGATGAACTAACTTTACAAAATCTAAAAAAAAATCCATGACAATGAGCAAGCATGTAATGGACCTAGGATGTTGTGCTTTATTTTGCACCAAATTCTTGTTATTCCTCTCACAAATTGAAATATACATGTGTTTGATTGATTCCTAGGTTATTTTTATATATATGAATAGATGTTCTTAAATACAACCACCAAGCACACAAATTAACATAATGTGTGCTAGGTTGGCTCATAAGGGCTAGTGAAGTGATTGACAATGGGTAAATTTGAATTTTACATTTTAAAGATAAAAGGGTCAACTATGTGATTGTAGTGTTTGCACCTGCATATTTGATCTAGCATGACATATAAGAAATTTATAGATCATGAACAAAATTTGGGGATTAATGTTAACAAGGATCATGATATGAGCCAAATTTACACATGAATATACCACTTGTAAGCTAATTATTATTTTTATGACAACATAATTATAATGGGCCCAAAACATAAGGGAAAAGGGCATTGGTATACAATTTTCACTGTTATAACAATATATACAATAAATACTATATATAATTGTATCAAATATGAATAATTCTCTTACAATGTCAATAATGATTAATTAATATTGATAAGCCCTAGGATTTTGGAGCTGGGATTATAACCTAGCCTTTTCTTTCTATTTAGATTTCTTTCACAAACAAAACAAAAATTGTAGCTTTTCAATTGCTAAAGATGTAATTGTAGGAAGATGATGGTCGTAACTATGATTCTATCAAATAATCAAAATAATAGGATGAGTCTATCACAATCACTTGCACATCTAAATAAAACCTATAATTTATTACACTATCAATATTTGTCAGATCATGAACACCAATTAGCATAATGAAATAGATATACATTTTCTTGTCCCTTCTCTCTCATTAATTATGATTTTACATTTCTATGTCAAGTTAGTCAGTTAACTTACTTCTATTTAGTGTTAATTATTTTTATTATATGGGTAAAAGAGGGATTTTTGAAAGGGCCCCAATCTTATTTAGTGTTAAAATTATGTTTAAATAATTTACTCATTTACTACTAAGTTAGATAGATAGAAGTTATTAGCAATGAATAATACAACTATTAGAGTACCCCCATTAATGGGGTTCCTTGGGATAAGCTGAAGAAAGGTTAGGAATTAGCTAAGTGGGAATTTCTAGAGGATAGATGGTTTAAGCTCAATTTTGATGGGGTTGTGAGGGGAAACCCAGTGTAGGCCTCGACAGGTTGCATCATTCGGAATGAGGCAGGGAGTATGGTTAGTTTGGGAATGAAGAAATTGGCCTTTCTCTAATAACGAGGCAAAATTTTAGGCACTCATTTTGGGTTTGCAGTTGGGTCTTGCTACTGGGATTAGGATAATACATGTGGAAGGGGACTTGCAAATTGCGGTAAGAGTGATTCAAAATGGAAGCACTCCGAGTTCGAAACTAAACAACCTTTTGGACAGAGGATTGGATCTTGTTGCCAAGTTTTAGGACTTCAAGGTATCTCATGTTTTTAGGGAGACAAACAAGATTGCAGATATGTTGACAAATGTGGCCCTTGATTCTAGTAGTGACATTTTAATCTCTCATTCCTTTGAGGATTTGAATTTACTGGTGCTAAAGTTGGAGAACCTTGTTAAGGAGGAGGCTAGAGTAGATGGTGAGGTGGAGATGAGGTCATGTATTTGGTATGGTGGCAGAGGATCTTTCCTTGGTTGATGGATCTTGTAAGACTGGCGAATGGAGGTTGGAAGAGTAATAGCTCGCTCGCGCGAGGGGTTGTTTCTACTTGGCTTCATTAATTCTATAGGGATGACTTGACATGGAGGTGCTAGGTGAAGCATGCAAGACTGGTAAAAGAGTTAATGGATGGGCTTTAAAGGAGGACGTGGATGTCTAAGAGTTCATCCTTCTCATTTCCCATCCTCTCAAAGTGGATTGTTCTTGCATTTGATGTCAAAGATGGAGGCAATAGTGCCATTGTTGGCTGGTAAGTTGCAAATGGCTTTCCTAGGACCGATTTTGAGCCAATGATTGATGAAAGTGTTTAAGATGAAATCTTCATTGGGTATAGATGCCATTCGTGCAGTTTTGGGAGAGCCATCCCTTGATGCAGACAATAAGTATAGGGTCAATTCAGATTTGGCAAGATGGAGTCTGTGAGGGCTTTAACCTTCACTCTCGTCAAACCATAATGGAGGTGTGGACTAAAACAAGTGCTGGAGCTTGCTAGACCAAGTATTGGCATGCAACGAGGAAGATGTTATTGGCCAGATATCCTGCCACATTATAGTGGGTCGTGGATACCTTTTGTGATACCTATTATGGACGTGGACATTGAAAGTGCCAAGAGTGCATCACGGGAATGTGTGGATTTACTAAAATAGTTGTCTAGTGTTGGGGAGGCTAATTCAATGATGGAGCTAGAGCCTACAGATGTTGAGCAGGTGGAAATGACACCAGATGAGCTGTAAATGGAGGTTGATTAGGTGGATTGTCTTAGTATGCATGTGGACTCCCCTCTTTTTGTATTGTAATGTGAATATTTAAGTAGTTTTTGAAGGTAGAAGGATAGAATTTTGTAGTTAGTAATCATTTATGTATGTATGTAAAAGCAAGCATTATAAAAGCTATGGTTTTCTAGAATTTGGCCCTTAGTTTTGAGTAGCCTAAAGTTACTTATTTGGTTATTTTCCTTTATATGGGTTATGGCACCCTAACGTCGTATTCAACTAGAAAAAAAAATACAACTATTAGAGTTATATGACTCTTCGAAAAAACGTACACTTATAATAACTATGCAAAATTTATCCAATCAAATTACTATTATCCTCCACTCCAAATGTAATTTTAATTACCAAATCATCTGCATTACATCAATGATCATACAACTATTAGAGTTATGTGACTTCAAAAAACTTACACTTATAATAATTATGTGAAATTTATCCAATCAAATTACTATTATCCTCCACTCCATATGTAATTTCAATTACCAAATCATTTGCATTATGTCTATTGTTTTAAAATGCCCAAATTTTAGTAAGAATTTAGTACCTAGTCGATGGGCTTATTATTGGTAGAATAGTTGCCAAAGATTCATTAGAAGCTAGTTTTGTTAGACATTCTAGCTATAATTCTTATTAGTTTTATTAAGTTTCACTACTTATTCATGTCATTGGGGAACTTCATTATAGGATTAGTTTGCACCTTACATGCATATCTATGTTTCCTTGTCAACACCTACATGTGAGGCTTTGAGTAGAGAAAAATGTGGTTACAATTGCTTATCTTAAGACTATCACATAACATAATATTTTTATTTATAGATTATTTTAACAAGTTCCCTGGCCACGACATGGTGAAAGCAAAATGGATGATAAATATTCACTTCAATACTTTTAAAAATCACTTCCATGAAACAAGTGGTGTAAGAGCTTGTTTGGATAAGAGTTTCCAATGCCATAACATCACATATACACACTTGATTGACTACAGAAAATTAATTAATTTTAATATAATTTAATATATCTTCATCCAAAAATCCTTGTTTTAGAACAATCTTATTTTTGCTTTTTTTCATCCAACTATTTATAATTTAATACATCGTTTTTCATCCAATTGTATGTAATTTAATACATCTTTTAATTTCTCATTATAATAAAACATAAGGTTAGTTTTTTTTATTATCTTAATTATTCATATCTTAATTCTATAATCAATTTAATATAGAGATATATTTTTCTTTTGAAACTAAATAAAATTGTAAATGACTATAATAATTAATAAATTTGATCACTATGAACAAATTTCTTCAACATTAAAATTCACTCCCATTAAAATTTAGACCACCATAAATATTAATAAATCTAATCACTATAAACTTATCGATATAAAAAAATCTCTACCATTTAAATTTACATTGCCATAAACATTTTTCACACAACCAATACCTATGTGGTGACTCAAGGATTAAAATGTAGTTGTCTGTGATAAACCACCTCCATTTGTTGCCTCTTCATATTGCACTCTAGAAAGATTGTTCTCGGTTACATATACAACCATTTCTCTTAAATTTATTACTATCAAATTCATGACAAAAGACTGCCTTTCAATTTGCTACCAGTGGTTTTATAGAAAAAGTCCATCTTGAACGCGGAACAAAGGAAACAACTTGGCTACTAGGTAAATATTTGTGACATAGAGTTGTAGTATAGTTTTATTTATTTATTCTAGCTAGAAATATTCATGAAAGATTCTATTGAGATATGGCTAATCATTAAAAAATATGTTGTTACTATGAATGAAAATAGTTGTAAATAGGGAATATCGGTAAAATGCTTTCAATGTTTGGTTGCCTCTTGTGCCTGCCTTCGCTTCCTTATATACTCTCATATATTTTCTTGTTGAAACTATGGATTATAAATTATCTTGTCCCGCCTAATTTGTTCTCTTGTTATATTATATATATTTCTCATTGCCTTCTACAATTGATCTTATTTACTCTTATTGGTGGATATGTTTCTTTGATGGACATTGATCTTGCTTCTATGCTCAATACTAAGCCTAGAAAGAAGGAATACTAAGTTTGTAGATCCACTCAAATTTAGACTTACATAGATGCATAAAATGTTGACCTACCATATTTTTCTATCTCAATTTGATAAATTTAATTTATCTTGGATAGACATCTAATTGAATACTTTCATGTATGTAACTGTTAGGAGGGGGATATGTTTTAGAGAAGAGAACTCTAAGGACATTAGAAGAAATGGAATATTTTCTTCTCTATTTTTGTTTCGCTTGCTTCATAGAAAATAGAAATATAACTCCTTAAAGTTGCACAAATTTCTAAATGTGAAAGGTGCATATCCAATCCAAAGAGCTTGGAATGCATTCCATAGAGCATGAAGTGCATGTGCAATTCCCCATACAATAATTCTGAAAAGAAAATTTGTGCAACTTTAATATGGTATTTGAAGAAAAATGTACAACTTTGGATGCACAAATGGGAATGGCTTGTACATTTATAAAACTGTTGAATTTCTATGTGAACTGTAGTATATTTGTAATTTTTTAAAAATAGTACTTGATAGTTTGTGCATTATTTTTTTAAGGTTTATACCATGACTTAAATGATTTCTTCACAAGGTCTTAAGTGTTTTGGGGTTTAATTTCTTTTTCCAAAGTTGTACTTTGGTCACATCCAAATATGCCACAAGCTGAGTCATGTCACTTGAATGCTTTTCATATCTTGCTTTGGTTTTTAAACAAAACCTTGTTCTAATAGTCTTTTTAGATTTTGTTACATAAGTTGTGGGCTTGTTTGGTTTTCTATAGAATTAGTTGTCACATCATACAAACTCATAAATGGTAAGTATAGTTTTCAAAATCCATATGCCACTTATTTCTACCATATAATATTAATCATGATTTCCTTTAAAATAAGAAGGTTAATGGTTGATAGTAGATTTTGTTTTGTATATAACAAATTCATTTTGTCATTAATGTTTCTAATGCTATCTCCCTCAATTTCTCTTGTAGCGCTATCATGTCACTAATCTCCTATCATCTCATTTATTTCTTAGAAAAGGCTCAATATCTTTTCTTCTAGTTCTCCCTTCACATTCATTTAGTTCTAGGTAATATGTGTGTCCCAAAAAATGCCTTTATTGAATAAATATAGTTGAGGACTATATAATTTCAAAAAATATATAGAAACAAGATAAATGATGATAAGTTTATATGGGTATTGTGGGTATTGTATAAATCAAAATATCTTGTGTCTCAACTAACATGGAAGAGTAAAATCTATTATAATATGTAAGCACAATATATGGTAAGATGATTAGAATTGAAGGGGATGAGTTTATTTGAGACTTCAAAGGTACATTTGAAAATGGTTGCATTTGTGAAGATGAAATGAGATGGTTCAAATGAAACCATTCAAGGTTACAAACATAAGACTTAGTATAAACCAACATAACAAGGGTGCAAGCACAAAGATTCAATTTCAAATCGAATTATAGTATCCACTAATAAATAATTGAGGGATAAACTAGTGAATATTCCATATTCAAATAAACTATTAAAATCATTTCAACTCGTGAATGGGAAAGAAGCGACGCTTTTAGCACACTTGAAAAAATGCATTAGGCTTGGTAAAATCTAAACTGACAAATAAGAGGCTATGTTTTGTTAGCAATTGCTCAACTTATTTATGTGTTAATTAATTGATTAGTTAATTATTGTCTGTATTAGCTTATATATCTTTAGAGGATTCATTTTCACTTTCTTTATTTTGATAGGTGTTGTTAGATTCGTAAGTCCTCATTGCATGATTTAAGTTTCAACATCTCATCATTCACAAAATATGTTTGATTGATTTTAACATCTTATTTTATGAAATTATAAAAGATTGCCAAGAAAATTAGGGACTAAAGCTAGGAAGTGTTTTAAGAAATGACATTCGCACTAAGTTTGACATCTCCCATGGTTTTTGTAATATTTCCTTTTTTTCTTGACGTGAGAGAATCTTTGGATCATCTCAAGTGACATGAAATGACAGAAGTTAACATATCAAAACCTATTCACTTTTCACTTTTTTTTTAACTTATAAATGAATCACAATTTGTAAAGATCAACTCAAGTTACATGAAATGATAGAAGTTCACATTTCAAGACCTTTTAACTTTTCACTCTTTTCCCCCTCATAAATGAGTCACAATTTCCTATAGTAATTGAGTTTGTATTTTCACCTTTCACTTTTCTTTTTACTCATAAATGAGTCACAATTTATGATGGTAATTGAGCTTGCATTTTATAAGTAAATGGGAAAGGCAAAATGTGTTTCAGTTTTCACTTTTCTTTTTATTCAATGAATCACAAATTATAATAATAATTGAACTTGTATTTTAGAAATAAATAGGGAAAATAATTTTGCAATTTAAAAAATATATTTTGGAAGTGTTTTAAGAAACAACATTCACACTAAGTTTGACATCTCCCATGGTTTTTGTAATATTTCTTTTTTTTCCTTATGTGAGAACTTTTGGATCAACTCGAGGGACGTGAAATGACAGAAGTTCACATATCAAGACCTTTTCACTTTTCACTTTTCACCTTTTCTTTTACTCATAAATGAATCACGATTTATAGATCAACTTGAGTGACATGAAATGATGGAAGTTCACATATCAAGACCTTTTCACTTTTCACTTTTTTCCCTCGTAAATGAGTCACAATTTTCTATAGTTATTGAGTTTGAACTTTTATTTATTCATTCAAATTACATAAGTACATGGAGTATTTTATATCATCCACAAGATGAACCAAACTGATGCAGAGAAAGGTTTATTGATGTTCAACCTTCAATGGAACCAACCTACAAGTTTTAAAACCTTATGTTCATCTAATGTCCTTCAACTGCTTCCTTATGCCTACTAGCCCTCTTTTTGGGGTCTTTTCACCACAATTTTCACAAACTGCCTCAAACCCACTACTCATCCACTTTTTTAGACACCCTTTATGCTGTTATGTGACATACCTAGAATTGGGCTTGGGTTGTTTCAGACAGTTTCATCCTAAAATTCATTGGTAATTATGTTTTTAGGCCTAATTAGGCCACTTTTGCAAAGGAACTATATGGTTTTCCACTACCAAACTCCCAAAAATTGTTTGAATACCTTCAACACATGGTAAATAGTTGAATTTTGTATGTTTTGGGGTCAGGTTCAGTCACCAAGTCTCTGTATCACAAATTCAAACATAAAACCCTTACCAAAAGCCTAAAAACCAAAAATTACACCTAGGGCTTGATCAAAAATCACTGAATCTTCATACCATGCTTGCCACTTCACCAAGATCACTAGGTATACATTTCATAACTTCATTCCAATTGTTTTCAAGGGATTTCGTTGATGGAGGAGCTGGCAAATTCAATTTGTCCACACAAAGCCCCAAACCCTAGCTATGCTAACTGTTTTCAGTCAAATGCAGAGAAAATCCTTCAACAATGGTAGGAACTCACAAAATCACATGCAAACAAAACTAGATTCACCATACAATCCAATCATGCGAGTTGCAGTACTTGACTGAGCCATACCAGGCCGTACAGTCGTCTGAAACAACAGGAAACACAGTTTGTTTTTGCAGAAAATAGGGTAAACTTTAATATTTGTTCTTTATTTCCTTTGTGCCACCTTCCACACCACTCAATCAAAGTTCGTCAAGCCTTCTAAACATGTTTTTAATGGATCCTAATGGTCTCCAATAGAAAATCAAACTGTGACTCTTCACCTTCCACATGACAGTGTATTATTTAACAAACCTATTCTTCTAGGACAAAAAAAATGACATCAATACATCACAATGGTATTAGCTAGACCTTATTACATCACCATATGTCTTGACACACACCAAAACACCTATAAACACCCATTTACATCACTTGCCAATTCAATCTAATCACATTTTCTAGGTGCTCCTGCACCATACAACCAGGGTGAAAAAGATTTCATCCTCCTGGTGAAATGAGCTCATGAATAGAGGTACCATGCTATTTTATATCATCTTCTAACATCCAAGTAGCATCTTCATTTGGCAGGCCATGCCATTTGATCAAGTACTCATTATATACTTTGTGCCTTGTCGTCTTGATCTCCCTTGTGTCCTGAATGCTTTCAAGCTTCATTGGTTGGCTGGGTGGTAAGTCTTTGATCCATTCCTCATCATCAGCTGCTGCTACACCTGCTTCTTCACCTGCAACTGTAGATCCTCTAAAAGGATAGAGATTAGCAACATTAAATATAGGCGAGATAGCAAATCTAGGAGGGAGTTCTATCTCATAGGCATTTTGTCCAAACTTATGGACCACCTTGCAAGGTCCAATCTTCTTCATCATTAGCTTGGTGTATTTTCCTTTAGGTAACCTCTCTTTCCTTAGGTGTGCAAGTACCATGTCCCCAACCTTGAGTTGGATGTCCTTCCTCTTCAAATCTGCATGCCCCTTATACTTCTCTACACTCCTTTGAAGGTGTTCTTTCACTTGTTGATGGATGTCCCTCATTGCCACTGCAAACTCTTCCCCATCTGCACTCCTCTTCTCCATTCCTTTCAGATCTCTAAGTTCATGTATCCCTCTTGGGCTCATACCATATACTACTTCTAATGGACTCCTTTTTATGTTCCGGTTGATAGAGTCATTATATGCATATTCTGCTTGAGGGAGTATCAAATCCCATTGCTGACCATGTTCCTTAGTAAGACACCTCAACAAGTTGCCGAGTGGCCTATTGACAACTTTTGTCTACCCATCTATTTGTGGATGGTAGGCATAACTGAATGTGAAATTTGTGCTCAACTTTTTCTACAAGGTCCTGCAAAAGTGTCCTACGAATTTGGAATCTCTATTTGACACAATGGTTAAGGGAAGTCCATGAATCCTTAAAATTTCTTTAAAAAACAGTCCAGCAATATGAGATGCATCATTTGTTGTCGTACAAGGAATAAAGTGAGCCATCTTGCTAAATCTGTCCACAACAACATAAACACTATCATACCCTCTTTGGGTCTTGGGTAGACCCAATACAAAGTCCATGCTGATTAACTCCCATGGGCGGTTAGGCACTGGTAAAGGTTGATAAAGTCCTACATTGGAACTTGAGCCTTTTTCTCTTTGACACACTACAGAACTCTCTACAAACTTCTTGACATCTACATGCATCCTTGGCCAATGATAGAACCTCTTGACCTGTTCTAAAGTTTTGTCAAACCCACAATGTCCACCTAGACTTCCACAATGTTTTTCCCTTATCAGATTTGCTCTCATAGAGCACTTTGGCACACACAATTGAGCCCCTTTGAATAGTAACCCATCTTGCAATACAAAATCAGAGTACTCACTGTTAAAAGCATCTTGAAACTGACTGTAAACAACAAATGCATCCTTGAAACCACTGTCATCTTTGTACATACCTTTTAGTTCATTGATCCCCACACTTTGAAGTTGTATCTCATGCACCATCATGACTCTCCTACTTAGAGCATCAGCAACCTTGTTAGCTTGACCTTTCTTGTGCTTAATGGTGAAGGTATAGGCCTACAAGTACTCCATCCACTTCATGTGCCTATGACTCAACTTATCCTAGTTGTTCAAGAAACTCAATACATGATTATCTGTGAAGATAATGAATTAATTTGGCAAGAGGTAGTGACTCCACTTCTAGAGTGACTGTACCATGGCACATAGCTCTAGGTCATATGATGAATACTTTTTTTTAGCCTCATTTAGCTTCTCACTGAAAAATGCCACCGATCTCCCTTCTTGACTCAAAACTGTTCCAACTGCAAGTCCACTAGCATCACACTCCACTGTGAAGACCTTGTTAAAATCAGGTAGGGCAAGGATAGGTTATTGAGCCACTCTATTTTTCAAGTACTGAAAACTTTTCTCAGCCTCATCAGTCCATTGAAATTTCCTCCTTTTGTCCCCTTCTATGGTATCTAGAATAGGAGAGCAGATATGACTAAAGTTTTTAATGAATTTCCTATAGAATGTAGCCAAACCATGGAAACTTTTTACCTCTCCTACTGTCTTTGGAGTTGGCCAACTGAGTATGGCTTCAACCTTGGTGGGGTCCATCTTTAAGGTACCTTTGGAGATCACAAAACTAAGGTAGACAAGTTCTTCCTTCATGAACTCACATTTCTTGAGGTTGATCATCAACTTCTCCCAATTTAACTTCTTCAACACCATATCTAAGTGTTGTAGATGTTCTTCTTTTGCCGTGCTGTATACAAGGATATCATCCAAGTACACCACCACAAATTTGCCTATGAATTGTTTTAGGACCTCATTCATCAGCCTCATAAATGTGCTTGGGGCATTAGAGAGGCCAAAAGGCATCACCATCCACTCATAGAGACCCTCATTGGTTTTGAATGCTATTTTCCACTCATCTCCTTCCCTTATTCTAATATGATGATACCCACTTTTCAAGTCAATTTTTGAGAAATACACATGCACTTGCTATACTGTCCATCAAATCCTCCATCTGGGGCATAGGGAACCTATATCTGATTGTAATTTTGTTGATAGCTCTTAAATCAATACATAACCTCCACTTACCATCCTTCTTGGGTGCCAAAACACTAGGCACAACACGAGGGCTCAAGCTTTCCCTTATGAGACCTTTGTCCAACAATTCTTGAATCTAATTTATGACCTCTTCAATTTGCTTGGGTGTCATTTTATATGCTGCCTTGTTTGGCAAGCTTGGTGACTCACATCTCTTATGGGTGGTAATGCATTAGGGAGCTCCTCCACCACTATGTCTTCATACTTATCTAATGGGGTATGCACTTCTTTAGGTATTTCTTCTCCATTTGCTGCTGTCATGGTTAATGTAGGCTTCCCAATGATGGCATAACCAACATTCTCTTCACTCAAACTCTTCAAGAAGTCTTTCTCCTTGACCACCATCACACTTGGTCCTTCATGAACAGTAGTGTTGTCTTCTTGTATGGGTGAAAGAGTATATGAAACACCATCCTTTTCTATCACATATATGGTCTTCTCCCCATCATGTTTGGACTTCCTATCAAACTGCCATGGCCTTCCTAGGAGAACGTGGCACACATCCATAGGGATGATGTCACATAGTATTTTATCTTTGTAGACACCAATATTAAATTCAATCCAAGCCTACTCATTCACTAAAACTTGCTAACCCTTATTGAGCCATGAAACTTTGTATGGTGTTGGGTGAGGATACCTCTTTATTTTCAATTTTTCTATCATCTCTAATGACACAAGATTATCAGTAGAACCAGAGTCTATTACTACTTTACATACCTTTCCTTGTGTTGTGCAAGTTGTCCTAAATAAGGCCTTTCTTTGTGGGGGTTCTTTGGTGGTTGGCACTTTGATCAATGTCCTCCTTAGCATCAAGGTTTCACCTCCTTCTGGGATAGCATGTAGAGAGGGTGAGTTCACACTTTCTTTGTCCTCCTCTTGCATAATTTGTGTTCTTCTTTCACCACTATGAGAGCTTGCAACTTGTTTATCCAGGCACTTCCAAGAAGGGTGTCCAAACTGATTACAGTTGTAACATCTACCTGAAAAGGTATTGGAACCTCTTCCCTGACTAGCAAACCTTCCTCTGTTATTGGGCCTTCTTCCTCTAAAGTTACCTCTTTCATTTGACACACCCCTTTGCTCTTGTTGGTTACTTGTTTCACCTTGTGGCTTTGATGACTGTCCTCTTCCACCAAAATTACCTTTGCCTCTAAAACTCTTTCCCCTACCTTTGCCTTGCTGCCCCTTCCTTCTTTTGATTCTCTCCTCTACCCTAACTGCCATTTGAAAGCACTCTTCCACTGTCTTAGGAGGATTCAAACTGATTTCATCTCTAATGGTCAATCTTAAACCACCTAGATACCTGGCCACCTTTTCAACCTCATCTTCATTGTGACCTTCTCTAATGCACAACCTATGAAATTCTTCAATGTATGACATTACATCCATCTCCCTTTGCTTCAAACTTTGCAGCTTCATGAAGGTTTGTATGGCAAAATCTGCAGGTAAGTATTGGGCCTTCACCTTGGCCACCATCCTATCCCATGAACTTATCTTGGGCTTTCCTTTTCTGACCCTTACTTCTTGAACAAAATTCCACCAGGTTAGGGTTGGTCCCTTCAATTTAGTCTTTTTCACCTTCTTGTTGTCTTCTATGTCTTCAAATTCAAAGAAATTGTCCAATGCATCTATCTAGGCCAAAACTTCCTCACTGTCCATTTTTCCACTATACATAGGCACTTCAACTTTTATCTTTGGAGTATTGTCACCCTTGACTAACCTTAGCATCCTGATTATTCTTGCTTCATCAGGGTCCACTTCTTCTTCCTCATCTTGGACTCCAATTGGAGGATTCTCACTTTCACCCTCATCCTCCTCATCACTTTGGTCATCATTGACCATTCCTCTTCTCTAATTCTTTTCCAAGGCTGCTAATCTAGCTAGGGTTGCTTCTTGTGACTCCCTATAGAGTCTCTCTCTATGGAGCATTTGCTCTTTTAGTTCTTTGATTTCTTTGGCCATTGCATTAGTCTTTGGAGGCATATTGTCTATGTCAATTCTTGCTTACTTTCCCACTTCAAATTAGAACCTGATGCTCTGATACCACTATGATGCAGAGCAAGGTATTTTGATGTTCAACCTTCAATGGAACAAACCTACAAGTTTTAAAACCCTATGTTCATCTATTGTCCTTCAACTGCTTCCTTATGCCTACTAGCCCTCTTTTTGGGGTCTTTTCACCACAATTTTCACAAACTACCTCAAACCCACAACTCATCCACTTTTTTAGACACCCTTTATGCTGTTATGTAACATACCTAGACTTGGGCCTGGGTTGTTTCAGACTGTTTCATCCTAAAATTCACTGGTAATTTTGTTTTTAGGCCTAATTAGGCCACTTTTGCAAAGGAACTATATGGATTTCCACTACCAAACTCCCCAAAACTATTTGAAGACCTTCAACACATGGAAAATAGATGAATTTTGTAGGTTTTGGGGTTAGGTTCAGTCACCAAGTCTCTGTATCACAAATTCAAACTTGAAACCCTTACCAAAAGCCTAAAAACCAGAAATTACGCCTAGGGCTTGATCAAAAATCACTGAATCTTCATACCCTGCTCACCACTTCATCAAGATCACTAGGTATACATTTCATAACTTCATTCCAATTCGTTTTAAGGGGTTTTGTTGATGGAGGAGCTGGCAAATTCAATTTGTCCACACAAAGCCCTAAACCCTAGCTATGCTAACTATTTTCAATCAAATGCACATAAAATCCTTCAACAATGATAAGAACTCACAAAATCACATGCAAACGAAACTAGATTCACCATAGAATCCAATCATGCAAGTTGCAGTACTTGACTGGGCCGTACCAGGCAGTACAATCATCTAAAACAACAGAAAACACAGTTTGTTTTGCAGAAAATAGGGTAAACTTCAATATTTGTTCTTTATTTCCTTTGTGCCACTTTCCACACCACTCAATCAAAGTTCTTCAAGCCTTCTAAACATGTTTTTAATGGATCCCAATGGTCTCCAATAGAAAATCAAATTGTGACTCTTCACCTTCTACATGACAGTGCATTATTTGATAAACCTATTCTTCTAGGACCAAAAAAATGACATCAATACATCACAATGGTCTTAGCTAGACCTTATTACATCACCATATGTCTTGACACACACCAAAACACCTATATACACCCATTTACATCACTTGACAATTCAATCTAATCACATTTGCTATATGCTCTTGCACCACAAAGTCACCTTGGCCTCATCCCTTATATTTCACACATCACCCTTACCAATTATGTTCAACCAACTGAACTACAACCCTTTGATGTCCATGTCTATTTCACTTACCTATCAAATTACCAATTACACTTTCAAATGTTGTAATTAGTTGATAGGCTTTTATATGTGAGCATTTGATGCTCAGGAAATTGTCTCACGATAGGAAAATTGTCTCATGTCGGAAAATTGTCTAAACTCATTGATTTTTCTCATGCCGAGAAAAAATCGTGTCAAAAAAAGTCGTCGTTGAAATGTCCCCCGCCAGATACTTTGAAAATGGTTGAAAACGCAAGCGAACATATCAAATTGCAAGATTTGAGAGCGAACAGAAAACAAAAGGATCCCCTTCTAGGAAGTATGAGGTTTTAGTGCAAAAACTGTTTGAAAATTTGTCTCACGCCTCAAAAGAAATATCGGTGCCAAGGCTGCAAAAACCCATCACAAAATAGGTTCGAGGTGCTGATAAACAACATCCTCCATGCACCATAAGAGAGTCTTTACTATGCAAAAAAGTCCATCAGCAATCAAAGGAAAATCTAATCTATGCATTTAAAGATCAAATCAAATCTTGTTAGAGTAAATGCATAGTATCATTCCTGGTAGATCTCGTTCACTGCTGGCAGACATATATTGTACGAGACGATGTAAATATATTTTTGGGTTGCTGGTAGACATGTCTATGCATTTATGCCTTCTGCCCTAGATCACCACCAAAGTTATGTATAAATACATTTGAATACAACGAATATTATAAGACAAAATCAGTTACAAATAAAAACAAGATCATTCGACGAACATCAATTTAGAAAATATTAGCAGATTAAAGAGCAACGTCAATACAATAGAGGTACTGTTCAATTAGCTCTGTAGAGGTAGTCACCTTTCATTTTTGTGAATAGATTGAAGCAATAGTTGTACCTTTGCCCTGTTGTTTACTAGCCTTTGTTTATCACTTACCCATCCACTCTAGGACTTTCTAATTGGTTTCTGTGATCTCTCTCGCTGGGTTATTTCAAATATGGTCACCTAAAAATAGCATTTATTAATGTTGATTGCTACAATTATTCCTATTGTGGGCAAGCAAAGATGTACCAAAATATCATTTGTGTTAAAGCTTAAATGCCATTTCTTACTAAAACATAAGAATGTAGGCGAGCCTGAGCATTGTGTTGTGGTTGTGTAAACTAATAAACGTGAATTTTAGACCACCAGTTACTGGTGTGATATTTCAGGGAACGCTGTTTGTTAACTAATAAGTGTAAACTTCATATCTATAGTTACTAAAATAATTTGTGTGATAGTTGATTTTGTTTAAAATGATTTTATTCCCAAATCTTCAATTTCTTCTCTATTGAATTATTATATTACATTTTAGTGTCATTTAGAAAAATAGTTCACACTTGTTAACAATTTCCATAGTCTTTCCACGCATGGATTCTAGACATTAACACAATCCATGTCTTATTATCTGAGCTCCATTAGTTCACACCCCCCCCCCAAAAAAAAAAAAAAAAAACAGAAAAGAACCTATATTTTGAGCTTCTTTAGTGAAAGTTAATATAATTAAAAAATAAATTTACAATTTAAAAAAATTGAAAATAATAAAAATAAAATATTTATTTATTTTAATAACACAAAAATATCTTTCTCCATAATTAGTCGATAGGCTTTTATATGTGAGCATTATAGTGCTCGGAATTGTCTCACGCTGTAAAATTCAGGTAGGATGTTCCTATCATGTATTCCTTGAACCACTAGGGGTGCAAGTGCTAGTTATTAGAGAAATTTTCCCATGTGGAAATGAACCCCTGAAAAGTGTTTAACAAAGAAATATTTTAGGCATTCATCACATTGGTTTCTCTTATTCCTTCAATTCCTCTCCCTCTTTTTAAACATTCCCTTGAACTTCATCAGCAAATCCCTTGCACCATGAAGTTGCAAGTGCTAGTTGCTAGTTGTTTAGCTATAGGTCTCTCTTCACAAATGACAGCTTACACGATAGAGGCAGCACCAAACCCGAGTGCTCTGTTTTGCTCTCTATTTTGCCCATATCCAGAAATTTGGAAATCAGAATAGAAAAACGCAATGAAGTTCCCTTCAATGAACTACACCACATTATGGAGAACTGTAAATGACGAGGTGCCCATTTGTGGTTTACATTCTTCTGTTATTATTGCCACGCAGTTGTTTTTACTTTATGGGTTTTTTGTTTCTGAATTTAGTTATGAAATTTCACGGGGAGCAGAGGGTGTGGAAAAGGAGTATAAAAAGAGGGATCAGCGGCACCTCTTGTTCATGGAAACCCATTTCGGAAAAAGGAAGAATGCCGCTGCACAGGCTTAGCATTGAAGGAGTTACTGATGTCATTGCTGTTGCCTCTGGGAAAGGTGGAGTGGGCAAGTCTACCACTGCAGGTATGTTTCATTTTAACTACCCTTTTCTGTCTTCAAATTGAGTTGAACTTAATACTAAGTTAAGTGCATGCGATGCTCGTTATATATACAATACAGTCCAGCATTATTTTCCACACACACATAATACAGTAACCAGTTCTTCTGTAAATTGAAATTAGATGATAAACAGACTCAAGGGACTCTAAATATCAGCTCCATATAAAGGATATTACATCAGAAAATCTGGAAATAGCTTTTAACAATTCGATTCAACAACAGTTTCAAATAGCTCATGAATTCCCCAAGATTAATGAACATCAGTCAGGGGGCTGGTGACAATATTACTGATGCAAATTGACTTATAGGATACAATTCATACCAATGCGCAGGGATATGAATGATATTCCGTCCCTATGTAGGTCCCAATGTTGCCTGTAGGATGTCGGTTCAGCAGATGACGCCTGGAAATGATGGGCGTGGCTATTAATTTGGGAGTTGCACCAATAAAGATGTTGCAGGTCAACTGAATGCCACTCTTGCTTATGTTCATGCCCAGATGGAGTGCTTGGATCAGAGTACAAGTGTTGGAGACACAACCTTTCGCCTTCCAAATCGCTCTGCTCTTCTATTAGGATGGATATCACAGTTCGGGATCTGATCACAATGGTTCCCTGCTGTGGGCGCAATCCTCAATCCCGTCCCCTATCAGATGGACTTGACCACTGTGACCCTCATATAACTCTCGCCTCCAGTATGGCGCACCAGCAGGTAATTCACTGCACTCCTTAGAATGGCAGTTATGCTACTCGTTCCTCTACTGTGTAATCCCATGGACCTGTAAGATAACAACCAAAAATGACTTCAGCGCATTGCAATCTTCTGGGCGGAAATTGCTCAGAATGGGGTGAGGTTTTCGTCTCACCTCTCAGCGCTTACAAGGGGGTTTCGTCCCAGGAAGCTCGCCTTTATTAAATTGGACCTTCAAATTCAAAAAATCGCCCATATCCCCAAGAATGAGAACCCAACCATCTTTTATACCTGTTTGTAATTGAATTGGTAGTGCAAGTCGGCTTCCAAACTAGAAGGAGAGTTGGCGCCCAAAAGAATCAAAACTGAGTTGGCTTCAAACAAAGGAGCTTATTATTATTAAAAATAATTAATATTATTATTATTTTTTGATAGGTAAGTGCTGCCAATTGGGCAGCTCCCATAAATTCAAAGTTCAAACAGGCTCAAAAAATTGCATCAGACCCTTAAAGGGGTGCATTACAGTTGTTAATACCAAATTTAGAGTGTGATCGCAAGTTCATCTTATGGCTTGCAACATCTTTTTTGGATATTTCTTTCTTTTTCTTATGCACCACTTTCCACTTAGAGGAAGGCAAAGAAGACTGATCATTTATTGAAGATATGCATCCCTCTTCACAGAGTGTTGAGCTATTGATAGAATCAAACGGGACCTCCTTTTGTGATTTCTCGCTTTGAACAGGAGATAATGTCTCTACCATATCTGAAAAAGATTTCTTTGGTTTCAACGAAGACTTTGTGGGTTGTTCGATATTCCTTTTGTCAACTTGATCGGATGTAGAGGGAGATAGAGGATTCACCAAAGGTCCATCCACCATATAATGTTGTGGGAGGGCATCCTTCCACCATGTAGCATGATTGCCTGAATTATGCTTGGAGTTGAGGCATTCAATAGCGATGTGTCCTGTTGCATAACACCGACATCATCGGAAGGGCAATCCTTCATATTCTAATGTCTGAGACCAGCTACGGTCAACAATACTAAAAGTAATGTCTGCAGGAAGAGCCTTTGAAGTATCAAGATCAACAAGAATGTGGGCGAACGAAGTATGTGTGAAATCTGATGTATCATGGTCAATCGCCAAAAAACAGCCAAGAGAATTGCCAGTAGCCTCAAAACATGCATTGAACCAGAATTGGAGCGAGAGGTTTGGAAGACGAATCCACATAGGTTTAACCTTGAAAGACTCAGTAGAAGGATTAAAGTTTGGATGCCATGGTTTGAGCATAAGTACATTCTGGCCCCAGATCCAGTATTTTCCACAGAGTATAGCATCATGATCCCTCTCACAGTCAAAAACAACAATAAAGAAGCCACGGGTGCAGGGGTGGATTTCAAGGTTACCTTTCAGGAATGGCCGCCAAGCATTGGTAATCCATTGATGGAGGTCTGGAAGAGCATGCCACAGGCGATTAAATTTGCCAATTAAACCACGTGCCGTGAAATATTCTTCACTTTCAATGACTTCATTTTTAATTCCTTCCTCAAAAACTAGGACAGGGGATTCACCGCTGAGGGGTTTGTTTTTTTCTCCACACAAGGAGGCCTGATCAAATGCAGTCGCAACATTTTTGTGGCTGGGAGATCTCGGATTGGGGCATGAAAGCTCAAGGTACCTAGAAGGGCACCACCTGTCCTTCAAAGCAAAGCGCAAACCCTTGTTCTTTGCTGCGTTTGGAGAGGTGGAACCGTCAGGAGGAGCGTCCAGGTGAAGGCAAGCAAACCTGTTCGCAGAAAACCCTATGTCCATCCCCCATTTCAAAATACTTCCCATTCATAATATTATATTATTATTTCTTATAATATATTATATAGTGTTTAAAAACACTTTTAGTAAATTAAAAATAATAATTTTTTTCACCCTAGTGAAGGGGACATGACATCTGCACATAAATGTTATAACAATATGGTAGAGGATATTCACTTTTCTCCACTCTATTTACACTATCGCCCATAAAATCATCCATTATCTGGTTCAATGGTGTTGGTTAATAGATTTGTCACTATGCTTTTATATGACCCGCCCTGAAAATAATGACAATCTTACCAATAGTTGGATAGGTTGTATTCAGACAAACAACCTTTCTCTGCTTTTGAAAGGGGGCAGCTCCCTTATAAGATGAGATTTTGAAAATTTTCTGGGTATGCTTTTAACTAGAAAGCAGGAAAGGTGTTTGAAAAGGAAAGAACGGGAAATAACTAAATATGAGTACAAAGTCTCACAATCAGAAAACTATTTATTAGAGGGTAGAACAAAATATGGAAATCAGAAGATTTAAGCACCAGGAATTACTTAAACATAAGAATAAGAGTATCCAGATGATAAGTTATTACAGGATTTATAAAGGCTATTAACATTCCACATAGAATCAATGAAAAGATTTTTTTGAAAATATGTATTGCAAATTCAACACAAGAAGAATCCACAACTCACAAAAGCAATGACCCAAAGTTCACTAGATTTCTGTATTCATAAACTGTACAGAGCCCAAAGTCTCCTTCCAAATCTTTACAAAGATAGTATGTTTTGTATCAAAGCCATAATTTATAGGGATAACCCTCAACGAACTAAGAACAATAGTAATGAAAATTTGCCAAAAAAAGATCCTCTTTCTCTCTTTCCCCTCCCTTTTATAGATGAGCACCTGAAACAGTTATTTAGTTATAAATGTTTCTCGAAAATAAAATAAAATAAACTTTATCCTTTTTAATTTTCTTTTATAAGAATAAAGTTTACTTTATAAATTACAATAAGAGTTATAAAAGTCAATTTTAAAATAAAGACAAAAATTAAACATATTATGCTGGAGTCTCATCTTCTTTGTCTTTATTTGTTGATTGATCTTGACTGCCTGTGGAAATTCCTGCTGAAGCCTTTGAGTGAGATGGAGCCATCTTAGCTTTGTAGTTTCTGAAATTTGTAACAATGGGAGCTATGGCCTTCCCATTTGGAATTGTCATAGTGTTGAGGCGAATCTTCCAAGTAGACATTGTTTCACTTATTCCATCTCATGAAAGTCTGTGATTTCCTTCCAAAAAGAAGTAAGGGATGTGGATAAATTGCATAGTTTTTCCATTGTATTCCCATCTACAACATCTTTTTTGAATAATTCATCTGAGATTAAATCCTTGAAGCTCTTTTTCACTATCTCCACTTCAGCTAAGTTTACTTCATTTTCATCAAGAATGTCCGCCTCTATTGAAAAACAATTTGCTATGACATCCATCAAAATAGAATCACATATTTTAATCATTCTCTTATATTCAGCTAGGGATTGTTTGATCACTGAGATCTTCCATTCAATCCCCCTTAACCATTTTACAATCTCATTTTCCTCAGGCTTATTAATAATTTGTTCAGAGATTAGGATTCTGACATCAACTTTGACCATTTCTTGTAGGTCTTTGATAATTACCATTAACATCGATTCCTCCTTTTTGATTAGTTGGATATCAGAATTGATTTCTTTCTTTCTGGCCAAAACATTCCTATAAAGTTTCATGGCCTCATCTATGTATAGCAGTCCATCAATGGTTAGTTTTTCTACCCAGGTTTTTGTTGCTCTGCCATATGCCTGATACTTGTCAATTTTGTCAATAATGTCAGAGCTTACTCCTTTGGGAGGTACCTTGGTGGGAGTCACAACTGAAGAATCAAGTGGCTGAGAGGTAGTATCAATAATTGATTTTATATAGGAAGTAAGAACTTCCACCTGTTCTTCCAATTGTTCTTTCTCTTTCCTTTCCTCTTCTAACCTTTTGATTAGAACATCCACTGATAACTTAGCATTGTGTATATCTCCTTCAAATGTAGGAGGTCCCAGATCAACCCTACTTACACTGAAGTCTGTTTTAGTGATGTCCTCTTCATTTTTATCAACTGTTGGTTGAGCAATCTCCACATATTGGTGTCCTGAAGAAGGATCCATTATCATCCGAGACATCTTATATGCCTTCCTTGGTTGATGGGTATCTTGAAGCAACTTTGCTACAACATCAAAGCCAGGATCTACCATCTGAGTATACTTTCTTTTTCTTCCCACTGCTTCCTTCAACCATGGTGGTGGTGCTAGGCTCGTTTGAGTATTGGGTACTAATGGAGGAAGAGTAGCATTAGGATTAGAATCAGAAACAATATTATCTGTTGTTTGCTGTTGGGGTGGTGAAGATGGAGGAGAAGGATTGGTACTGGGTATCAATGGTGGCGGAGGAGGAGCTGTGCTTGGATTTGCTTGTGATGAAGGTGGAGGAGATACATTAGTTTGAGGTGGAGAAGGAGGTGCATTTGGGGTTACCTGTTGTTGATGCCCTGCAAGTTCTTGTGTCTCTGCATCATCTCCTTGGGCTTGGGAAGCTCTTTTCACTTCAACTTCTTCCTTGGCTTCTCATCTTCGACATCGCATTGGCTCTTCAGCTTTACATCTTTATCTAGATCTTCCCCATCATCATCCCTCCTAGGAGTGGATCTTGACCTGGTAGCATATGTAATGATAGGAGGTGGCTATGTTGAAGAGCCTGCAACAGACTTTTGCCTTTTTGAAGTTTGTTCCTTTTGTGATGGCCTAGTTGCAGTATGACCTGTGACTTAAGCATTTAGCCATTTCTGGCTCTTTGTTAATACAAATAACGACCTCTCCCTGATATCTGTGACTTCTTTTTCTGACCATCTAATTTTAGGCAAAGGTTGTACTTGAACAATATAGGCTTCATCTACTAGGTCAGTGCCATCGTCAACCATGTCAGGAACATTCCATCCCAGATTGAAAGCTTTCATTTGGTCTACAGTCAACCTCATCCAATCTCTCCGTCTCACCCCATGTTCATTTGCACAATCTCCCAAATAATCTTCTAGGTGAGATTCATGTTCATAAGTAGAACCCATATACAAATTATTCTTGACATAATTTTTACTATCATATGATAGTCTTGTAGTAAAAAGATGGAAGTTATACTTTGCCAAGATTCTGTCTATGTTCAAGGCATCTGAATGGGATTTGCAGCTATAATATGTCAAATGTACAAAGAAAGGGTATCCTGCCTTCTTTTTCTCATGATATTTTCCACTCACCTTTCCCATTTGCTTGCAGACTTTCAGGAATATAAGGTAATTATTGACATATCTGGGCAGTTTATATGGGGCATTTTCAAAACCCCCAATCCTCAAATATGTGAACTTGTCAAACTGAATGAAATAGCTGCCATACTGCATAATGAGTTGGGCTACTTCTGGAGAGATTCTTTACCCAAGGTCTCCATCAATTCTCCTTACATTTAGCATACAAAATGCATCATTTACCCTCCTATAGACTTTATTTCCATATTCCATTTGTAATTGAGGGTAGTAGTCATATATTTGGGTAGCATTGGCGAAAGCTCCAACAGTCTTCAAACCTGGCCATGCATCCATACTGGCAATAGCATAAAATAAATAAGAGGACATGTAAAAATATTGATTCTTTTGAAAATTCATCAATTGGTCATGAATGTGATCACTTATCATTTTACCCCAATCCACATATTGAGAGGAATAACAAATGACTATAATAAACTGACACATCCAGTGGTCAAATGTACTGGTGTCTTTATTTCCTACCACCTTGTGGAGCAGAGTAATCATATTAGAAACGTCCTCCTTAAAGTGTGCTCTTTGCAATGTCTTTGGGATTTGAGATTTTCCCTTTTTCTCCACCTTCAACCAATGTTTGGCGATATTGTTTAAGCACAAATCTTTCTTATTAGCAAAATAATTCCAACCCCCTTGTACAGACATGTCGGCATACTCATCTCTTAATGGTAGCCTGAGAGTAATGCCCAAGGATGCACCGTCTAACCTTGCAACTACTGTACCTTATGCTGTTCTTACCTCCCTGGATTCGGGGTGATAGTTCCATACGCATGTAAGGACCAAATCAGGGCATAACACTGCTGGAGGAAATCCACCTGCATGAGCTAATCCACTAGGAAAAGTTACTTCAACCATAGGAGCCCTAGGATTTGCTTTCATTCTCTTCCAAATGTCCTTCAAATCGATATGTCCCAGGTCACTATCCTTCACTTCCGCCAAGAGATTTTTGAATTATAACAGAAACATCATATCCTTGATATTTGTGTTTCATTTTGTACGGCTTGGATAACAATAAGGTTAAACAAGTGATGGCTCTAAGTTTATTTTGACGTGTGACAAGAAAGATAGCTTTCTTCGGGAATGTGGGGTATACGCAATCAACAGAGCTGATGAAAATCCTTAGCAATAGACTTTGCGGGAAAATTTGATGGAATTCAATGTATACAACAATTTGCAAGAAAATTGAAAGCAATGGATTACTAACATTTTAGTTCAAGAAGTAGTAGCTTGGAATGGGTTGCTATAGACAAAGTGCGGGTTCTAAAAATGGAATGTTGAAATGAGCTCAAAAACCCCTTTTATAACCACAATTAGGTCGTACTCTAAGTTCTCTTCTTTTCCAAATCACCGAAATTAATGTTAGGAACCCTTTTCGGCGTTTCGACATTATTTGGAACTATCGAACTCTTCTTTCGGCGAACTTTAAAGTTCACGAACTTTCAAATCCTGGAATTTCATTATATATATTTTGGCATTTCGGCGAAAATTGAAACCTTCGAACTTTGTTGTCTTCTTCCAACTTTATACCTTCACTATGGAAATGAAATGGCAAACCAATTTAAATCTCCTTCTTCAGTGTTTCAGCTTTTCGGCGAACTTCCAAACTCACGAACCTTGTTTTGACACTTCTCAAAGTTCGCGAACCAAGAGATTCACCAAAACACGTTTTACATTCTTTTTAAGTTCTCTTTAAAATCATTTTCGGCGAAATTATAAGTTCGCGAACTAGAAGTTTTGCCGGAAATAAAAGGTAAATAAATGGTGAAAGCAAGATTTTCAGCGAATCAGTAGGTTTCCGAACTTGCGAACCTGCCAAAAAGTTCGCCATTTAAGGATTTTGCCAAAAAGAAGGAGAAATGACATTACAGAGGCTTCAAGACTAAACTTTTGAAGAACGAAAATATGCAAGTACATCACTTGACCTTCTTGTAACACATTTTTAGGGAGAAAAAGAGACTTAAACCCAAAATAACTCAAATTTTGCACATGGTAAACAAGGACGAAATTTTGAGTAACAAATGGTCAAGTACAATTTTTTTCCTTTTAAAAATAGGGCAGACTATATATCATGTGTGCGTGAGGTGATAGGGGGATTGGTAGAGCTGTCATCTTAAGAGCAAGAGATCTCAAGTTTAAGTCACACTTATTATCACTTCATTTTTTTTAAAAATTGCCAAACTGGATGATGTTTAAGTAGCTATTTTATGCTCATTATATCATTGTGGTGCTGAATTCAATATGTTTTAGCGTGTAAGCTGACAGAACCCAACCAATACCTCTCGATATGGTATATACATACACAAGTTTGAATGGTATGCCTATTGTAAGTACTTAGTGTCCACACATAAATATTATAATTTATAACAATATATAGTTTCACATAAGTATTGTAATTATGTATATGTAGAAGCATGCGTATATGTTATCACACTTATGCGCACATGCTTATTATATCAATTATTATGTGTATACATATATTTGTTATAATATTTGTACATAGAACTTTTTGAATACTTATTACAATACTATATCTCATAGTTTAAAAACTCGGACTTGGCAATTATTCGGCTGACCCAAAATTTTTAAAAACTTGGGACTTGGCAAAGACTCTGGGAAAAACTTAGCAAATTTATCAAACATTATAAAATTTATTAATTTTTAGAAATATGCTCTAAAAACATGCATATTACTGAATTTATGGACCATGTTACTGATTTCCTTCATAAATAGATCAGAATTAGAGTTCAATACACTTCATAGACCAAAAAACAAGTTCAAAGTTTCAATACATATCGAGGAAATCATATTTCTAGATTTCTTTTGCATCTGCTGGTGTTCTCATATGAGATGCAGAGATTGATTCTCATGGGTCTGGACTACTAAATAATTTTTGTCAAGTTTGGCTTATTGGCAAATGTTTTAAATTCATTATATATGCAAAGCATCCATCTGTTAGTGTTGATATGTATTTGTTTCAATAGTCTTTCAAAGAATCTCAAAAACTAGGTTACAAGGTTACCAAAAGCATTAGTGTCAATGTGGATGCAGATGCACCAGAATCCACAAATTTAGGAAGTGGGTATTCAGCAATTTAATGAATTTTTAACTGTATGCCTCAAAAGATTCCTAATAGTAACCAGACAGTAATTGAACAAGCTAGTTAACCATGGAACTCTTCTAGAATCTTAAGTCATCCATTAATCATACCAGCTCAAAGTCTCCTCTTTCAAGGGCTGACTGTGCTAATGGAGAGTAAGCACGATATGGAAGAACATTCATCAATAGCTTGCTTAAACTAATATTAACATTCATATTATATACCACAACACAAATTCTCATGCAAAATACAAGGCATACAAATTGAGTAGCATCATCAAAGTTCAAGCTGTTAGTGCTTGTAATTTCCGGTCCTAAATTTGCAAAAGGGTCTAAATTTTTGGGCCCCTCCCTTTCCCCCTTTCATCTTTCATGTGTTTGCTCATGTGTGAAAATCCTAAAAATGCCTTCATGTCCTTGAGAAGCCTTTAAAGTTTTTAAAAATCTTTCAAAATTTGCTTTGGTATAAGCCTTTCGGCAAGTTTGTAGGTTCGCAAACCTGCCGAAAGCTTTGCTTTTCGACGGTTCAGCAGATTCGCAAACCTATGAACTTGCCGAAAATGCTTGAGTTCCCCATTTGGCTGAAAGGCTGAAAAGAAAGAAAAAGAAGGCATGAAGGATGAAAAATTGAAAGGAAGTGAAGCGATGCGTTTCGGCATTTCGGCAAGTTCATGAACTTGCGAACCTGCCGAAAATGGTTCGCAAGTTCTCAGTTTGCTCGAAAGGCCAACAAAGAGAAAGAAAGGAAAGGAGAAGAAAAGACAAAAGGCTGAAAGAGTTTGTGAAAGTCCCAAAAGGCCGAGAAAGAAAGAGAAGAGAGAAAAGATGAAAATGTGATCTTTTGGTGAGTTTGTTGGTTTGCGAACTCGTCGAAACACTGAAATAGTTTGCAAGTTTGCCAAAGTGTCGAAATGCCAAAAGGGTGGATTAAGAGATGAACATAGAGATGGTTTTTGGCGATTTCAAAGGTTCGCAAACCTCCAAAATCGCCGAAAAGTTTTAAAAAGCTCTTTATCTCCAACAAGGCATTTTTTAGTGCCAATGGCATGTTTTAACGTGATTTTTTTGCAAGTTCCTCTCTTCTAACACCTGTATGATGCTTACACGCCACTAATGCAAAATGAAGATGAATTGTAGGTAGGTGGGAGGTAGGTATGGTTTAATGCAGTAAGTACAGGGGTAGGTGGGGTAGATGATTCCCGCCCAAACTACATCAGTGGAATGTAATGCTATATTTTCACGAAAGAAGATGTTATTGTTATTGGTCGCTGAGCCAATTTGGGTTTGGAAGTTCTTCAGGTGATTTTAGGGCATCAAGCAAAGCCAATCTTGCTTGCAAATGAGGGAATGCATCTGGTACAATGTAGGAAGAAATTGTAATGCACATCTATGCAGTGGTATGTCTCCATGGCTATTTCTAACAACTCAGGGGAATGTATTGTCACAACTATATGTTTTCTTTCACTACACTTGCTTGTGCGAATGTAACAGAGATCAGATAAATGTATGACAACATTTTAATGAAATACAAAGCTTTTGTGTTGGTCTTTCCTTTGTTGCATATGGGTTGTAGTTTAGTTCTGGATTATTAAGTATGTCCATTGTATAAGATGTAATCTTTGATTTGTATGTAAATGCACTTTTGGTTTTGTTGATGTTTTATTGGATGCATCTCCCTCCTCTTTGTTGCTCATGACTCTATTGCCCAATTGAGTAGGTAGTGGTCTAGATTAGTGAAGGGCGAGCACTCTTTTTAAATCATCTTTTGTCCTGGGTAGTTGTAGGAGTAGGATTAGGAGTAGATTAGGTTTCTCATGTTGTTCATGATTCAATTTACAATCGGGGATTAATCTTATGCAACCTAAAACTATTCAAAATCATTTGTGAACCATGTTCTTGCATGCCTGCACCTTGCAAATTGTGTATGAGAAGTTAAGTGGATTCATCTTGTGGGATATCATGTTATTATTATCTGTGGGTGCATATGCAAGGTGCGTTTATAAGAGGTCTTATGCAGCCAGTTAGTTTTGGCCTAGTGACAAATATAGGGGTCAAGCATGCATTGGGTATGGTTGTGATCGTTTATTTGTGTTTTATTTGATACCTCTAGGAATAGCCTCTTGGATCTAGCTGAGCCCGAAGTGTAGGAGAGCATACCCACTCTCATCAACTGGCCTTTAATCATTCTCACCCTGTGGATGAGCCTCTGTTCCACCATCTTGATGACACCCTTGGCCTGGATGGTGAAGAACATATTATAGGGTTTTAGACCTACGGTTTTGGGACCCAACAAAAGCGATTGAGAAGACCATTGAAATCATTAAAGAGAGATTATAGGAATAGTTGGATTAATGTAATGTCCTCTGTTGGCACTTGAAAAAAACCAAGTTCCCAAACATGCATTATTTACCTAAATCCATAAAAAATCCTAGCTTGTGCTTTTGTCTCTTAAACCCATTATTTATACCTGATTTGAGATTACTTTATATGGGTGCCGTTCATGAAAAATTCTAAGTAAAAATCCCCCTAGGTCTTTGTGTTTTCCTTCATTTGAAAATTTTCTAAGTGTTGGTCTTTGTTGTCTTTGTTAGCGAATCAGCTGGTTTGCGGATCGCCGATTTCGCCGACTAAGGTCCTTTGGTTCGTGATTTCGCCGATCGGTCGATAGAGAAGAAGATGAAGAGAAATGAGGCCTTTGTCGGCAAAGTTGGGAGTTCGCGAACCGCAAAGTTCGCCGACATCCCATTTTGCCGATAAAGGAAGTGGATGAAAATTTTCTAAGGTGAAGAAAGAAAAAGGAAGAGAAGCCAAGTGCTTGCCGACGAAGTTGGAGGTTTGCGAACCTTCAAGTTCGCTGATAGGAGTTTTCGGCGACAAAGAGAAAGGCACTAGAAGGAAAAGAAAATGAAGGATGACGATGAGGAATGAAGAAAGAGAAAAGGCGGCGACTTCATTGGAAAAAAGGCGAGTTCGCGAACCACAAGGTTCGCTGATGGGGCGAAACGCTGACAAAGGGAGAAAAGAATGAAGCGACGAAAGAAGAAGAAAAAAGAGATGAAGTGGATGGTTCGCCAACTTCATAGCTTGCCGATAAGGCAAAAAGGGCTGACACGTAGAGATAAAGTGCAAAGGATGGATAAGCAAAGAGAGATAAAGAACGATGGTGTAGAGGTTCGTGATAGATGAAATTTGCCGATAGAAGGCAAAGTGAAGATCAAAAGTGATGATCAAATGTGAAAATCAAATGTATTGTAAAGCATGAAATAAATGTAATGTTTAAAATATTTTAAAGTGATTGTAAGGGCTTTACACGGGCATTTTGGCGGGTTTGCATTTCAAAACGCCCAACTACTCTCGGCCACCATGAATGCAGAATTGAAGAGGATGTATAGGTGGGTGGCAAGTTTGGTGGAATTGGTTGTAGGAATTTATGGAGGTGGATGAGATTTAATGCTGGTGCAGGTGGGCAGATAATTGGCGCCTAACTGCTGCATTAACTTTCCCCCTATATATGCACGTTTCAAAGATATTTTTAGGGATTGGTTCTTTGGTGGTGGCTGGAGGTTGTGCAAGTTCAGAAATACTTCTAGGGCTCCAAATCACGCCATGTCTAGTTGCAGAGAAGTAATGGGGTGGTGAAACAGATGAAATGTAGTTTGTAGTAGGGGTTGTGTAGAAAATGTCTCCATGATTGTTTGTATGTATTTAGGGTTTGCTGATAAGTTTGTATTGGGCATTTGAAAATGTGACAACATTTTAAATATATTACAAGATTTGTAATTGTCATCTGTTCTTTACATTTGAATGCATGCAGTTCTTTTCTGGATTACTAAGTATGCTTGAAGCACAAAACCTGCAATCTGATATAGCGTATGCTTAGATCAAATTTTCTTTGTTTCCTTTCCATTGTTTTCTTTTCTGTCACTTGTGACTCTGTAGCCCAATTGGATTGGCATCGATCTTGGCTCCATCAGATCAATCTCACATCATTTAAAACAAACAAACATTTACCAGCGGTTTAGGTGAAGAACCATCTTTCTTGTGCATGCATATTTGCACAGTTTGTATCAGCTATATAGGGGTTTTGTGACAACCAATTGTTCTTGGTTCAGTGACAATTTTGGGGCCAAGACAATGATTTGGGTTTTGTTTTTCATTTGTTTTTAGTTGTTCATTTGGTTTTGAAATCAATACTTGTTAAGGTATACCCCTTGGAATATCCCTCCAGAGTCTAAGCTAAGCTCGAAGTGTAGAGTGTAATGTCCCCTTTTGAGACAACACTAATTTTTATCCTTGAAATGTATTCTTTGCTATTTTCTTAATACTCAGCAGATATATATATTTCTCATTGATTTTAATATTTAAATGATATTACATTTTGTTTCATCCCTATTCTATTCCTTCTTCAATTCTGAATCATATATCTATTCTTCCTTGCTTGCTGTTCTATATACCTCCTTTAGAATGTGCATATATTCTACAATTCAGAAATATCCTCTCCCTGGATGATTGATGAAGATGTATTGTGATGATAGATACTCACTTGTTTGATGCTTAATGCCTTCATGATGAGATGCTGTGTATTTTTGTCTTGATAATGAGATTCTCTTCTGCTGTCTATATATATATATATAGAAGATACTTATTAAACTTTGCTTGATGTGCAGATCTGTTTTATGTATAAGACTACTGTATAATAGATTATTGAATGGTTGAGATGATTCCATGAATATATTGAAGTGTATTCATGATTCTCTGGTATGGAGATGTCTGATTGTTGATGGATATTCCATATACGTATATGGCAAATCTCTTATAATATGTCCCCTTTTATCAGATTATGGCATTCTTTATAAAATAATGTATTGATTCCTCTATGCCCCTGATTCGATCTGTCTATCTTATTTTATACCTTTACCTTATATGAAGAGAGGCATCCCTTCATATAATAATCACTACCTTTTTGCAATACTAATTGTTGCCATTTTAGATAGTGATTAGTATGTAAAACAGAACATTCATATTTTTGCTGCTTTTAGACTTAATCATGGTATTATGATCGCTGTTGCACCTCTTATTCCCAATCGTTGCATTTACAACTATTGCCCTTTGGCAAATGTAATTGTTGTTTATATATTACTTTGCTTATTGTAGCTGTGGAATATTTTGTCCTTGGTTATTTAAGATATATGTCTTTAATCGTGGGCATTATCTTATATTTCTCATATCCATCGTGCCTTTATTATGCTATGGTTAATGTTTATGAATTTAGCTATGGTTGGCCCCTTTTAATTTGTAAATATGTATTTATTTATATTAGTATATATATTTATATAAGAACATTTATTAAATATTATATATTAATGATTAAATACCACATTTTACAAAACTGACTTGACCGTCTTTATTATAATGTTTAAATCTTTAATTTAAACAATGCCTTAATATGGGGACATGACATAGAGGAGCCTACCCACTCCTGTCAGTTGGCCAAAATCACCCTTAACCTATTGACCAACCTCTTTCAATCACCTTGTCGACACCCCTGGCCTAGGTGATTTTGAAACTTTTTAGGGTTTTGGGTTGCATTTATTTTGGGAACCAACATCCCCAATTGACGCTTAGCCAAGTTATGAACAATTAGCTTATTTCCGAGTTTTTCCATAGGTTAATTGGTGTGCAAGGGAGAACTCCGAAGCAACACTGGATCAGCCTTGCAGAGTGATTGTTCATGGTTTTGAGTTCAATTGGTTAGATGGAGCCTTTTGATGCTTCCAGAATCGATTTCCAACCTTTCAGATGCTCTCCAAACTTCTTGGAGGAGCAGTTTATTTTTAGTAAGTCACCCGGTTGCCATTGACCATCGTCCTAAGTCTTCAATATCATATTGGTATGATTAGAATTGCAAAATGATATCATTTGGATGCTTTCTGCAACTTGGGTATATTATTGAGTTATTTAATTAATTATTCACGTTGGTTGTCTAATAATGGGAAATATTAAAAGATAACTCAAGTGTAATAGCTCATTGGAAAGGTGATGGAAAGTATTATTTGATGCTTACATAAAGAGGACGCTAGGCAAGGGAGACATAAAGTGAGCAATATAAAAAGTTTTTTATTTGAGGAGGATGTTTACCCACACAATGAAATGTTTAAATTCATACAGTAAACAGAAATATAACATGATAGTAATATCATACGAGAATCAACAGTGCAATGATACGAGAACTCAGAAGTATATCTTGTTGATTCAAATAGGAGAATTATAGTCCACACCAAAACTGTTGTCCATACATTAGAATGACGATACATATATAGTTTGTCGGACGGTTGCCAACCGTTGCAAACAACACACCTACTCGGCAGTAACTCCTTGCCGATACCAACTAACAATTATATTTACCGACACAACTAATCGAATGTATTGCAAAATAACATGATACTACAAAATTGCACCTAACATCATTCCCCCAAAAAAATTTGTCGTCTTCCAGACGACAAAAAACCATGAAGTATCAAGTGACATTAGGTAAGCTCTGCCAAATTGACGACAATGCTGAAGATCCTGAGGAAAAGCTGGAAGTAGGAGCTGAGTAAAAGTAAAACCAACACATTCGGAACACCTGCCAGTGGACCAACCAACGAAGGGACCCAATCTGATAGCACACTGAATGATGCGAATGTTGCACCCCATTGCTCACTGAATCAAGATAAGACTAGTTTGATGGGGGTTTGGGGGCAGGGCCCCTTGCGGGATCCTGGGGCAGCGCCCCTGGCGCGCTCTGTGTCGCGATATAAGGCGGGGTCGAGGGGCGGAGCCCCCGTCGCCAAGCCCAAAATAGGACCTTCAAAACCATTCGGACCTTCATGGCGCATGTCATTTTTTTGAATTGTGGGTTGATTATTCCTGCCCTTCTTCTCATCTCTTATTTCCTTGTATGGTGCTAGGAATCTTTGTATGGCGACAATAGATTTGAACTCGTACGGTTTCAAGAAGTTTCCCCTTGTATGGCAAATCATATGGTTGGATTGTTTCTTTCTCTGATGATTGCCCTTGCGTTTTGCAACCTGTGTGTTCCACGCTGTCACTTATTTTTTTTTCTTCCTTTTCTTTATCTGGCCGAGAAAAAAAACTTCATTTTCCTTATGTCGGTGGGTCGTACGCCTTTGGGACGGGTGGGGTCGTATGACATTAGTCGTATGGCTGAGGTCGTACACCCTCAGTCGTACGTCCTTGGTCGTACGACCTAAGTCAGACTTTTTTTTTTTTTTAGTTTTCAATTTCACTTTTTTTTTTTTTTCAATTTTCTCTATTTTTTCCTTTTTTTCCAATCTTCTATCCACAACAACTTGAATCCAGTTGGTCTAATTTTCTTTGGCGGGGTCCACATTTTATCTGCCTCCCAGATTGTAACAATTTCTTGTTGCGTAATATTTTTCCTTTCTCCTTTATTGATTTTGTAATTGTTGGCAAAGTCGGGTGCCTTTCTTGGAACCGGAACTATCGTCTTTCGGGAGCCGTGTACTACGTTCGGCCAAACTAAGTTGTCTGACTTTTTAAAATCATGTTTTCTTTGTTGCTTTTCACCAATCGCCGTAACTTTAAAAAAATACCAATTTGCCGAAAATACTGCATAGTCCTTATTCGTTCGGTAGTCTCCTTCTAACCAATTGTGCATTAGAGATCACGGGAATTCTGCGTATGCATAGTTTTGGAGGTATTCCCTTCAATTCTTTATATGCGTCCTTATGCTCAAAGAAAATTTTAATTGCAGCAGCTTTCAATGCTGGGTTCTAGTCGTCACCCGCCAAAATCACTTTTTGACTAGTTTCGTCACCCCGATTCACCTTGCTTGCCAATGGCTCCTCATACCTAATTACCTTGTCTGGTTCAAATTTATGTGCAAGTGTATCATCTATCTTGGCTTCACCCTCTGTATATTCTTTCTGTGCCTCTCCTGGTCGACTTGTTTGTTCTGGTCTACTTGTCTCTGCCACTATTTGCTCTGGTGTACTGTCTGTTCTAGCCTCTCCTTCCTTATACTCTTCATATGCTTTTGGAAAAGCGTTACTGACTTCCTCCTGATTATTACCTTCCTTTTGTCACTCGTTACTGGTTCCCTCTTGCCAAGTGGTCGAGTGTTTGTCAATCCATCAAGTGTACTCAGCCCAATATTGCCGGGTGTTTCACTAGTAGCCCGAGAGCATCACCACTTTCTCTTATTGAAATCATGTTACACTCCGGTTGGAAGAATTCATAGTCTTCCATTTGCCAATGAAATAATCCGTTCAGTGAATTTGTCTCATCCTCCGAGCATTCATGGAGGTCGAGAATACCTTCCTCGTTTGGCTCTATGGTTCCTCTTTCTCCCTCCATTCTGCATCCTTCCTCACCTTCTGAATCTGATGATGCCAATTCTTCGCTCACTGTTTGATTTATCAAATCGATCACATACTTTCTTCTATTGCTTTCTATGGAGAGTGTGTTTCTTTTCCAATTATGATCCGCTTTGGCTGCCACCAGCCATCCTCTTTCGAGCAATGCGTCGTACCCTCTTTTCTGCACCGGGATGACTACGAAGTTCAGCAAGAACAGTTGTGTCCCTATCATCACTTTCTGCGCCATCAATGTTCCCAACGGCTTGATGCCATGCTGGTCGGCGCCCACCAATTGGAATGTCGGTGGCCAGAGTGTAGGTTTCCTGAAACTCTTCCATGTGTCTTCAGGTAGTACATTGACTGCCGCTCCTCTGTCGATGATCGTGTTTAGGATTTTCCCTCCAATCTCCATTTGTACGATCATTGGGTTTTTTCCGATGTTTACCGACAATAACATTGGGTCGATGACTTGTTCATCTTGCGGTGGAGGCTCTACTATTAATTCCTTCCTTCGACCTTCCTGTCGTTGTCGTTGGTCATTATCGACTACATTTGTGATTGCCATTCCGAGTTGTGGCATAGTTTGGAGAAGGTCCGTCACCTTGATAGGTACGGTGGTTTGTAGTATCTGCCGAACAATATTGTTCTCCGCCTCTGATCGCCAAGAGGTACTTGAAATATCCAGAGCGATCTTCTCGTCCTTTGTCATCGCCCGCTCCACTTCTGCTTTTGCTTCTTTCATTCTTTGCTTTTCTATACGTGGATCTGGGTAGACAACCTTCTTTGCCTGGGCTTCGGTGGTGACTGCTAGTACCTCTTGGTTTTGTTCTTCCACATTCAACATGTTGATGCCTTTCTGCTTTGGGCAGTCGTTGTCTTCATGATCACCCTGTCCACACCATTTGCACAGTCTTCCCCCTGAACCTTGACCATTGTGGCATTCCCTGGCGAAGTGGCCCCATTCATTGCACTTCCGACATTGTATCATGGGCCTCCCTTTACCATCGTACTGTATCTTGCTTCTCGGACTTCTGTTACTTCGGTAAACTCCAGGGGATGCATTGCTATTGTATTGGGGCTTCAGTGGTGTGGTTGGCGAAGTCGACTGCTCTCCTTGTGTGAAGAGTACTTGTGTATTCCTTGCTTTTAGGTTGTATGGGCATTCCTTGATGGGATGTCCCATCACTTGGTAGATATCACAAAACAATTTTTTCGGACAGTTTGCCTTTGTGTGACCTTCCCCCTTGCAATCCGTACACCACAGTTCTCTGGCTTCCCTCGTACTCTCCTTGTCGGCCTTCAATTCTTTCATCGTTCTCATCATGTCTTTCTTGAGTGCTTGCACGGTCTTGGACTCATTGTCGTTGTTGTCGTCTGTACTCTCCTCGTCGTCCGTCTTCCTTTTCCCTCAGAAGGATGTTTTATTGTCACTCTCTATATCCATCGCTCGATTGTACGTTTCACTGTACGACGACGGAGGCACGACTTTCATTTTCTTTCTCAGCGATGGGAGCAATCCTTCGATGAACCATCGCTTCTTTAGCCCGTCGGCCAGCTGAGTCTCCAGTTTTCCCAACAATTCTTTCAGTCTCCAGTTGTAGGTTCGCACGTTCTCGTGCTTCCCTTGCTTCATACTGTAGATCTTCGCTACAATTTCACTGTCATCCCTCAGGAGTTTGAATTCGTCTTGGAATGCCTTCTTGAGTAATCTCCATGATGCCCTGTGTACTTGGTCCAACTCTGTGTACTAGTCGATGGCACTATCTCTTAATGTTGCTGGAAATGCTTTCAACCAATAGTCCACATCATCTTGCCCATTGGCTATCCAAATCGTCTCGCACGTCTTGCAGTGCCATACTGGATCTTTTGACCCATTCCTCGTAAATTTTGGCAGCTTTTGCCTCTAGGCTGGTGGAGTCACCATCCTTCCTCGATGCCCTCCTTGTGCGTTGGACCTGACTGGACTGGTTCTCTCGCAACGTCCTGGTGCGTCACTTGCACTCTCGGCCACGTTTGAATCTTCCCCGCATCCTTTGTTGGCATCCTCTACACCTCGAGTCTCCTCGGGTTCTTTCCGGTCCTCCCTCTGCCCTGGGGTATTAGGCTCAGATCTTCCAACTCTCGGCCCTTCGTCATCCGATATGGATAACTCTCCGATGTGGCGTATGTTGTTTTCAATTTCTTTGCTAATTCATTCTCATTCTTTTTTTCTTTATTTGTTAGCAGTGTCTTGAAAATTACTTCGTTGGTTTCGTCGACGGGGTTTTGGTGTAACTCGGTATCTTGATTTATTTCATGGCCATGTTCATTGGCTTCTTTGGCAATTTGTCTCAGTCTTTTCCTTCGTTCTTCTTGTTCCTTTAATCTCAATGATCTTCGTGTTCTTTCATCTAGTGTTTCTTACCCACTTGGTACTCGGTTCTTATCCTTGTTAAGTTGTATGGTTATTAATTGCTACTCGCACGGGCCTTAGTTGCCAAACGTACGTCTTCAGCTTGTATCTTGTTCCTCCTCTTCCCGCTTGGTTCTCTCCTTGTATCGTATCGTTGCAGTATTTGTCGCCTCCTTTGTCCTGATCCCTCTCAGCTCGGAGATCCTGTAAGATAATGTAGTGGCGCGCTATCACCTTGGCAGTCTGGTGAGGAGATGGTCGACCTCTTGGTTGACGTGTAGTCGATCCCAGATGACCGACTGAGGGATCTCTCGTCTGAGGGCCTCCCTCCATATGTGGTCCTTCAACGAGATTTCCCACAAACTGCAGAGGTCTTCCGTCAGAGCGTCTTCATGATCCTTATTTGCTTGTACTGGCTCTTCGGTCGGCTGCCCCATCACGACGCCATTCTCCCGCTTGGGTGTTCACTGGATTCGCTTAGGCAACGGCGCCAAATGTTTACCCACAAAATGAAATGTTTAAATTCATACAGTAAACAAAAATATAACATGATAGTAATATCATACGAGAATCAACATTGCAATGATACGAGAACTCAGAAGTATATTTTGTTGATTCAAACAGGAGAATTACAGTCCACACCAAAACTGTTGTCCATACATTGGAATGACGATACATATATAGTTTGTTGGACGGTTGCCAACCGTTGCAAACGACACATCTACTCGGCAGTAACTACTTGCCGATACCAACTAACAATTATATTTACTGACACAACTAATCGAACGTATTACAAAATAACATGATACTACAAAATTGCACCTAACAGAGGAAATTAAAAGAAAGGTGAAATTATTATTTTTATTTCATGTTGTTGCCCTAAAAGTGCCTTTTTTGGCCCCAAGGTGAGCGCTAGACATGAAGGGGGGACTTGTTTCATAAAGTGGCATTCCATTTGAGAATATAATATTATTTCTTGGAGGTCAAAAAGTTGTAATATAATATTTGTTCTTGGGCGCCCTATTTGGTGCTTATAAATGGGGTTTGAGCGCTCATTTGGAATTTACATGCTTGAATATTTTATTTTGCTTCTTCTTTGTGTGAAACCCTGGGAGTTTGGAATTTCTTGGGGTTGATTAACCTCATGGAATAGCTGATTTCGGTAGTGAGAGATCTACCCTAGCTGGTCAAGAGTGATTTTACACTGAAATCATTTGTGTGTTTCAATGGAGTTTGTTCGTAGTGGTTTGTTACTGGAGATTTTTGATGTTTTTTGAAGTGATATTATATTTTGTAGATTGACGCCTTGTTTTCACGAGTTTTGGAGCAGATTGAATGGAGTTTGAAGTGTTTTGAGGCAGTCTGTACAGCAGCAAGCCGTACCTTTTCATCCAGGGACTGTCGTACCAAAATGGTTGCTGGGCGAGTTTCATTGTTTGAAATGACCTAAATTTGTATTGGAAATTCTTCTAATACCCTGGTGCCAAGTCTAAGAGTGATTTGCAGATTTTAATGTGAGATTGTAAGGGTTTCTAGCTGGCCGTACTGCTGGTACAGGGCCATACCACCTGAAGATGGGACGTGAGGGTTAGCTGAGGTGAATCGATCCTCTTTCTTTGCTTGTTTGACCCTGTTTGGAGGCGCCAAAGGCTGTTCTAACAGTTTATGAAGGTTTGAGAGTGAACTTCAAGGTGTTTTGGGAGTTGTGAGGTGATTTGGGGTCTGCTGTTCAGAGATTAACAGTGCTGCTACAGTGTGACAGTCTGCTACAGCAGAGTTCAGAGTTACAGTTCCATATCAGACCTTTATCAACGGTTTGGTGGGCTACAGTGGTATACTTCCTTGTCTTTTAGTTACGGTTCACTGTTATATGGATTTCTCTTGATTTTTGATGGTTAATGAGAAATTAGTAATCTGAAATGAACATTGCAGCAGTCTGAAATTAATATCAGAATAATACCATATCAGTTTGGGAACGATTTTAGTTGCATAGAGTCGCTGAGAAGTGTTTGAACTCATGTTTGTAACCCCGGAAGGTAGTACAGCCGGTGGATTTGTGATTGTGCAATTCATATTGTAATATTGGTCGGTTTACCGTCAATAATTTATAGCATACATGATAGTCCGTTTGGCAAGCACATTCTGCCAGTGGCCTGCATCTTTCACACAAACGCTGAATAAGCATTTATAGGTCGGCTTGCTGCCTTGTGTGAAACTCATTTTGTTTGCATCATGCACTCCACTGCATAAGCGTAGATATGGTCGGCATAGCCGCCTAGTGCATGCATTTATGTGATTTGCATATAACACACTTCGCTGAACAAGCATGGCATGTGGTCGTCGTGGACGTATGGTGTGTTCATAAACATCCTGCATTGCACTTACTTCCAGCAGCCGTTGTTAGAACAGTGTGACCCTGCACACCGCATGCTCTCACCTCTCCCACCTTGGGATCTTGGCGATCAGAAAGTGTAACAGAGACTGCTTGTGCATTTGAATTTAGTGCAAATTATTTGGAAAAAACTAGGGTGGCCATACCAACAACAAATGACCTAAAAAACAACATAGAACAAGGGTTCGTGGTTCGCTCTGCTTGTGTTAGTCCATTGTCTAAAAACCATATATGAAAAAAATTAAATTGCGACCCATTTTTTTCCAAAAAACTGTCGATGAGGGTTTGGCAGAAAAAATTGCTGCGATTTTTTATTAAAACCTGTTGCCAAGTTTATGTCATGATTACTCATGGGCAAAATTTTCCGGCGAGTGCTTGCAAGTACTTGTTGGGTTTTTAGACTTTGCTCACTTGACTGATGAGTGGGAAGTTTGGGTTCATGAGCACCTTGATGTTGATCATGGAGAGTGCTCATGCCTTTGGTAACTGCACGAATATAGGCTTCTCATTATCAATTCTGATGGGCTAGTCTTCCCTTGACGAAGAGTTAGGCCTCAAACTATCTTGTGATTGCCCAAGTTTTGCATTGCCTGTTGCTTCTTTCTAACCCTCATTTGCTTCCACCCCCTTTTCAAATAAACTTTGAAGGGCTTGTGTGGAGTGCTCAGACATTTGCATTTACAATAGGACATAGTTCCTTCTATAGATTTTGTAGTAGTCTATGGCCCTTGTGGGTTTTAATTGCAATGACAATAATAGTGCTCAAGATGAGCAGATTTGGTTGAAAAGACTTTAAGAAGTGATTTTAACCCTTGAAAATGAATGGTTGAGATCTATTCCCCAACCAAGCCATTAAAAAATCATCTAAATTAATGCTGCTTTTTGCCACTGACACATTGTGATTTGACATGACAGTCCACATTGGCACCATACAAAGGGGTTTGAAGCCCTTCTTCTGACCAGGCATGGACCTTGTAGACAAGGAGATAATCTGAATCATTGTCTATCTTAGTCCAATCAACCATAAATCAAAAAATCATCTAAATTAATTCTGCTTTGTGCCACTGACATATTGTGATTTGGTGTGACAGTCCTTAATGGCACCATGCAAAAGGTTTTGAAACCCTTGTTCTGGCCAGGCTGTTGCGCATGGACCTTGTACACAAGGAGACAATCTGAATCCTTGTCTATCTTAGTCCAGTCAACCATGAATGGATGATTTGCCCTTGCCCTCATTCTTCTGAATATCACGCTTTTGTCAAAACTCTCTTAAGATCTCTGCCCCTGATAGATGTGATAATGGCAATGCAACAAGGTAGTTGATCCACATTTGATATTTCTTGTGTCAAATTTAATGATGTATGCTGCTGTACTGATTGCACGAGGTGAGATGAAAGACCAGCCATTTCATTGATGGAAAGGAGATGCAAGAGCATTAAAGAGCGGCAGGTGAATATTAGAATCCAGTTGTTGCATGATGGGTGAGGGATACAAGCATAAGCAAGTTGAAAAAAGAGAGACGGGGATCATGCAATATACGGGTGTGCGTATTTTGTGATAGGGAGAAAGCAAATCAGTTTTAAATAGTTGAAAACAAGAAAGGAAAAATGGTTGGTCGATGAGAGATAACAATGAGAAAAAGGGGCTGGTTTGATGGTTGGGTTATGGGCCTAGAAATACAAAGAAGATGCTCAAAGGGAGAAAAAACAAAGTCGATGGAAGACATGAGGCGTGCGATAATGTTAAAAAAAAGATTAAGATAAATGACAAATACAAGAACTTTGATCCATTGAAAGACTTAAGTTATAGACATGGAGAAAAAACAAAAATCGTAAGTAAAAGTTAATATTATTGGAGTTAAAGGGTTATGGTTTAGCATGAGTTCCAAAGTGTAAACTGTTTTAGTCCATGGACATGATAGAGGTCATGTGAGTTGGGTCTGGGGGAAAGAGTGGCATTCACAAGACTGAATTTAGCACATGATTCGTAAACACTGTGGATATTCCACTACTTGCTTAATCAACACAAACCTTATCTATTCCAATCACCACTTGACTGATTAAGTTGCTGGTTATAATGCAAAACATTCATAAAACAGTCACATTGTCTCAACTTTGTTACTGTTGGGTGCACACATTCACAAGGAAGACTATATCAGCAATTAAAGAGCAAGAACAAGCATGAAAATGGAGCAAAATACTGCCTTTGACCTGGACAAACCCAATGCAGGAGAAAACTTCAGAAGAGTGAGGATCACCTTCTCAAGCCACTAACTCCTTGCTGTTTTGCAGAGGTTTACTGCCTTCTTCAGGCCTTTGTCGACATCTTACACCTTTATGAGAGTGCTCAAACGCCTATACAACAATGCTACTTCTCTCTAACCTTCGAAATAACATTCCGTCATTCATAAGATTACTTGACTGATGCAACAAACTCCAAATCTAATTAATTTACAGCTGAAAGGAATCCCTTCTAATGTCATAGAAGAGGTGATATAGCTCAAGAGTTACAAGAGAACTTTGAAAGGAAGCCCAAATGTCTTAGAACATCACGGGATGGAATTCCAAAGGCTCCATCTCCTTCTTTGTCTGCAGCCTTTGGCTTTTTGTTTTATTTTCAACTTGGCTGGCCATATAAGATTCTAATTGTCTGAGGAAGGGGTCCCATGGAGCTGCTAGAGGATCTATTTTAATTTTTTGTGGAGCAAGGGGTCCCATGAAACCAAAAAAAAATGCTACGGCATAAATTAGAATCTTTTCCTCCAAAATAGGAGCCCCCACTTCTTAGTTTGTTGATTTTGAGTGGGTGCATTTGGGGTGGGGCTGAAACTTGCCCCCACCAGCTTAGGGATTCCTCTGCCAGTTTTTAGATTCCCACACATTAATTTAGGAAAAATTTTGGAGGGAAATTTTTTTATTTAATCATTTTTACTAAAAGATCTCTGTAAAAGAAACCTCATGAGACCACCAGCTTGCAAAAACACACTTTTTGGCCTATTTTATCCTAACTGCATTATCACTGGACATTGGCTCAGTGGTATCTCAGTAGGATTTGAACTCAGGTCTGCATTGTGGGAATTGTTCTACTTTATCATTCAGTCACACATCTGGGCTGATGCAGATCTTTCTTCTTTTGCATAAACTAAATTGTTTCAGTCACAAAATCCATTTCAGAAGATTGGAATGTCACTGAGATATTTGTCAATGGTATGATGAGCCAAGACATGGCAAAAGATGGGTTAGCTCTTGAATCTACTTACTAGCATAGACTCAGATTTTAGAAGTCTATGAAAGGAACCTTCTACATTTATATTGATATAAATTGGATAAGGTAATTTCAATCTACAAGTAGCATCCACACAAACTCAAGTTAGTTAAATATATACCTTCAGTAACTAGAATATTCCCGCCCTTACCTATAACAGGTTAAATAAATACCTTCAATAACCAGAAGAGTCATCATTTGCTGTCATGCCAATGTGATCTTCATATAACTGAGACATAGTAAGACCTAAAACTATTATCTTCTCCTTTTGAATCCAGTACAAAATTCAATATTGCATTGTCTATATGATCTGGAGATGTAACATACTGCACCTTGCCCTCTTTTCAGATCAGTTGGTCAATGTGCACGTTCTCTATGCAAGAATAATGGATTTTAACTTTGACTGTACTTCCATTATGTTGGAAAATTTATATGTATGGTATCATAAAAACTGGAGTAGCATGATGCTGTATCTCTAGCATCAGGTTTATACACTTTCTGTCAAGGTAATGCCCTGAGTTTATGCAAACTCACAAAATAGGTCTGTGGTTAAGCAGGGAAAATGTTAAGCCAGTTGAACAACCATTCTAACAACAGGCTTGTCAGCTTATCCTTGTTACTCCAACTAGGCAGTTGAGCAACTTTGTGAACAATAAAAGGCTTTGGAATTTTGTTCTTCCGGAATTCTTCTGTCCAAGAGAACAGTGAGGAATCACATGATACTTTTATGTGTTCTTGACATGTTCTAACGTTACAGATTTTTCAACTTCCAAGGCAGTACAGTAACTCCATTCCAGTTCATATTTGTGAATTATGTTTATTGATGCTCTTGTGGTTTGCATACTAATACATTGAAATCTAGAGGTCATTTGAAGACATTTGTTTAACATCTTATGTAATTCTTTGGGTAATGTATATTGTATTCTGACTCTATTTTAACATCTTTTTCATGTTAATAGTACGGAAGAGGTATTGGGAGTACAGATAGTAAGCTATTCTAAGATATTTATAATCTATTTTCATCGATTAATGATTTTATTAAGCTTAGGAATTCAGTGGTTGGTCTTCCTATATTATGTAAAAACTCATGTTAAGTGGAAAGAAGAGGGAGCTTATTCAGAAAGTATATTGATATCTGTTGCAGTGAACTTAGCAGTTGCTCTTGCTGCTACGTGTAGACTGAAAGTGGGTCTCTTAGATGCTGATGTATATGGGCCATCTATTCCTACAATGATGAAGCTTCAAGGAAGGCCTCAGGTTACAGAAGGTACACATTTACATGCCCTATATTTACACAGCATAGCCTTATTTAAATTACTATTCATTTTAAATGTAGAGAACATTATGTTTGGTTTCATAGAGAACTATGGATATTTTCAAATTATCTGTTAGTAATTACAATAAACTACATATTTGACTGAAACTTGAAATAAATGGTGGAAAGTAATTTAAAATAGATAATGTTTTTTAGAAAATTGAAAACAAGGACAAGTTATGTCTTTATGAATGAGCATATAAGGAATTGGTCAAAGAGTCGGGATTTTACAGATCTTCATCTAAATTTACATGTACAGAATAGGGGATGCTCGCTAAACTTTTCTTAGCTTCTAGGATTCTTTGAGCAATTTAAAATAAAATTTTAGCCTATTGATCTTCTCATCGTAGTTACCAAATATGGCTGGATCCAGATTTTTTCGGTTGGCCAGATTTATCTGATTCAATCCAGATTTCTCAGCTCCTACAGAAATTTTATGGTTTTTTTTTTGAAAATTCTGGATATTCAAACTTTTTGGACCTTCTGAATGAATCAATTTTTAAAAACCTGGTAACAATGCTTGTCACTTAATTCTCTTCACTTTTATGCTGAAATATTGCTCACATGATCTTCTCATGTTTGAGCACTCTCTTCCAGAAACCTATCAATTCCAATATTTGGTCAAGAAGTTTTTGTTCAATTCAAATAATTTTTATTTACTTGCTACAATCTTTTTATCACCGGAGTGATTCCTTTCTGGGTTCTAGGACCTTACTAAAATTCTTGCTTTACACTTTCAGTTATAAAACTATTAAAATAGATATATTCCTTTTTTATCTGGTCACAAAATATCATTCCTCATGTCTCAAAGCCAAATGGTTTGCTTTTAATGTCACCTATTCTCCTTCTATTGAGATCATTAACTTCTTAGTGCCTGTATTTTAGACTACACCTTCCTTTCATCGTCCAGTATTTTGTGTTTTCTATCACCATTTAACATTAGTAGTGCGAGTTGCTATATGGTAATTGGAAATATGAGTTTTTGGCATATCCTTCCCTTAGAATCTCTGTACGTTTGGTGCTTGTTTCTCTATGTAGATGGCATATATTTTCACTGTTGTGAATGGGATTTATATTTTCAGGAACACCATCACCTCCTTATGTAATTACAGTTGATATGCCATTAATGTTTTTGTTGTAATGCTGTGATGATCTATACCAGATGAAAAAACTTGTACTACTGGGTGATTCCAGTCTTAAGTCATCTGTAAACTTGGCATATTAAGTCTACACATTTTAAGACTTTGTTAAAATCTGTTGTGGGATCTAACTTGATTGTCGTAGCTCAATTGGCATTATCTTTTGAAGGATTTCTGGGACTCTTTGGTGTGAAAACCCCATCAAGAATGATATCCAGATGAAGATGCCATAAGCTATCCTTACTTGAAGATTCTTGCTCCCAGAATCCAGATGTTTTGAATTAGCATTACATTGAGTTAGAGTACTACATAGACAGCAGAACATGATTACTAATTTACTACAAATGCTATAATTAGATGGTGGTTCAGCTCTCAAAGTTTCATCAAGGCTAACCTGGATTGAGTCCAACTGTGTAATGTCCCCATTTTTGGATTCTCTTGCAAATCAGTCAGAGCGGGCTTTCTGGGTTGGTGACAGCATAATTAGAGGAATATTTCGATGTCACCAGGTTGTTCGGGTGATCCAGTGGAGATGGTTGACACTTTCCGGACGGATTTCAGACAACTTGTCCATACTTACTATTTATAGTAAGTGCTTGCATGTCGTTAATCTCAATGATCACAAAATATACATGGAGGCTCTCTTGACATAATTGGAATCAACCAAACTGTCTCACATGCAGCAAAAATAGCAGCCTTGTGCCTACTTTTGTTTGAGATAAACAATAATCATTTGTTTCTTGATCACCCAAGATATTGCTCCTGTTCTAAGACTGAAGATATCCTATTGTTGACTCCCTGTCATCAATTAATCTGTCCCAATATCAATTTGTGTTACCAACTAGCTAAAGATCATCCTTACATTCCAAATTTCAAAATACAATATGCCTAGACGTACCTCAAGATCCTCTTTGAATACTATGGCTAGTGGATGAAAGATATGTTGGATGACTGACCAATTTTCAATAAAGTGATTCTTTGACCTGCTGAACAAAATTGCTTGAGGCTGTCAGTTTCAAACAAGTCTCCATGGGGGTCATCATTGTCTTACAATATACTATCTTGGATTTCTCATGTATTCCTCCTGCATATTTTTACTGAAAATGAAAAACAAACATATCTCCATCTATTTGAAAGAGTTCAACCCCTAAACAATAGCATAGGAGATGTAAATTTTGTGTCAAAAGTAGAGCAGAGATCTTATTTTACTTTGTTAATACATCTAGTCTTGCTTCCTTTGACAATCATTAAGTCATCTGCAATAAAAATGACCATATCATCCATTGAACTTTTGATGTAAATATCGGAATCAAGAGGACTGCTAAACGATGAAGCAATAAAAACATGATCAATTTTGGTGTACTGTACTCTTGGTGCTTGCTTTAGTATATATAGTGCTTTCACCAATCTTTACGCCATAGTAGCATTACTTAAAATCGGGATTGACTTGGCAAACCCAAAGTATAAATGGAATTCAATTACTTGGGGAAAACTTGTGAAACTAAAAATGCTGAAGTATTCATAAAAAACAGGGAAAAAAGTGCAATTTTTGTTATTTCAATCCAAATAAAGGAAAAAAATGTTGCTTTTCCATTGGGTGCAGCCCAAAACAGTTTTTTATTTTTTGCTTTTTAAAACTAGAGTGGAGGTTTGAGGGCTACAGGGACCTTCACAGCACATGCCATTTTTGATAAATTTTTTGCTTTTAATCAACTGTCGATAAATCCTTTCAATCACCTAACAATTAATTCAAACTGCTGAGATGCAAATTACTGAAGACAAAAGTGATAAAGAAAGAAAAAAATCAGGGTTTTATGCAGGGTCTTCCCGTTGGGCTCACCAGGTCCAAGTGAGTCTTGGTGGGAAACTTGCATACTAACTCATGAATTTTCTAGCCAACTCGGCTTGCGAGATGTGGGCAAGTTGCTTTCCCTGGTGGAAAACTTGCGAGTCTGGTGAGTACTTGCTGAATTTCAAATCCATGGTATTCACTATTACAATCTCCTTCTGCCACCCAAGGGTTTCACAAATTATGCTTCTAAAATATTTCTTTTTTGCATTGCATGTTCAAGCTGTTTTCATATGCTATTTCTGTGGGGAAGAAGTAAATGCATCAATCATGGTTATTTGTAAACCTGCCAACTTATGTTGTTTTTGTTGCAAATATACAAAAATATTTGCAAATGATTGTTTATTCAAGATTTTTATGCGATGTCAGCAATTTGAGTTTACAAGCAAGACGATAGTTAATACATATTGTACCTATGAAGTACTTATGTTTCCCTTCACCAGCTCTGAATAATATTGTACTTATGCAGAATCCAGATACACAAACCAATTTATATAGAAATATAAAGAGAATTTACAAGGCACAGCAGTCAGCAAAATGTTGAGCTGGATTTGCAAATGATCCAAGATCGTAAGATCTTGATTTATATTTGATAAGTTTATAACTATCATTTTTGATCTAGCCAAGTATCTGTGACCAAAATGTAATCTAATTTTTCTGCAATGTAGTCCAATCCCCTGTGTATTGTAGACCATGTATACTGGCCCTGGAAGAACATTACATCAATCAAAGAGTTTTTTTTTTTTTTTGATCGATAAGATGCTACCAAGGGGGTAGCACCCATTTATTAATAACCAGGAAGATTTACAGTTGAGGTCCCATCGGAGATCTGTATTCTGATTACGTTGCATTGGCGGGCCTGTGATGGATGATAACCCATAGACCATCTGCAACTTCAGCTGCTCTCTCAATTTGTGCTGGAGACAAAATGTTGGGGTAATGTCCCAAGAAGAAGTTGAAGACCTCCATATTGTTCCTTACTATACCATCCTTAAACAGTGCGATTGCTTGTTTTAAATCTTTGCACGTCCTTGCCATTGCGATGTCCACAATCTCCCCTAGGCTCCCACTGCACGGTTGTTTGTTGATGACTGTGATAGCATTGAGGGCAGGGCTTTTCCATGCATCTCGTGCGTATTCATTCACCACAAGCTTGCCTATATGAATTCATTGAAATGCTTTGCAATAAATGAATTTAAGTAAAAAAATGCGCTTTTCTGATAAAAAATTGTGGGCGTTGAAGTCACCTACAGATATAATCAGCTCTCTAGAGACTGCAGACATCCATCCTTTTTAGCTTCCTTGAAATTATTTCAAGAGTCAAAGAAGGAATCTACACAGAAACTACATATAAATCTTGACTAAATTCATAAGAAAGAAAACAGCCAATGATGTGCCGATAGTGCATAGAAGAATTCCTTAGGGTAAGCTTGGTTTGATTCCATTAAATTGCTGGACCTCCAATCTGTTTTGGAAGAAGAGAGTCAACTACTAGCCAGGTCTGCACCAAAGAGAGACAATAGCCAAAAAGTGAAGTTTTGAATGTCCTGAACACTTATTCACAGGTTTTGGACCACAAGTTTTATTTCGCAGCAGAACAAGATCAGATCCTTCCTGCTAAATCTTACTTTTTAGATTGTCTCGTATAGATATATAGATAGATAAATGACAATCGTTGGAGCTTGCTGCAAAGTGCATTCTTCTCTCCTTTCCTCATGAGCTTGCCTGCAAATAAGCATCACATAAAACCAAGGAAAGATTGAAGTCCTGATGAGCTATCTTCTTTTACCTGCTTTTCAGAACACAAATTTGGTTGAGTAGGTCTAATAATCCAGTATTGGGACTTTGATTCTTGTTCTTGCTACCCAGCATCCTCGTTGGAGGCTTCTATGGGTGAGTGAAAGAACTACAGATTCCGTGGGACCAGAAGACTGCTGAGTTTTAACAGGCTTGCTGCCTTTTTTTCAAGATCTACAAAGGTATCGTGAGGGACATCAGATGAGGAATGGCGATTATTTTAGAAAGGCACCTCCTCGTGAGGAAGAATACTATATGGGTTATGAGAAATTCTTTATGCAGAAGAAGAAAGGGCAGAAGACTTATCTTTGCAATGCACACTTCAACTTAGATTGTTGAGGAACAGGAATGTAAGAATAAACCTGAAAGGAAGAGATGTTTTTGATTGTTGAGGAGCAGGAACAGAAGACTAAACCTGGAAGGAAGAGAAGGTAAGATTTGTTGAGTAGAAGATACTTCCAGCTGCAACAATGGAAAATATTTGATAAGTTGGTTATATTGACAACAGCTTGTAATTAAACAAATTGTTCTTGTAATCAATAGGCTGCATCCAAACATTAGGAACGTGCATTATTTGAATTTGTTCTGGCAAGGGTTTATCTAGTTTGATATTTACACATATGCATCAGTAGTTCAGAAGATATAATGGCAAGGTGTGGCCAGAGACTACAACAAACTACCAAATGGCATTCCTGATTTGCTTAAGAGAGGTTTCTGCCCAAAATTCCCCTGGAAGAGCCAAAAAACGAATCCATATTGGAACAAATTTCAGAAGGTTCTCTGCAGGATTAAGGTGGGAATTCAATGTTTCATGAAAAGCCCTGCATGACTATTTAGAAGAGAAAACTGCAGCCCAACACTTCTCATGCATAATTATGATCCCCACCAGGTTGACAGCTTTTGAATTTCATACTACTTGTTTTTTAAGATATCTGCATGATTGTGATACATTTATAAGCGTCAGGCTGTTGAAAGGATTGTGTTCTCCATAGACTGATTTTGTTATGTATATTGATTTGAAAAGTACAGTGTGCTAGTTGATCATACTGGTTTTGAAGAAAGGCTGGCTGAAAAGAAATTTCTCATAATCTGCATATTCTCTTTCCTTTGTTTTTTCTCAAAATTATTCTCTGTTTTCTGGGAAGATTTATTGTACCATTTTTCTTTCTAACTGTTTCTTATTCCTCAAACAAAATAGCTTAATGTTTCATATGGCAATCCCCTTACTCTTGATTTCCCTTTTACCCATATTTTTATGGTAATAGGCCATGTTTTCATCCCTTCAATCTGGGTTTATCCCTATCCTCTATCCTCAATTTTGTCATCGTGTTTCTTATTTCAACTAGATTTACCCTTATTATCTGTCTATCCATTCACTTTTTTCTGGAATATCAACCCTGCTGTTATTCTCCCTCTTTGTTTCCGTTTTTACATTCTTGGTTTTTCTGGTTGCATGTGTGGTAGAGACAAAACATCGTAACCATTTTAAGAAACATGGTTGATCTTGGAGTGGCTTTCTGTAGATATGAAGATGGTGCCTATGGAGAATTATGGGGTTAAATGTATTTCAATGGGATTCCTCACAGAAAAAGATGCTCCAATCGTATGGAGAGGTCCTATGGTATGTTTCTAACAGTTGTTGTTAAAGCATTTCTCTACTATGTAGTCTGGCCTTATTCTCTCCAGTCTTTCTTCATTACATTTGTATTAAGATAAAGACATTAAATCAATTGCATAGTGTAAAGGGACATATCCTGTGGTGATGACTTTGATATATAAATTTATTGCATGTCACCGCCAATGGATAACCCCTTCTTTTTTGGTTTCATTTGTGATTCTTATAATCTAATAGCCTTTTGTTTATTTAAGCCCTACCATAAAAATGATTGTTAGAGAATTGCTTCTCAGGGACAAATGTTTCTGGTAGCTCTTAAATATGCTCCATTCTGTATTACAAAGAAAGAATGCATTAAAGCTTTAATATGTCTTACCTGTAAAGCTGTCAACTGTTGGTGGATAAACTGTAAAACATTTGGTGCTTCATTACATTTGTGTATTTCATCCATTTTGCTTTGTGGTCTCCATCCTTGTATATCAAATATTGCTATAATACATCTTTCCTAAAAGGAAATTAACTGTTGGTGGGTGCTCGGATGGGATAAGTGAGAGAATGCCTAATGCGCTACTTTAACAACTACCAAACAGAGAATCAAGTAGGGAGAATGAAATGTACCACATAAGGAATAGCAGAATTAATTAGAGTGTTTATATATTAATATATTACAATGAACCAAAAAATGCTCACAAAATTAGTGCACCACAGAATGAAATGACAACTTTGACCCAACCAAACACAGGCGATGATTAGCTCTCAATATGTGAGGATACAATTATATCGAGAAGAGACGGGTTTGTATATAAATGGCTATATTGCTTGGTATGACATTCCAAATCATCATTGCATCAATACTCACTAATCATACCAATGTTATTTACTTTGACTTCTAGATTAATCCATGTAAAGGCAGACCAACATCTATCTCTTGGAGAATTGAATTTTGCACTCAATATTTATATGCTGGGTGGCAACAGATGTTGTAGATATAGTTGCTATAGTAATATCCTTAGGTTCCTCAGACTCATGGCGAAGCCTGTGACTTCGACTGTGGTTTAAGCTGTGACTGCACTGTGCAGGCTGTAATTCACATGCTAACTCATGGCATGATTCTTGTTACACTTCTTTCATGTGTAGATCCTTAGTATGCATGGAAGAAGCACCCAACATGAGAGTGACAAGGTCAATGGGGGAGATTGACCAACTCATTCAGCAACTGAGACAATGTTTGTGACTGAAACAATATTCTGTAGCTGTGTCATGTCCCCATATTAAGACATTGTTTAAATTAAAGATTTAAACGCCATGATAAAGGCCGAAAAGTCGTTTCCGTCAAATATAGTGTTTGTCACCATCAATCGTGTATATAAACAATAATATTATTTTATAAATATTTTATATTCATGGTATTTATAAATGATAATATAAATACAAAAATAATATTATCAATTTTGATATTATTATAATATATTAATAAATATATTTATATATTTAAATAATAATATAAAAATTATTATAAATATATAAAGGAATATAATTAATGTAAATAAGAAATATTATTGTAATCATTTATTGTAATAATATACTAAATATAATAAATATAAATATAAATATTGATATAAATATGGATATAAATATTGATAATTTGAATATTATATACTTATAATATAATACTAATATTATAAGTAACTTTATAGAAAGTTAGAAACATATACCATGCAGTGGTTTAGTCAGAGGCAATATTAATATAGGATAATATACTAACACCAAATAAGACAACGAATATGTTTAGAAAGCTGCGATCCTTGTTAAGGCAGCAAATTACCCTTGGAAAGAAGATACGATTTGTAAAGGACTTAATGGTGTGCAGCGATTTATAGACAGATGATTAATGTTATAATGGTATGCAATAAAAGTCAAGGGAGCGATTAGACTTGAAGGTTGTGTGAAGAATTTAGTAATGGTTGTGATCCTTGGGCAGCGGTTTCTATATAGGGACAGCACTATTGGATGTGGCTACTCATTCTACCACGGACATATATATTATCATTTGTGATATGAGAAGGGGATAGGATGGAAGAAGATATGAGGAGGAAAGAATTATACATATATATTATCATTTGTGATATGAGAAAGGGAGAGGACGGAAGAAGATATGAGGAGGAAAGAATTATAATTTTCTGAATGTAAAGAAATCTAAAAGAATATATATGAAAGAATAATCAGATTTGGAATAAGAAAAAGAAGGAAGAAGAAATAAAGCAATACATGTCAAGCTGTATGAAGTAACCTGATTATACAGAAGTAATTGGAATACAAATCAATCAAGGAAAAAGAAGAACACTGAAATAAAGGTATATACTTCAGATTTAGAAAAGGTATGATCTATATCTCATTCCTAGCAGTCTAATAAGAATAGTATAGTTGCAAAGATGTAATTGAAATAATGATGCATATGTCATACTAATCATAGGATTAGCTATCATAATGACTAAAAGCATAAAATAGATTGATGTTGTTATCCTAAATTAGATAGGCAACATGTAAGAATAAGAATGTATTATCTAAGTATATGAAAATATGAAAGGATCATCATAAAATGAATGAATTGATAACTAAGGTTATAGTAACAAAATGTCATAGCCTAAGATACTAAGGCATTGCTTATATATTGTCAATGACTAGAATAAGTATTTAAGTTAATCATGATGAATAAGGAGGAGAAGTAGAGGTTCATGGCATATTGACCAAACCCATAGATCGAGATGAAGGGATATGGGTGAGCAATGAGGTATAATCATGGTTGATGCCATAGTTAGTCAAGAGTATCATCTGGCTAAATACTGATATCATGGTTGATGCCGTAGTTGGTCAAGAGTACCATCCGGCTAAAGACCGACATCATGGTTGATGCCTAAGTTGGTCAAGAGTACCATCCGGCTAAAGACCGATACATTCCCATTATCTTGTGTTGGTCAAGAGAACCATCAAGTAATGGATAGGCTCTTGTCTCGTGTTGGTCTAGAGTACCTCTCTGGGACAAGGGATGGGCCTTTGATTTGGGTTGGTCTCCGGTCAAAGGAATAGAATATGGACCCCTCGATTGTTCCTTTATAAACCCTCTGTTGTTGGGCAAGTGGTTTGATGAACATGTAGACCCAAGTATATCTCTCCCAAGTGGAATCATGAAATATGTATAATGGTTATAGTGAAAGATAGAATGCTTATAGCTTATGATAATAAAAATTGTTCAAATACATCTTGAGGTTAATATGATTAGATAAAAAGAATTGAATACTAATGTTCTCTATTCTAAGTTGAAATTGTGCAAGGTCAAGGAAAAATCTTGGCTTGCTAGAAGGGGACATTACAAGCTAGTTTCATTTTTAGCTGATAGGTTTTTATATGTGAGCATTGTAGTGCTCGGAATTGTCTCACGCCGTAAAAGTAAAAAAATTCACACTGGAAATTTTTTGAAACTCATCTGTTTTCCTATCGGCATAGTCCTTGAACCTCCTATGGGTGCAAGTGCTAGTTAGATAAATTATAGGGGTTCTATAAATGATGCCCCTTCCTAACCAACGTAAAAATAAAATGAACAACAAACTCTGCACCTTCAACACTTAACTAGAGACTAAAACAAGATGAAAGAGAAATTTAAGCTTTATCAGATTTACTGTGAGATCTAAGAACCATATGGCCTCAAAATTGTATTTTGCAATTTGCTCTTGGTTGCTCACTTCAATCCATTCCCGAGCATCCTCATCGTCTTCATATTCTAAAGAAGCCGACAATGAGGAAAGATATTTATTTATGGAATCCAGAATTGAGTCACAGATGTAACCCCCGATACCTCATTCCTCCGCCTGAGACAACACATTTGGCTAGGCAGAAATCTGAATCCTGTATAGAGTGGGGATCTTCGCTGAAGATTGCTTCGGCTCTTTGCCATTATGCATAGGACTCTCTGCCATATTACATAATGGCTTAACCTTCCTTTTCTTAACACATCTGTAGCCAACTTTTCCATACTTTTATCTACTCTTCTTCAACAACCATTTTCTTTCCTGACTTGATTGCACATTCCGATGCGATTGCCTCCTCTTTGACCAGGGAGCAATGTGGTATATCTATAGCTTTAGGCGGCAAAGGAGGGCCAAAATCTTATGAGCTTGATTTGCCTGTAAATTAGGGGAGTCACTATTTTGAGGGTGCTTTGATGAAGCAGCAGAAGAGTCCAAGTCTTCTGAAGAGGGAGAAGCCACAGGTTGCATGTCAAGGTGGAAAAGACGAGCCCTTTTCCACCATGTAGCCTATTGTGAGGAGCATTGCTTTACCGCTTTGCATTCAGATGCAATATGTCCAACTTGAAAGCATTTTCTGCAACAAAAAGGAATGTTCTCATAATCTAGCACTTGTTTCTATATTCTATCTTCAACTTGTAGCCATATTTCATCTGGAAGCTTCTTAGAAATATCCAGCTCCATCAAGATTCTGGCAGAGGTAGAGTGTATCAACCCATCTGTCTCCGGATTCAATTTCAAAAATCTTCCCAAGATTTTCCCTATTCCTTGAAAGTAGGCATCAACCCAAAACTAAAGGGGGAGGAATGGCAGCCTGATCCACACCAGTAAGACTTAAAAGGATTCTGTCATTGGATTAAACTCAGGGAACCAAGGCTTGACCAGCAAAACATTCTTATCCCAGTACTAAAGCCCCTTTTCCAAAATATATGATCTATCCTGTATTGATTGACATAGAAGAACAAAAAAGCCTTGAGCACTTGAAAAATTTCTATCCTATCTTTAATGTGAGATGACCATGATTTCAAAATCTATGCATGCAAGTCAGCAAGACTGGGCCATAGATTATGTCATGTCCCGATATTAAGCCATTGTTTAAATTAAAGATTTAAACATCATGTCCATTTGAATGCTTCTAACAATAATAATATAATATTTAATAAATAATATTACATAATATTATATGAATATTTTATTTATAAATAATAAATCTAAGAAAACAATTATGATAATATATATATGATATAATAAGAATATAGAACAAATTATTAATATATATGTTATTATCACAACATATATATATATATATATATATAGAATAATTATAAAATACATAATATAAATATTAATATATTAATTATTATATAATAATATAAATATTTAATAAATTAATCATTATTATAATAATAAATAAATCCCATCATAAGGGACCGATTAATAAAGAAAAAGCTAAGATTTAGAAGTAAGTATTACTAACAATAATAATTGAAATGTCTTAAGTTTATATTATAATGGTGCGATTAGAAGACAAATAAGAGGACAGCAGCAATTAAAGATAAAGTCAGCATAAGACAAAAACTAGCGATCATGATATATGAAGCAGCGGTTAAGATTCGAAATCACCGTAGTAAAATGAAACCGATCATCCTTACCACTTGGAGCACTTAACAAATAAGATAAAAGTCTTAAGAGGGACAACAATTGTTATAAATTGAAGCGATTCTATTAGTAAAAGCGGAGGCTATTATTAGTAAGAAGCATACGTATAATAATAAGGCAGCAGTTGATAGTTAAGAGACATGTCCATTACCTTGTCAAGAGATGTCTCCCTTCATGAAAGCTTATATATATATATATATATATATATATATATATATATATATATATAGAAGTTTGGGGGAGAGGGAAGACATGGGGAGTTCTGATTTAAAAGGCCTTGAACAAATAAAGTAAGATCAGCAGATGTAATCAGCAGAGAATTAAATGAGAGAATTATCATAGTTTGGTCTGCACCAAAATAAATAAAGGTACAATATATAAGGTATGTATTATTACATTTAACATTGATTGTTTAAGTACATAATGCATATAGAAAGTTATAAGAATTATGTATATATATATATATGAAATATATTCATATACATAACTATGTATTCATAATTAAGAATAGATCTATATATACATAAATCACATCATTATTTTTACACAAGTATATGGAATCCATGTGAATATGAAGTTCAAAGGGAATTGCCTTAAAGGTATAAATACAAGATCTAACAATGACGAGCAATTATAAGGATACCATATAAAGGTACTTCAATTTGCAGTCAGAATTAGTGAATGTGTTTATTAATGATTATTAAGTATGAGATTTGTGAGATTATATATATGAAATATGATAACTGATGGCATAACCATCTCATCACTTCTATTTCCTATAACCTTAGGAGAGGTGGTCTTGTTAGGGAGAGGTGGGGTAATTCCATCACGATGGTTTGGAAGGGTTTAATGCGCCCTAGACAAGGATGCTAGGGAGAGGCGGAGTAATTCCATTCCCAATCGCATTGGAGAGGGTTCAACGCGCCCTAGACATATAATTTCCCCATCCATGGTTAAGGAATAGAAGGAAGATGATATGGGAAGATGAACTTAGATTATTACTTATATATTTCTCTATTACTTCATCCTTAAAGGAATGTTAGGTATTGTGGGGAGAGGCGGAGTAATTCCATCCGTATTAAGGCCTGTAGGTTGGGACATAGTTTCTTGTAGGCTGGGTCAAGAGATGGTTTCAGCGTGCTCTATACATGTAAAGCCTAGTTCTACGAGGAAGAGTAATAAGGAAAATATGCATGATTGAATTATGGAACGTATTATAGAATAGTTATCAATAGCAAGTAACAATTAGGAAATAAATAATCCTTGGAATGATGTGAATACATTATCATTGACCTTATTTGATCTTATCATCGAAAATTATTAATCTATAATATTTCTAATGTCTCCTTGAGGAATCACTTTGAATGTAGATTCAGGTTTTAGTGCTTCCTCTAGAAAGGGGACATTACAGATTACTAAACTTACATATCAAACCTTATCAGAGAACTTTTCCTCTTCATAGAGCACCTCTTTACCCAACCGCAAGATCGGATGAGTACTTGTGCATGGTATAATATTTGTACGCTGGATTTGTGAGCACAAACCCTCGACATTCACCTTCTTGAAGCTTAGGATCCACCTTATTCACAAATAGTTGCTTTCCCTTAGCTGGGCTTTTGTCCTTTTGATGCCACATGATCTACTTCCCCACGAGGCAAGGCATCCAAACGTTGTTTGCATGGAGTCATTGGGGCTACAGGGGCCTTTTGACTCGCCAAGGAGGGGTCTGTTCCATCCTGTGCGTATTTCCTCACATCTACCAATGACACTGTTGTGACCAAATCACACATCACCCCATCAGACTGGGGACCCCCTTTTTGAGCTCAGGTGCTTTGCACAGGAAGTTGTTTTGTGTCATTTTGACTAAGGTATTCCGGGGCAGTGAAGTCGTTAGGAAGGAGATGATCGTTTGGATGGTTTTGAATGCTTTCTCTCTCCTTGTTCAACTAGATATCACGTCAATCAGTGTTTCCAAGGCAATTGTAGTATAGGAAGATGACCATCTTTGAGTAGGTCCTCCAGTGGGTGTCTTAAAGTGTTGTTTGCGTCTGAAATAAGTGATCTTGTGATTAAAGCTACCTCAAGAGATCATCTCAATGTACAAGGAGTTCCTAGAAGAGTAAGGCGTCTAGATTGAGCTATCCTTGAGGAAAGGATAGCTTCTGGCGTCTTGAGGAATGAACTATTAGATTGCCCCTGGAGTGCAGATCATGTTTTGGCGCCTTGGGATTGAAGTTGGTCTATTTCAAAGGTTTTGAGTAAGCGTCAGAAATGAGTTGTGGTGCTTGGAAGTAAATGTTAGTGCCTTCAAGAAGGACTGGATTGGGATGGAGCGCCTTTGGAAGAACCTAGTCAGTTTGAGCGCTTTCCCTTGGATTCCTGTAGATGGACATGCGCCTAGGTGAGTTGAGGGTGTTTTGGCGCCTTAACCAAGATGAAAGGCTACTTGAGCGCCTAGTTGAATGAGCAGAGTGAAGCTTCTGGCACCTAGAGGAGATCTTTGGAGTGTTTGGAGCGCCCAGTTGGAGAGTTCCCTTGTTTGCGCCCTTGATGGCAACCTATTCTAGCGCCTTTGAAGAGAATTCCTGGAGGATGAACTATGATATATGCGCTCTGAGTCTAGATGAAGCGCCTTCAACCTTATGGAGCGCCTTAGCTGCTTCCAGAGGAGGATTAGAGCGCCTGGGATAGTCAATTAGCACCTTAGAATGGTTACATGTGGAATTGAGCGCCCTCTCCAAGATATGCGCCTTCAAGTGAAGTTGGGCGCCTTGTCATGAAGAATATTGAAGTAGCTTGAGTAAGATACTATGCGCCTTGGACAAGTGTTGAAGTCTTGAGTTAAATTATGCGCCTTGATGCCTTTAGCACCTTCCAGAGGGCACCTAGTGTGATCTAGCGCCTTAATCCTAAAGAATCAGTGAGTGAGCGCCTAGGATTGAAGGAGTCCATGATGAGTGCTTTAGATGGCATAAAGTTGTGAAATAGTGTTGGAGCGCCCTAGTGAAACACAGTGAGTTTAGCGCCTAGAAGCAGTTTGTGCGCCTTGGATAAAGAGATAGAGCGCCTTCACAAGGAGGTTGAACAAAGAAGTAGCGCCTTGAGTGGAAGTTGGTGAGTTTGAAACCTTAAGATGACTCCTTGATCACCTAGGAGTAGTGATTGATGATGGAAGCTATGTTGAGCGCCTTGCTTTGAAGGATTGGAATTGGCACCTTGAGTTACCTTTGTGAATTTGCGCCTAGAGAATTTGAATGAGGTCGGAGCTAGAGTGTTTGGGCGCTCTTATTAAAGATGGCTTGAAAGGTTACAAATAGGACATATTTGCATCACAATGTGCCTAAATTGTAAGAGGAGTTCTGGCGCCTAGAAGTGACTTTAGCGCCTTAGGGTGCATGTGTTGAAAAAGATAATGGAATACATTTATAGGTGAAGCGCCTAGAAGTGAGATTAGCGCCTTAGAGTTTTGACATCCCCACTTGTTTTTGGTGCCTTGGACAAGAGACTTCAGAGTGGAACCTAGAAGTAGAGCATGCAACCTAGTTTGAGTGAAATATGCCTAGGAAGAATGAGTTTGAAATCATCTCATTTGAGTGCCTTCATGGATGAGAGGAAGTTATGCGCCTTAGGGGGTATCTCCAGTGTTGGAGTTTTGAGTTGAAATGAAAAGGCGCCTTGGAAGATTGAGCGCCTAAAGCAAGAAGGTTCTGAAGCGCCTAGGGTAGGAGTGAGTGCCTTGAAGCGCCTAAAGGTGAGGTGAGACCAGAGAGAGTTTTGCGCCTTGGAGCTAGATGGCATCATTTTGAAATCACATTATCTTGCGCCTTGATGAATGATTGAACTGCTTGAGTAACATGAGCGCCTTGATTGAAGTATCTTGGAGTGCCCTAGATACATCTGGCGCCTTAGGATGAGTGTTGGAGCTTCCAAGAGATATGTGCCTTCAAAGAGTTGGGATTTAGTGAATGTAGGCAGTACCTATCCATAGGATGCGCCTTGATGAAGTCAAAGATCAGGAGACTAGCGCCTTGTAAAAGAGAAGAATTTGAATGCTTTAGAGTCAATCCAAGGACATTACATCATCAAAACTGATGCCTCAGTGAGTAAAGTTTCTTCTAGAGGTATTCAACATCTGCTTCACCTCCAAGGAAGGTGTGATTGTCTACACTCCGAGAGGGTAATTTCAAAGGCCATCATGAAAGATCACTTCCTCTTCAAGTCCTTTTTATCTAGCAAGCACAAGGGAGACTTCTACATTCAGTTGCAAGGGGAAATAGTCCTTTTGAAGTCATTAAAAATGTCAAAGGACAAGTTGATCAGATTGGCGCCTATTGATATAAGGACCCTTGAAGGTAGAGGAGGGCATCTAGGCGTTCATGAGTGAAGGAAGGCGCACTTTCTAGTTTGGGCGCCCACTGAGACTGAAACTACCTCCTTTTGGCGCCCACACACCTTGACCTCATCTAAAGCGCCTTTCAAAAGGCATAGTGGTTTGGCGCCCATTAAGACTCCCCTTATGTTTTGGAGTTGCCAATATTTAATGCTAAGGAGGCCGACATTTAGGTAGCCGACCTCATTTAATGGAGGTAAATCACCTATTTAAGGGGAGCGCTTTCCCTATTTCACTCATTCATTTACAAAGCTTCATCAAGGGGCAGCGAAATTCTAATAAGGAGCAGCGATTTTCCTATAAGGACAGCGAATTTTCATAAAGGAGGCAGCAAATTTTCACCAATATTAGCGATTTTGTTGAATGCATCAGCAGATTTTGTCTAGGAACAGTGAATTTGTGAAGAGGAGGCACAATTTCTAAGGCAGATCTGAAGTCTAGAGGGTTGATTTGCTTTGAATTGCATCATTTATACTGATTTTTGCATTAAAATTGTACTTGCTAAGGCAGAAATTGGGTATAAGGTACGTTTGATCACTTCTATTTTATCAAGTTTCCTTGTATTTGTTTAATTTTGCAAGTATATTCAGAAAATCAGATAATGCTTCTATGAAAATAATTTAGAAAACCTCTTTGTACTTGAAAAATTGAATTAAAAAAACATGATAACATGATAAAAGTGCTGTAGAAGACTCGTAGAATCTATCATTTCAATCTACTTATCCGAGTCTATTCTTGCAGATAGATGGGAATGACGGCCAAGGAAAGACAAGTACTCATCAAGATGGATGCTAAGTCTAGCATACCGGAGTCCAAGCTGGAAACGCAGTGGAAGGATGTCGGCGACACCAACATGGGACACGTCAACTTGGAGGAAGTGAAAGACTTCTTGCTCGCGATCACCAGGAATGAGGACGTCAAAGCCATCGCGAAGAGCGGGATTGTACAAGCGGCTTGCTTTCCACCTGCCTTGCCAAGCGCCGAGCTTGTGTTGGAGTGTGTTCAGCACTACGACAAAGAGAAAAGACAAATCATAGCAAAGAATGGAACTGTTCTTGCTTACTTGCAGAGGGAAGCTATCCAAGAGATCTTCAACATCCCTAAGGCGAAAGGAGTCTTCATATGCCCTACAACAGCTCAGATGACGTTCGAAGGCAACTCAAAGGTCTACATGCAAGAAATCAGGAAGAAGTGGATGAATGATTCTTCGATGAAGATATACAACTCAGAAGACCCCAAGTACCACAAAGCTGACTTCAAGCAGGAGATAAGTTACTTGATCATGTTTCTGAATCGAGTAATAGGTAGGCCACAATCATCTACTTTCGAAGGATGGATGTATACTTATTTTGATCATATGTTTACAAAGAACAAGATGATTGATTGGGCTGGCCTTATAAGCCACTGTCTAGATGAACAATTTGAAAACTTCGATGAAATGAAGTCTTTCTTCATGACTTCATACCTTGTGTATATCTTGGCAAGAAATATAGTCTACAAGGGACTAACAGCTAAAGGGCAAGTAGGTACGAAGCCGGGACAGATTCTCTCTCATCAATGTTATCCCCAGCTCCACCTGAAAAACATCAATCACTATAAGAGATTCAATGATGCCTTTGCTATGTTCATAGTAAGGAAGTTGAGAGGTGAATTGCATCGAAGACTAACAGGTGCAGCCAGGAACTTCATCAAGCAGTATGGAAGGTATTACATTCAGTATGATAAGTTCACCTACATCAGGATTCAAGGATTCACATCATTCCCATACAGACTGCCTAGATATCCTTCAAACAGGATGGTGTTGTTAGAAGTTTCCAGACAACTGTTAGAGTTTCATAAGATGCAGAAAGCAAGGAAGAAAGCAGGAGTTCAGTTCCCTCTGCGACTGGGTAGATACTATTCTTGTCCATCCTTACAGGCAGCCGAGCATTCAGAAGTTGAGCTTCAGGCTTATCATCTGCATCCACATGATTCGAGGAGGGAAAACTTTGATCCACATGGAGCCATCAAGTAGTCTTACTCTTCTTACAGGCATAAAGAACAACTAGAGGATCACTGGGCTGATGCTATAGATGATGACGATATCAGGATGCAGAAGTGTTCACGATTGAAATGGGACCTGATAAGAGCTACAAAGATATTGAGAATTCCTGATCAGTTAGAAGGTGATCGAGCTCTTCTTGGTGATGAATATGATAAAATCCGCAATTTGCCTTATGAAGTCAATTGGGCAGATAGAGAAAAGGTTGATGATGAAGGTTTGATAAGGCCTGTTATTGCTATCACTGAAGAGCAAATAGACAAGCAAGTGCAAGCTTTGCTGGATGAAGGTAAGAAACTTACTTATATTAAGATGGGAGAAGTGGATTCGCAAGAACAACATAAAGCACTTAGTAAGGATTCACGAAGCAAAGGAAGTGAGAAAGATTCCGGACAGGGAAAGAAAAGGAAACAGCTTGAGATTGTTCAAGGAGAATCTAGTAGGAAGAAGAAAAGGATAAGCATTGAGACTGCTTCTTCTAGACAACCCGGTGATATCCCACCGAATCAAGACTTAGTGATTCCTGCAGAAACTCCAATAGAAGAAGTACCTTCCAGCCCGCATGATACTGAAATCATCGATGAAGCTAATACCGAGGATAAAGATGATGCTGAAGAGGAGTCATTACCTGCACAAGGAAGACAATTACAACAGCAACAGGATCTTTCATCACTGCCAGAATGGTTACAAGAGAGAATTAGAGAGAATTGTGAACTTGAAAGCTGTCCTCCCCTTCCAGTTGATAAGTTACTCTTGGATATGTCGAAGGAGAAACCGAAGAAGAAGGCAAATATCCTTTCCAAGATCACTAAAGATGAAATAGGAGTAAGGAAAGTACATGTAGCCGTTCCTAGGCTTGAAAAGAACATAGAGGATGTAACTCCTAATGATTATGACATCAATACAATCAATCTAGGTCCTTTGACTGGAATGCAAGTTGAAGAAGAGCTTCAGGATTCGATTGATAACGCTCGAGCTATCATAAGACAAGAAACAGAAGGCAGAATCAAGGCTGAGCAAAGATGTCGTGCCTTAGAGCAGTATATTCAGCATTTAGTGCATCCTATTCATCAGCAGGAAAAGGTTGCTACACCTCCATCTCTCCTTCCTCCTGAAACAGTTGGACACCTAGAAGAGTTGAAGTCTTCATCTCATAGAATGAGAGATTGGATGAAAAGATCAAAGGAGACTACATTTAGACATCTAAGAGACATTATGCAGGTAAATGATAAGATTATTAGCCTTAAGGACAGGGTACTTGTATTAATGACAGCTTGTGTTGAATTCAAAGACTTCAAGGATCAACATCTACCACACCTAAAGAGCTTGATGGAAACATCAGTTGATGATTTGTTACATGCAGAAGTCATTGAAGAAGGTAGAATATACAACTTTTCCTCCTGGTATTTTAGTCTTCGCATCAAAGGACAGTTGATGGATAAGATAGAAATAGATATGTCTAGAATCAGAAGCGTGCTTCAAAGGATTCAAGATGGAATTCATGCTTCTTTGATGAGGATCTGCAATCCTTTTGGGGAGATGACCTTTGAGAATCTGAAAGAACAAGTTCAAGTATTCTATTTTCAGGAAAATGATGTTACAGATGAGAGACTTGATAGTATATTCTCACTCGCTGTCCACCTTGGCGACAACAAAGCGAGGATATCTGATTGGGAAAAGACACTTGGCCTTTATTCAGTTGATGTACTTGAAGCCGAAGGAACCATTCAAAATGCGCCAAGTGTGCCTGTTGAGGAAGTCAAGCAAATAGTGTCCAAATTCATTGAATGCCAAGTTTCTAGTGATGGATATTCACATGGGGATTCTTCATAGGACAATGATATATCATTCTTATCTTCTTACGAGGCGTGCCTTTGATTATTTCTTCATGGTCTCCTTCATTTAATAAAGATAATTTCTTGTTAGTCTCCTTCATTTAATAAAGTTGTTCTCTTTCATTTAATAAAAGAGGAGTTTGTTACAACTACTTGTGATGTGGCTTGATCTGGTCCGCTGACTCGGCCGATCGATCTTGACCCTTCTTTTCTTTGAGGTCTATAAAAGAGCTCTTGTTGCTCTCATTTGTACGGTTGAAATTTCTGAAATTGTTGCAAGAGCTCTCTGAGATAATAAAAGATTCATTGTCTTGGTGATTCTATTTGTGTTTCCGAGTGTTGCATGGTTTCAATTTTCAAGCGAACATTAAATCAGATTAAGTTTCTCTTTAAGTTTATGTTAGCGAATGAAAGGTTTCTTTATTGCTTTGTGGTGAAATCAGTAAGTTCATACCATTTGTAGTTTGCGGCTCGTAGATTGCAGTGCATGGTTAGTCTGAACAATTGGACATCAATTTGATCTTTATGCTTGTTGAATATTTCATGAGCATAACTGATTTAAACATCTTGTACACCTTTGAAGATTGCACCTATCTTGTGTAGTTGTTTGTCTTGGCGAAGCAGGATCAGGTTTGATTTCATCTCAAGTGGTAATCATCCTTGCATTTAGGATTAGATTAGTGTTCCTAAACTTTATACCCTTTTGTCCTTTTTTTACCATTCAGTTAGAATTAGGATCAAGAACATTCATTGCTAAATCACACGCCATCAGTCGCAGTACTTAGATCCTCTAGTATCCACTTCCATAGTCCTTGAAACAACAAGTTACTTGAACAATTGCGTAAGTCCCTTTGTGTTAAACAGCAAAATCATACTTAGTCGCTGAGCTGTCTCTAATCAAAATCTTAAGAAAGGAACATTGGAGTCATCTTGTTTGATCACATAGTTCAGCATTCGAGAGACTTTGCTCAAGAGGGAGTCAGATACTTAGTATTTCACTCTAATTGTTGACTTGTCCAAAAACAATCATCAACAGACACCACATCTGCTAATATTGCCTTCACCTAATTCAAGACATTTGTTGTGGCATTAGACTCTAGATTCATGGACTTACGATTAGCAGGGAAATAAGCAAGATATTGCATTTTGAAAACCAGTAGAAAGGTGCATTTGTTTTCTGTAAAGAACATAGTGTTTTGGTCACCCTCTCTACTCCATTGTTTTCTTGACTTCCATCTCTCCAATTTTGCTCCTCCCTTAGTAGAGCTGAAGCAAACCGTTGAATGAGATTTTGGTCCTCTAGAAAAGATTCATATATGAGTTCACCGTCTTTGATAAGAGCTTGAACAATAGTTGATTCCTTGTTGATGCTCTACTTCTTGTTGTACCCATACAAATATTTTTCATAAAGAGTCATGTTTCAAGCTAAAATGTTGTCATTTTCCATCTAGCGATTTGTCGTTAGATCCTTGTCCCCATGGTCACGAATGCTATATTTGTTATCTTTAATCAATGTCTTTGCAGAAGCAATAGAAGAAGCTTTCCAATGCATAAGATGAGGTGAAGAATGAAGCTTGGATGAGGGAGAAGATGCAAAATTGACTCACGGGAAAATGGACCCCTTAGGGTATTGGGACTCGCCAATGCACCGAGCGTCCCAAAAAGAGTGAAACATGTCAAAAGATTGGTGCACTCAGGCCCTTGGTGCGTGCTTGAACATCCATGTGGTCAAAAGGATAAATGAAGATCTTGGACATCTAGTGGTGAGGTGCATGCCAATATAGAGAGCATCCCAAAAAGTGAAAAACACAAAAATTGGCCCTCTAGTGCATTGGTGCACCCCAATACAAGGGGCATATCATATGTTAAAAAAATGTCAAAAATGGACACTTATACTAGAGAGGCACATCATTACACTAGAGGGTCCAAAATTGTCTTAAGTGAAAAAATGGTACACTCAATGGTGGTGCATGTGCTTGAACAAAGAAGGGGTATTTTTAAAGTTTCAAGTCAAAGAGGTGCATAAGTGGAAAAGCGTGCACTTGCATAAAAAATAGGCAAAGTTGAAATTTTCAAAAGTGCCACTCTGTCATGACTCGATATTTTCCAATTAAAGATTGGAAACCATTCATCATAAAAATCGTCTATTTAGAGGTGAAGATTAAATAATCCCAAGTCTAAAAGGCCAATTGGCATAAATGAACAACGAGACAAGAAGTAACGGCTATTCCTTGAAAGCATTTGAAATTTCGAAAGGCACTGATTTTGAAGTAATAAGCCACGCAAGCAAAGAAGTTATGATTAATGAGGAATCGTCGATTATATTCTAAAGGAAGTAATACGATGAAGGTGGCGTCAATGTGTTAAGAAGACTAAATAATGATAATCATAGATGGCGTCGATGATAATAGAAGATCAATATTTGCATGAGAATCACGATTTCCCAAAGAAAAAAGATTACTCTCTTTAAAAGACATAATGATCATATTGCTAGGCGACAGCATCCATTTGTTAATGATAAAATATTGTTAAAGTAACAATAACAAAGAGACAAGATTCTAAGAGACGCCTCTTCTCACATTTGCGTCCCTCCAAGTCTTTAAAAAGGGACCTTGTGGCAAGCATCAAAGCAGCGAACATTCATTCATTCAATCACAGCATACAAAAGGAAAAGTTCCATTGTTCAATCATTTCTGCATTTTAGTTCAAAGCATACAAGGAAAGATCACTGACAAAATAGTAAGAGATCTCTGCAGAAACATCATCTATAGACAGAAAAATAAAGTATATCACAGCTGCCTCAAACAGTGTCCATTGCTGATAAAAACTAAGATTTTATAATAAGTACAAACTGCGTAAAGATAGAAATCTTCTCCATAAGCCAATCGGCCATTAAAGAACATTACAGCAGTCAATACAAAGGGAATATATCAGCAGTGATACTCCATAGACCGTTCCCACTACCATAATATTAAAGTGCAATAAGCTAGCATAATAGGCTTATGACGAATCATGAATACCCAAGATAGATAAGGGCAATAGTGTTAATCCACTCGCCACTATGATGAGCATGGAAGATTAGGGGCGGGCAATCAACCAAGGATAGGTACGGGTTCATTGGTCTAGAGCACCCCTTCGAGCCCTTGTCTCAAGATGTTACCTTAGGAGGCAAGAGGTGGTCTTTTGATTCGAGTGGTCTAGAGAACCCCGAGTTAAAGGAAGGTCCTAGAGTGGCCTGGGTCTAGAGTACTCCTCGAAGGAAGAACGACCTATACCATTGGCATTGTACCCTAACGGATTCACTCTCATAAGATGGAGGATTTGATTAACAAAAGGCCCAAGTATATCTCTTCTAGGGAATCATGAAATGTGTACAATTAATCTATGATAACAAATGGCTTATGTTTATAGATGATGACATGTGATTTTGAAAGAAGATTTGAATACTAATGTTCTCTTTGAAAGTTGAATTGTTTGCAAGGTTGCAAAAGTTTTGGCTTACCAGAAGGGAACATTACACACTCAATGTATTGGCGTGCACCTATGCAAATGATGTCCAATGTTTGCCTTAAAAACACAAAAGGTGTTCATCAAGACCAAAGCGTGCACCCTATGATTAAATGGTTAAAGTTTTCAAAAGATCATTGTAAGTGATAAAGCATGCATCCCCTCGAAGGCATGTCAAAAAGTTAATTTAAAAAAAAGATCTCATTGACCATGAGCACGTGTGCCTATGGGAAGGATGAACAAGAAAGTTTCTTTTAATGCTGAAATGCGTCCCTGTCATATGGGAAGGATGAAGTATGGGTACGTGGATAGGATATACCGGCACAACAATTTTTTTGGAGGGACTTGGGTACGTTCCGGGTACATTCATACAAAAAAAATATAAAAATCACACACACACACAAGCCAGCCAAAAAACTATAATATATTAATATAAAGAGATTAAATTTTTTTTTAACTATATTCAATTTTTTTTTAAATACCATACTATCTATACCATTTTAATATGGTTTATTTTTTTAACTATATTCAAAAAATTATTAAATACTATAAATATGTTAATGTTAAAATTTTTAAATATTATAGATGTTAAAAATTTAAATTCTATCAATAGTTAATAAATTATTAATAGATAGTTATTACTTTAAATACTATCGATAGATATTAAATACTATTAGGATGAATTTTAACAATACACAGATACTAGGTTATTTATTATTGTAAAAATTAATATGGATTAGATTCCAAAGAGTTTAGGGTTATTGATTTATTTATTATTACAAAAATATAGATTAGATTATATATAGATATGGCCCCACTGCAATAGTGGGTTGCACCGATAGTTGCAATGAAATCGACAGATAGAGACCATCTACCCAACTATTTGTTTTCATTAAGTGCATTATTATTTTGAAGAAACCAGATCGTTTAGTGGGGATAACTATAGACATTTAGGTTTCCTGCATCCAATAAACAAATAGGGCATTCCTCGTTCGAGTAGCAAATAGACAATATGAATTTGCATCTGTCATGTTGTGTTCGCATGCCTTTTCCCATTGCAGCATCACCTAAAACAATTTAAATCGTTGTATAAAAGCAATGAAATGAAGGAGATGTCATTGTTTAGGACTTTTCTGTGGGCGAAAAGTCAACAAAAATTCGCTTTATGCTTGGAATTGTGATGAAATCGCTTTGGAAGCGCCATGTGACAGTCAAAATTGCGTTGGTTTGGGAGCTTTTTGGTAGAAACGTTTCGACTTGGGAAATGCTAAACCTTGGATGAATCCGTAGAAGATTCTGACGCAAATATGATTTCGAGACGTTTTGTACTCGGAATTGGCATGTAATCCCGCAGATTTGACAACTTAGCGTAAGACTAATTGTAGAGCCAAAAAGGTGAAATGCAGAGAGCTGAGGGGCAATAAAATACACTTGACTTCGATACCTTGAGCAGAATAAGTTAGCTCTACAATTTCCTGATTTATGTAGCTTTGAAATGACTTTTCCACAATAGGGTGGAGTCTGCAACAAGTATCCTCCAGCTTTTGGTCAGACAGTTTCACATCGAACCATCTTAACACCATTAAGAAATGTCTTTTGGATCCAAATTTGTTTGACAATTGCAAAATTAACTTTTGTCTTTTTAACATGATTGGTCTTCCTACTTCAAGCAAAACATGCTAAAGATGTTGAAATATATTTTATTACATCATAATATAATGTAATATGTTAATAATATATAACAAATATTATTAACATAAATAAATCATAGCCATCAAAGATAGTTATAGTTGGTTGGTCGGGTATACCTGGTGTGGTTGGTTATTTACCAACCAATCCTAATGTATATATTGCTGCATTCTCTCAATAACAAATTGCTCATTGCTTTCCCGAATTCATTATGGTATTAGAGCATTTATAAAATCCTTGTGCCTGTGTGTGTGAAGTTGGATGTTGAGAATCCCGTGAATCAGAGTGGAGGAAAGTTGTAGAGGCGTACATAACCCTAGCCCTGCAACTAGAATCATGAAAGGCGTCTTAACTTTCGCCAACTTTTGTCTTCATCTGCCACCATTAAAGCAAAATTGCAAAAAAAATCATGGGAAAACTCCTCCGAGTCGTGGCAGGAAAACAATCCAAATCTTATCGTTGGTTCAAAATTGGTTGAGGAAAATAAAAATGCCTTGTCTGAGATGCAAGGTGACTGCGTGAGAGCATGTAATGAACCCACTCAATCTGACTTCAAAACACTCCAATTTCTGCCCTTGTAATTTCATCATACAGTTGGTGTGCAAGGTCTTTGTTCGCTGATTTGATGTTTCAGTTTGATATTGCTCGTTTGGAATAGATGCCAGGATGCCTTTTATAGACTTCTATAATGTCTAAGTGAAGATCTAAATGCAATGCAATTCTCTTTTGGGATTCTCAAATGCAAATACATGAAAACTATATATAAAAAGTGCATCTACAGCCAATTGACATTTTGTCAAACACTTGGTACGCATACTATTAGGTTGATCATGAATTATAATAACATACTCAATTACAACCATATCAGATCAGCATCTTATATCTCCTTTATTGCACTATAATGTCTTCTACAATGCTGATATAAAATGGGCCAAGACACTTGGCATTACAACATATGCAATCTATGCAATATCTGAGTACAAAATGCAGCCCTGGTATTAAATTTAGAATGCAATATATATGCAACAAATGGCAAGAGGAACCTGATAACAATTGTAGATGAGCTGAAGACTTGATAATAACTCTTGTTGATGAAGAAGACTCTCCAAAATGATGAAATCGACCTCTTATTAGTGCCGCCCCTGTTCTGGATCAGAATGCTTGTAACAAATCATTAGCAGCTCCTTTCGTCCCTTATAAGCTCCAAATATCATCAATGGACCTCAAGGAATGGTGCGCCTCACTCCAAGGAAGAAATCGATGCCAATCAAGCCCTCCATGAATAAAATCGTCCCTCTCCAGCTAGCTGATATGTGACTGGAAATTTATATCAGAATATTATATTCTCCAAAATCATCCCCAACAAGAATGAAGATGATGACTCTAATCAACCAAAATGCTCCTCAAACTACTCCAATTAATTATCTCTCCAAATCGGCCTTTGGCCACAAATTTTGACACGTTGAGAAGTCTGAAGTAACTCCTCCAATCAGCTGCAACCCTTCAGTAGATAGTTTCACTACCTCAGTTATGCAAATCAAAGAGAATGATCGTTCTCAATGACTGAAATAGTAATCTGCAGAAACCCTTGGCTCCACAAATGATCATGACAAGAAGATATCAATCATCGAATGTCTAAAAATGACCCCCTTAAGATCCTTTTATAATTCCCTTGGTGAGCTCACACACTTCCCTTGCCAATGTGGGATAAAAGATAATTTATTTTTAGTGACTTTATGGTATAATATTTTATTTGAGTCACTATATTAAATTAATTTATTATAAGGTTACTTCTTTTTTTGATTTTAATTTATTTGATAACCTTATAAAATAATTAATTTAATAATTTTCTCCCTTATTTCTCCAATTAGCCTTCGGGAGCATAAAGGCTAACTTATCATCATGATGGCCACTAGGAAGGGGACATTACAGAGTAGTCAACGTGAAGACAATCCTCAAGAGCCTACATAGACCAAGCACTTTAAAGTTTTAAACAAAAGGTTGCGTCGGTTTTCTACACATAAGCAAGCCGTCGTCAATTTGTCACCATGTGACAGGGTGACTTAAGCCTATATGGAAACTATTATGCCCATGGAGAAATTCACAGGTGCATATAAAAAATTATTTCCCTTTCTAAAATTTTTATGAAGTTCAAAGAAAAAGGGCACGGGAAATTTTTTTTATTTTCATTTGGGGAATAAAAACTTTGGGGAGTATCTAAAAAAAAGAATTGTTTGAAACAAAATTTATTTCTTTAATTCTTCTAGAGTTCCAAATTAAAATATTAAAAAGTACAAATGAAAAAAGAAAGGAGAACTATATTATTATTTTATTGCACTTAATTTGGAGCAAAATTGAGATATAAATTACAAGCCATTTCCCTGTTACAATTTTGTAACAAAAATCATAGCGTTTGGTATTAACGGTGCCTCTAATTCACATTTATGGGTAATGCCGTTGTGTTGAATTATTGCATCTAACGCCTAAAAAAGCTGCAACAATGATGTTTGTGGCATTGACCTTGTAAAACGTCGGGGAGATATAAGGATTATATTGCTTGTTAGAGAGATAAGGACCTCCAAAATTCTAAACAATGGCTTTCAATGCTCCTAAAATAATGCTTCTTGACTCTCCGTTTCTCAGAGGAGACAATTATGCTGCTTGGGAAACTAAAGTACAAACTCAACTTGAGTTGGAAGACTTGTGGGACATAGTTTCTTAACATATCACTAGAGTTTCTTAACATATCACTAGACCTGCACATGCTGGTGTTGAACAAAATTGGTTTGATAAGGCCAATCAAAATGTCAAACTCATAATCTTGTTTGGTGTTTCTGATGAGGTTCAACCTCACATCAGAATAGCCACAGCTGCCAAAGAGGCTTGGGATCGCCTCAAGATAGTATATGAGGCCAAAACTCATAATCAAATTCTTCATTTGCAATGCCAGTTACATTGTTTGCAAATGCCAAGTGGTGAAAAAGTGGAGAATTTTTTCAGAAGAGTTGCAAAGATTAGGACATCACTGCAAGCGTTAGGGAATGAAGTGTCAGATGATTCTCTTGTTCCCATTGTCTTGAGAGCACTAGCCCCTTTGTTTTGCATGTTTGTCACATGTCTCAATGTGACTAGCAAAAAGTCATCTTTTGAGGAATCAGTGAATTTGCATTAACAAGAAGAGGCAATTCATGGTGAGACCTTAGACTCCCAAGAGAATCAGGCCTTCACATCATAGCAGAAGGGAAAGAAACCTCAACATCGGAGTGTTCCATCAGGTTCATCAAAATCCAAACATGAAAACTCTTATACACAGAAAAATAAGTGTCTCATTTGTGGGGAGAAGGGACACAATCTATAGGAATGTTGGTACAATTCTTTTGCAAATAGTGAATCTAATCAGAAAAAGCCACAAAAGCATAGGGGGACAAGAAGAATCCCTGTTGGCAGAAAAAGCCTAACAAGCAACACAACAATGTTGCCTCTATAGGTGATTTAGATGAATAAGATTTCTTGTATGTTGTAGAAACCCAGTCTCCACTTCTAGCAGTCTTGTATGGGATGTTGATTCTGGTGCATCCAGACATATGACAGGAGAACAAGAGTGGTTTTATAATCTCACCCCATCAACTTCATATGGGCAAGTTTCCCTTGGTGATGATACATCTTATGAAGTTTAGGGAATTGGAGATATTTCATTGCCATTCAAAACTCACAAATGTCAACTTACTAAGGTTCTATATGTTCTAGGGATCACAAATAACCTTATATTAGTAAGTCCGTTGCTAGAGCACAACTCAAAGGTTGAATTTGACCGTCATAATGTTGAGAAACATTGCCTCATTCAAGACAAGACTTGCAATGGTGCAGTTGTTGCTTGTGCTTTAGGGGTCAGAAAAATGTTTCAACTTGTTGATGTCATACGTGAAGACAAGGCCTTGTAGTCAAAACTAGTTCATCCACTACTCTTTGGCATAGAAGACTTGGCCATTTGAATTTTAGCTATCTTCTTGCATTGAGTAAAAGCAATATGGTGCAAGGACTTTCCCCCATGTAGAGGGCAGAAGTTCTTTGCTCAAATTGTCTTGTCGGAAAGCAACATCGGGCTCCTTTTCCTACTATAGAAACACGAGCCTTTGGTCCCTCGGAGTTGGTGCACATTGATTTGTGTAATGCCTGGTATTTACTATTTTTTATGCATGACTATTCTAGAAAAATGTGGGTCTATTGCTTGACTTGTAAAGATCAATCTTTTGAGAAAGTCAAAGCATTTTGAGCCCTTGTAGAAAGGTCTTCTGGTCACTCTCTTAGAGCCCTTAGCTCAGATCGAGGGAGGGAATTCACCAGTAAGGAGTTCTCAAAGAAGTGTATATGACTCAATCTTAGGGGTATACTGCACCTGGCTAGCAACAAGAAATGTGCAGACTTGTGAAATCGTAGAACGATTTCAAGCAGGCTCCTCGAGCCTAGTCCATAAAGATTGATGAGCATCTCCTTCAACATGGATTCACCAGGAATCCATATGATCCCAATCTCTATCTCAAAGAGCAAGGGGGAGATTGTCATTTTGATTGTATATGTTGACGATCTAGTCATCGCAGGGAGTTCTCCATAGATGATTGCAGCAACAAAGAATGATCTCAAACGATCGTTCAATTCGCCAGGAATCCATATGATCCCAATCTCTATCTCAAAGAGCAAGGGGGGAGATTGTCATTTCGATTGTATATGTCGACGATCTAGTCATCACAGGGAGTTCTCCATAGATGATTGCAACAACAAAGAATGATCTCAAACGATCGTTCAAGATGACTGATCTTGGCTCCTGCATTATTGTCTTAGACTTGAAGTGTGGCAATAGAAGAATTAGATCTTTGGCTCTCAGATGAAATATGCCAAGACATTGCTCAAGAAATTTAGAATGGAAGATTGCAAGCCTATGTCGACCCCCATAGAGACAGGGATGCAACTTTCACGCAATGATTCATCACCTCAGGTGAATGCTACTCTTAATCACCAGTTGATTGGGAGTCTCATTTAATTGACCTACACCAGGCCTGACATCAGCTATGCCGTGCTATCTTTCTAGGCTTATGTAGGAACCTAAGGTTATTCATTGGAAAGCAACAAAGCGTGTTTTGAGATACATCCATGGTACAATGGCATATGGCCTAGAATACAAACAAATTGTAGATATTTTCTTTGCAAGGATACATGGATGCAGACTATGCAGGTTCTGTGGATGACATGAAGTCTACTTCAGGCTTCATTTTCTTTTTGGGATCTGATCCAATATCATGGGGGAGAAAAAACAAACCACTATTGCTCGCTCTTCCACAGAGGCAGAATATCGTGCCACAGGGCGAGCTGTTTGTGAGACGATATGGTTATGTCACATTTTGACAGACATGGGTGTTCCTGAGACATGTCCTACAACTTTGTTTTGTGACAAGGTGTGTTGAAACTTGTTTAAAATCCTATTTTTCACGAGTGCACGAAACACATTGAGTTTTAGTGCCACACATTTGCGAACATCTAGATCTAGTATTGTTGGAGTCAAGAGCAACGTGCTGACATATTTACAAAATCTCTTGCAACTGTGAAGTTCAAAACTTTTCGAACTTTCTTGCTTTGCTCTCTTGAGCATATGATGTAATAAGGGGGGATTGTTGGAATACATTTTATTACATCATAATACAATGTAATATGTTAATAATATATAACAAATATTATTAACATAAATAAATCATAACCATCAAAGATAGTTATAGTTGGTTGGTTGGGTATGCTTGGCCTAGTTGGTTATTTACCATCCAATCCTAATGTATATATTGCTGCATTCTCTCAATAACAAATTGCTCATTGCTTTCCTGAATTCATTAAAAGAAACCATTAATATATGGGGCCATAGTGATTTTTTTTCTATCAAGGCAATTCCTTTTTCAAAGCAAAATTGAACATTCCAGCTTGATATGGTGTTCCATACTATGTCACAAGGTTTGTGTTCGTGTTTGAGTTCGGGATAGATAAAATTCAGATCAAGTTTGACAAAGATAAAAAAAAATTCGTGATTAAATTCATCTAATATAAATTTCCAAATTTTTTAGAATATAAATTTAAAGACATTGTAATAAATTTGAAAATATTAAAATATAAATAAAGTTTAAAGTTAATTTAAATATTGTAAATATTAAATGTTAAATTTTATATATTAAATATATTAATAATTAAAATTCTAAATTAAATATTTAAAAATAATAAATTTTAATGCATTAATTTTTTTGGGCAAAAGGAGAAATATATTAAAATAGAACAATTACATATTACAACATAGAGATTTCCAGATGGCCACCGCCATCAATAAGGGATGAAGAGAGAAACCCAAGGATGTTTTCCACTATCCCGCTTCCAAAAGGATATAGAATAGATCGTTGACTACCATACTCTTTGACAACATAAATCCCCTTCATTGCCTGGCTAGAAAGGAGGGGGAGCCAATCCCATCCGAAAAGGATGACCAAGCTTTGAAACTTGTAGATAGCCTTTGAAGGAGGATTCCAAGAAGAGTAACATACAAAAACCATGATCTGAAACAACAAAAAACGAGGAGGCTCACGCTTGATCATTATGAAGAAGTTGAAGAAGCTGTGAAGGTTTATCAATAGACAGAAGCCCCCACTCAGAGACATGCTAGATATGATTATCATCTAAAGCCCATTTAACCAGACAATACGCAACCGCATTTGATTCCCTAGGGATATGGACAAAAGAGCTTCAAAATTATGAGTAAGGCAAAGGATCTGCTTAGCTAAAGATGCCAACCTCTAAGAGGATTCACGAATCCTTACTTTATTCAAAAGAGAAACTAAGATTATGGAGTCTGTTTCACAAATAACCTTTTTCCAGCCCAGTTCACAAGTTTCAGGAGTTCCCCCAAAGGCCAACTACTGGGATTCTTCCAATGATAGATTTGGGATCCCCCCACTAGGTGGGAACTCTTAAAATCAGAAACCTTAGACCACCCCACTACTTGAAAGACTTCACTCAAGGGATGAAGAAGGGGAAAAGAAGGGAGGATCAGGGAGTGGAGATCCCAAGCATCATTCCAAAAAAGAGCCCTATGACCATTTTTGTGTAAAAGCCACAAAACCATCACAAAAGTAAAATGAAGTACATAATCCACTTAAATACAACATCACAAATAACAAAAGTAAATGATGTAATTAATCTGCTTAATTACAATATAAAAGATAAAATGATGTAATTAATTCGCTTAATTACAATATCACAAGTAAAAGATAAGTCTCATAAATATGAATCAATAAAAGTCATTAAATCTTACAAAAGTCACATGCTCAATCCAGGTGAAAGCACTATAAAATAATATACAAAGTCCATGGGCATTCATGCCATATTACATCCAATTACAAGTTACAATAATCATGTACAACAAGTATAAATAAATCAATACACTCTTCAGTCTTCACGAACCAAGTGGTTCTCCTGTGAGCCCAGAGACAAGAACATGGCCCAGGGGCTTTTCCACCCAACCATGAAGCAATTACACTTCCCCAGATCCCTTCATTTCATGAAGGAAACCCAGCCCTACATGAAATGTCTAGCTCCCTGGAACAACTGGCAGGTGGGAACAACTGATGCAACTTGATGTCTTAATGTGCAATTCTAAATAATGAAATGCATAGTGTCTCACAATAGGATGTGGCAGAGATATATATCAATAAGTTTGCTAGACAAAATATTCATCTTTTTCAATGACATCTCGATTAGATCTTGTTGTACCCAATCAAAATTTTTGCTTCATTAAGGCATTTCGAGCAAGTCTAGAAAATTTTTCGTCAAAAAGTCAAAAAAGCAAAATTTGTAAAAATAGACGTCAAATTAGGTTTTCTGGGTTTCTTGAGATACGGATGCTGGCAAAATTTTCTAAAAATAGAATCTTCAATTCAGGTGTTGTGTCTGATTCTGATTGGTCGATTTTGCTTCACGATCAGCGTGGTCTAGACAGAATCTGCAAAAGGTCAAGTTTTCTCTATTGGGTCATTTTTGCTTTTCAGAAGGCAAAGCATGTGCTTTGAAGTCGTCAATAAAGGAAGTTCATCTGCCAGAACTCGTTTTCAAGTTTTCAACACTGTTCCAACGATGCAGAATCGACGAACAGTCGTTGATTCGACGAAGAATGCAAAACGGAGCAGGGTCAATCCTGAGTGAGGAGAAAAGTTGAAAATATCAAAATTTGACTAAGTCTGGAGAATCTAGGCGCCCCTGGAGGCTAGGGGCGCCCAATTGCACCAGTGTTAGATTTTTTTTTGCGTTTTTCAAGAAAATTTGAGAAGTGTCTTCGTTGGTCAATTCCGGTGAGCGTAAGAGCAGTCATTTTGGTCATCAAGCCCCGAAAAGCTGGAAATCACGTCAAATGTACCCAGGCTACCCAGTTCATTCACTATCTAGTGGTAGTCGATTGACAAAATTGTCAAAATCGACATCAGGAAGCAGCTGTCAGCACGCGAAACGAAGCAAATTGCAAACGAGGGTTGGAGATCAGGAATTTGGCTAAGGCATTGGATTCCAGTCACCCATGGAGGCCAGGGGTGCCCAACTTCTCATGCCTTAGATTTTTTTACACGTTTTTCAAGAAATGTAAAAAATGCTCCCATCAGCTCGTTCCAGGTGGTCAAGCTTGGTCAAACTCAGTCAAATGTAGGTAAAGAGATGGGATTTTATCACATATATGTTCAAGCTATTCAAATCATCCCTCGTCCTGCCTTAGCAGTCATCCCGACGACCAAAAACGAAGATCAGACAGGAGCTGTTGGCACGGAAATCGAGAAACGACAATAAAATTTGAATTTTCCAAAAATTTTCGAAGGCATTGGATTCCAGGTGCCCCTAGAGGCTAGGGGCTTCTAGTTTCTCTAGACTTAGAATATTTTTTGAGTTTTTTTTTTTCCGGAAAACGAAAATCTTCCTTCGTCAGCTCGGTCAGGTTCACAACAAATTAGTTTGGCGCATTTCTCGAGGCAGGCAGACGATACAATTAGCTCAGTTTTCATCGGGCCTGCCTATCTACCAGATCATTAGACTCAGTTTTGTTTCAGCAGACAAAAATCGACAGCCAAACATAGGTCATCAGTTATCGGAATGTGCACGAAAATCGGAAAGTTGAAAAAGTTGCAAAATTCAGAAAAATGGTTAAGGCATGAAAAACCAGGCACCCCTGGAGGCTAGGGGTGCCCAACTTTTCCCAAAATTTCATGCCTTAGAATTTTTCATATTTGATAGTGTTTTTTCGACAGCCGCCTCCAAAACTTCATCCGGCGACAGGTTCCAGAGGTCAAAGTTGCAGTCAAACGTCGTCAGATCGTCAGTCCGAGGCTGGGGATGAAATCAGGATTGATAAATCTTCAAGGTGCCATGATCAGTCAGCTTTTTCAGTCAATGGTGACAGTTTGCCATATTGTTGAAGTCAGGGACAGGTCACACTGGAGTCAAAACAAGTGCAAAAGTGTCGAAAACGAAGGAAAAATTGGTTAACACTTTTGCAGCCTCACGTGTTTGATGACATCATCAAAGAAGATATTTTTCATCATCTCACACGTGAAGCCATAGGCAGCTATTAAATATGCATTCTTCCTATTCGAAGACATCCACTTGGGTTTGTGCTTTAAAAGATGCTTTCTTCATGGATAAGATTGAAGCTTTATTCTTTCACAAAGAAAGCTGCTTTTTTTGCCCTAAAGTTCTATAAAGACAAGCTTTGGCTTCTTTTATTTCATTATCTTTTGCAGGTTGCATCTAGAGGGAAGATTTTTATTTTCTTTTCACGAAGATTCGAAGGCTCAAACGAAGTGTTTTTTTAGTGTTCTTCATAGGTTCGGGATAAGGAAACAAGGAGGCATGCTTTTTCAAGGTCCTTTTTTCTAGGGGATCGTTTTTCAGAAATAGGACCGAAGGTTTTTCAATTTTCATCGAGATGGGTCCATCTAGAATTTCATCCTCTTGAAGATTGAGAAATTTTATTTTTCTGGGAATTTGTTTTTTTGCTGCTTTTTCGGGAAACCCTCTGCTTTTTCAAAATTCGACGATCTGGGTTGCTTTAAAACGGAATTGCCTACAAAACCCATGTGCTAGCTTTCTCGCTCACTATCTGCTTTTTAGAAGAAATCAACAAGTAATTTTCTGCCTTTTGTCCAAGATTTTTCTGACATAGGCGTGTTCACAGTCATTTTTCAAATCTTTTAGTATGCAGTACACTCTAGTTGAGATCAAGCCTAAAACGGCGTTGGTTCACGATTACCTCAGAACTTTCAAGACAAACTTCCATAAAGTTCTTCCAGTGTTCAATTTACATCCTTTGGAAGATGCAGGAAACAGTACTATCAAGAATCTGGGTCACTCCGGGTTGTTTGCAGCAGCTTCATTCCCCATTTCAGTGCAAAGTATCGAATTCGTAATTGCTTGTATGAAGCATTACAATTCAGTCACAAGAGAAATCCAATCAGCAGATGGAAATGTGCTCTGCAGCCTCAGGCCAAACGACATTGAGAAGTATTTTTCAATACCAATATGGAGGGAGAATTTGGTTGTTTTAATTGAAGAATGCAAGAGGGTGTGGCATAATGATAAAAAAAAATATCAGAAAAGGTTGCTCAAAAGTGGTTGAAAGAAAAACATAATGTTTTGCCAAAGAACATTGGACGTGGATGTCTTCAAGGTTTTTAGAGCCAATCTTGGTAGAAGTACCCGAGACACAGATGTGAATCTCTTGAAGTTGCAACAAACAATCTGAAAGAGAGAGTGTTGAATGATGGAGAAGATAAAGTAGTCTTCAAAGGCTGAAAATAGGCAGCTGCGGCAATATATTAATGGATGACATCACCATAAAGCAAGAATGTAGATGAGGATATGACTCAAAAGAAAGCAGCTTTAAATCAGATGCCTTTTGTTTTAAAGCATTTGCTTTCATCCTAAGCTCATCCATTCTTTATTTAGAAAGAAATCATTTTGTATTAGTTGGAATTTTCTTTGCTTTAAAGTGTTTGTTAGTTGTATCTTTGTCTTAGAATAGAAATAAAGCTTGCGAGTTGGCAAGTTAGGGTTAATCAAGGAGATTTTAGGGTTCCCTACTCCTTTGATTTAGTATAAATAAAGGCAGCCTTGCCCATTGTAATAGGAGCTACTTTTGTGATAGCAAATTTGCTGTGCCTATTCTAGCCTGCAAATCTTGTTATTCCAAGTGTTTGTTCACTCTGTGTTCATTTTAAGGGAACGATGTTGAAGATAACATATTTTGTTGTGCCTGTTCTAGCCTGCAAAATTGTTGTTGAAAGTGTTTGTTCACTCTGTGTAATCTGTTTCCAGTGTTTGATCGCTTGCTATATGCTTGCCTTTTGCTACAGTATTGCTGTCCTGGAGTTGTATCGACTTTGTGATGTTGGAATAGAAATCTCATGCTTGCCTTTGCTCCGATATTCTATCTCAGATCATCAAGTTTTGTTGTCAGATGTGTGGCTTCTGTAACTTTTATTTCAGCTTTCATCATTAAAGTACAATGAGTCTTGTGATGTAAGTCTGGGAGAAATTTACTTAAGTTTTTGTGTTAAAACATTCATTCCTTGTCCACTTTTAATCCCTTTGCTCTGAATTTACTTAGGAGATTAAAAGCGTCATTAGTTTAAGCCTAGTTGTAATAGAAGTTTTAAAAAGGAAAAAAACCTCTTCTGCAACGTTTAGAGTTTTATAACTTTGTGCTCGCAGTCGAGAATCAAAAAGAAGATAGGCGAAGTTTAATTTTTTATCTTTTCAGTGAATATTAGTGAAAAGGGAACTCTCCCTTCCAATAGGAGAGCAGTTTATCTGTGCATAGTTGTCTGTTTCCAACTCGCATTCCAGAGGTGCGAATTGAAACGCCAACAAATCTAATCCTTTAAAACATAGTAAGCTGGTTCAATTCCCGAAAAGAGGAAAAGCCATCTTTGATAATCCACATTCGGCATCCTAGCCCAAAAGTAACCCAATAACATTTCTAGATAAAAATCTACTTCTTTCCCCAAGAAACAAGTAAACAAATAAATAAAATAAAACAATTAGTGTTCACCTATAATTTGTTTCAAAATCTCTTTCCCAAAACACCAATCAAGGAAACACACTTTCCAAGCAATAATCCATCATTTGTCACCTACAATTGCATCCATAAGGCTATCAAATTGATATAATTACCGAGTCCATATTTCAATCATAATTCACAATATAATAATCATTCTAAGTTATTAAACAATCTTACTGTCATATCTGCGACAGGAACTATTTTAGTCAACGCAATAAATTTTATAAATCATTCAAAAACCTTACTGTCACAACTGTGACAGGAAGTCAAGAAACAAGAAAATAGTCTTCCTGTCGTAACTGCGACAGGAACAGTAACAGAAATAAAAATAGAGAACAAAGTTTATAATCAGATTACTGTCATTCAATGATAATATTTAAAATAGCTTTTTGAACAACAAAACAATAGAGGGAAAGGTCAGCTACAAGAATCTCATAATATCATCTAGTGTAAGAGTTATTTGCACATTTGTTTGATCATCTAAGAAGAGGTCGATTCTACTATGAGATTGGTTTTCAACAGCAAAACAAGAAAGATACATTTATTAGATTTAAGTCTGTCAGAGAGTAACTTTATCAGTGAATGGAAACTCGTTGCATTTCAGCTCAAAGGATAAAGATAGCGGCCAGAAGGTAGGGCGATTCACTCAGCATAAAATAAAGAAAAGCATAGATCACCAGGAAGAGAACAAAAACGGCCGGCAAGAGGTCATGCACAGGGAACAAAAATAATAGCACCGGCGGCCAACTTTTATTAGGTCGGTCTTGAGTCAAACCTCGTGGGTTCAAAGATTGGCGACAGTGTTAAAACTAAGGTAGAACATTTAGATTCAAGAAGAGGCAAAACGCAGGCTTGGGTCTGCAACTCAGCGGCCAGGAAGAGGTAGGTTGATGCCTAGGAAAAGAAGCCGATTCCACAAAACACAGAAGGGGCCGATCACAGGACAAAACAGACTAGAAAGTAGTAGTTTCTCAGGTCAAATTAACCTATAGTTTAACAGTTTTAGTCCTCCATTTATTGCAATGAAAAACTAGAAAAATACTATTTATAGTAAGTCATTCCAGGGAAGTATCATAAGTTTTCAAATCTTCGTATCCCCATGCAATCACATCTTGAAACTCTTTCATACTCTTGATTATGTCTTCTCTTTCTTCTGGTGTACAGACCTTCCCTATGAAGACATTTCTCACATCTTCTTCTGTTCCTAAATTGACTGTGTCGCACTTATTTCCATCTTCACTATGATACTGAAGAGTACTTAATCTATCTGAATCAAAAAGTCTTTCTAACTCTATCATTCACTTTGGGATGGTATTGTTCTTCAAATTCATTATCCAATTAGGATCAAATTCTGCTTCTTCAACTTCCCCTTCATCAATAATCTGAGCAGTGAATATCCCAGAATTTGTCAGAAAATCCAGTATATGTTTGTCATCTTCGAACACTTGGAAATTTGTAATGTTATTAGGAATTGGAGGCACTGATGTCAACTCAACTGTGAATTTCTTTAATCCCTCCATTGCCAATGGCTCAAGAGAATATGTTGCCTAGGCTAAGGCATTCGCAACCTAATTCTTAGACTTGTAAATTGATTGAATATTGAAAGCATCAAAATCCTCAATGAGGTCCCATACTCGATTCCTGTATTTTTTCAATCTTTTGTCGTGGCACACATATTGCTTTCTGATTTGTCTTATGATTTCTTCTAAATCCCCAAATACATGTAAGATTTTTGCTTTCTTCTTGATGGCGAGCAATAGTCCTTGTACTAGTGCTTCATACTCTGTTACGTTGTTAGTACATGGGAACTGTAATCTGAGAGCAGATAGGTAAGTTTCTCCGGATGGACTGATCAATTCAAAACCAGCTCCAGCTTCTTTCTTCGACTTAGATCCATCAAATCTCAATGTCCAAACTTGATCAATTTCTTGCTTTGAACTCTGTCCATTGTTGCTTTTCTTTTCTTCACATGCTTCTTGAGTTATTTCTTCTGAAATTGATGAATTTTCATCAGCTGTAGAGACTTCACTCAGAACAAGTTCTTCATGCTTTGGCATTTTAGGAATTTCTAATCCTGTTGCTTCCGGAATTCTCTTTCGTACTTGCTCTAGAGCTACTTTACACATTGCACAAGAAAATTCTGAATGAAGTGTATTATGGATTCTACACCAATTGGGAAGTAATAGATCTTGAATACTGGCATGGCTTCCCAGTTCTATACTTTGTTTGACGTTCTTCAACATGAAATTCCTGAAACTCTCAAACATGCCTTCACTTTCTTCATCAGAAGAAGATCCTTGATCACTTTCTATAAGACCTTCCATTGGGTTGTCCAACATTAGAACTTCCTCAACTTTTGGCCTATAAAGACCAAGATCGGTTTCCACAAAAAGAATTTCATTGTCTCCCCCATATTCTGTAATGAATAGCTTCAGTCGAGGAGTGCTATCTATTTTGATTTGATTCGGAAGTCCTTTCCATGAAAACCACATATGTGAGAAATTAGTAGATACATATCCATTCAGCGTTCTCAGCCAATCTCGACTTAATAGCATTATGTACCCTTCGGGAATGTCTACAATTGAAATATCAATATAATGTTGGATCCTTGGATCGGCTGCTAGTTGCATGTGTATGTTGTGCAGTTCTCCTACCATTGGAACCTCTGTTTTATCAAGTTGAGTGACCTTCTTGGAAGTTTGTTTTGGAATCAAACCCAATTTCTTGCAAACTGCTAGTGACATGACATTACTTGATGCTTTGGAATCCATTAGATAGTTGTGCAAAAGTTTTCCGAAAATTCTTACCGATAGCAGAAACAGTGGTGGTTCATCTTTTCCTTGGTAAAAGACCACTGATTTCTTCTTTGGAGCAGTAAAACTCGAATTGTTCATGGATTTTAGATCTCCCTTGGGATCTCGACCTTTTACCGTATCACTGTTTTCTGCAGGTTCTTTTCTTTGTAAAACCTTAGCTTGTGTATCTTCAGCTGTGCCAGATGAATTCTGTGCTACATAAATTGCATTTGATTGTCCTTGCGGATGAGGAGGTACCGATTGAGCTACATTTGTATTCTGAACAACATTTGTTTGAGGTGTAGTGGACGTGGATGGATTTGATGAACTTGAAGTGCTTTGCACATTTTGAGTTCCACTCTTTGCAGCAGTATCGTTGAAACTCCCCAAGAAAGTTTCTCTTATCTCAGGTACTCTCATCAACTCTGTCAATGACAAACTTGTTTTCACTTTCTTGAGCTCTTCTATCACACATTGACTTAATCTCTTCAATTCGTCCTTAGGGGCCTCATTTCTTGGAGGATCGACCCTTGGTGCAGCATCTTGCGGCGGAACATCACGTGGTGGAGTGATTCTCTGGGCAGCATCCCTCTGTTTGTATGCCGGCAAATCCTTGGGATAACTTGGATTATTGCTTGCGTTTGGATTAGGCGGAGTATGGAAATTATGTGGAGGAATTGACGTAGTTATGGGATCTTGTGCTCGATAATTCCGTTGATAGACCCTTGGAGGCGCATTTCCAGATGATTGTTGAAACGCTTGTACTTCACCTGTCTCTTCAATGTCATGGTCATTATTGGACGGAGGCTAGTAGCCTAAATCTTCAACTGGTCCATTGGCAGATGCTGGAGGAAACCTTCCGTTGTACTCCATCATATCATATTCCATCATAGGTGGAAATGTGAAATCTTCAATAATCAAGGCTTGATTATACCTTGTTGTAGGAACAATTTCATACCCTGTCGTTGGTGGAGGAGCTTCTGGTGCTTGTGAGCCATGCATTTCCTTTTGAAAGATATCAGCCACTATCTTGAACTCAGGACATTGTAGCTCAGAATGTTGATTTGTGTTATGTAGTCTGCACCATGTAGACAATGGTGCTTCAGCCAGGAATACTTTATCAGCTGGCTTGTTCTCAGAAGTTGGCGGATTATCCAAGGGTGAAGGCACACTTCCATTATTAGGCGTTGTGTTCCATGTTCGAGTTTGCTTTTGAAAACGTTGATTAGGCCCTTGGTAATTGTTTCCTTGGTAGTAATTGCCTTGATAACTATGCTGAAAATTCCCTGATTGCCCTTGGTATCCTTTTTGCATGCTTTGAATCTGATTATTCTGATTCTGTAATTGAGTTACCTCAGTCGACAACCTCTTGACTTGCTCAATTAATTCTTTCATTTCATTGTTATCTTCTTGTGCTTTTGCCGCTTGTGTGTTTTGCAAATATACCGATTGTGAAGATGATGCTTGAGAAAGTGGTACACCAGGGTGAAGCACTAGCTGGTTGCTCGGAGCAGGAATGGGATTCATTACTGGCGTGTGATGTGCCAATGCTTGATTAATTCCTTGGATTTGATTTGGCATGGCTGAGTATCCTATGTGATTGAGTGGCCCTTGAGTGTTCGTTCCTAAATCAATATTCACTTTGACAGCTTCAGCATAAGCTTCCGTTAGAGTATTAGGTGGTGCAGTTGCCCTTTTCACGAACATGGAAGTGAGACAATCCAACGTTGCGTAGTAAACTTCTCTAGCCATTGCATCATTAATGTTATATGGGGCTTGCAGTCTTGAATAAGCCTTGTGGAACCTGTTGTTGAAAGCAGCGATGGGTTTATGCTCTTGTCTTCTTACTTCGACAAACTGCTTGTATGGCTCGGTTGGAGTAATAGGAATCCGAAATTTGGTCAAGAAGGCGTCCTTCAATTGTTGCCAAGTGGTGATGGAATTGGCAGGCAGATTGACATACCAATAAAATGCATCTCCTTCAAGTGAGTAAGGAAATAGCCTGCAAGCTACATCTTGATGTACAATTCTCTTGTTTTGAAGAGTATCCTCAAAAATCTTGATGTGTTCTTCTGCCGTTCGATTTACATCATTGATATGGAACTTGGAACAAAACTGTTTAGGATTCTTGGGCATGTCATTGTAGTTTGCAAAAGTAGCAAGAGGAGAAGCATTTGCCGGGAGCCAAGCCATTGGAACGTTTACTTGTTGTAATGGGACTGCTTGAGTAGCTCCTTGTTGAAGTGGAATTGCTTGGATAACTCGTTGTGTATTGCTTGATTGAGCAATTCCTGCAAATGTATTTTGTGGTGGAGGAGTTTGGAACAAATTTGAAATATCTCCTCCACTTGGAGATCCTTGGCTTGATGAACCTGTTTTCTTCCCTTTCTTTGACTTGGAAGGAAATTTGTAATGTCCCCCATCTAGCTCATTGCACTAGTGGACCAGGGTTAGCCTATAATTCGACTTCCGTAGGCTAATGGGGGTGTTTAGGAAGTCATTCCAAGGACTTACTATTTATAGTAAGTCATGAGCCGAGCAATTTCTATTTTTAGCAGGGCAGTTGTGGAGGTCCTTTGCACAATATTCATGTTCTCGATGCAACTAGAGCTCAAAACAATATAATATAAGTCAAATTAAATATTTAACTTATATTATTTTATGAGACTTCGATACGACTTTAAGTAATAAAGTCATTTTATAAAGTGCAAGTTGTAACTAAAAGTTGCATTCCTAGGGATGGGCGCCCCTCATGGAGAGATAAGGGGTTAAGTGGTGAATTAAAAATTAATAAAAACAAATCCCTCTTGGGCATTGGAGGAGGCAAACAAAAGGACCAAAAAGACCCTCATCTGTATTATGCGAGAATATTGGATTCTGCTCTCACTTGTGAGTTTCTTGTGCTTTGGCATTTTGAGCTTGGCTCTAGGGTTTGATTGTGACAATGTTGGGACGAAAACCCCTTAATTGACCCCTTTCCTCGTGCGTTGAAGATCGTATCGGGAGAGGTTATTGGAGGCTTCATTCAGTAGTCTTATTTGTGCATTCGATTGTTCGTTTTGATGAGATTTTGGGCTTGTATGGAGAGTTTTTGGAGGAGTTTGCTATAGCATTGAGGAGACTTATTATTAAGGGCAGATTTCAGTCATATTTCGAAGGTTTTGTGGTTGTGTTCACTTCCTTGGCTGGGTCGTACAGGGCAGACCAGCCGTACACCTTCTATTGGAGCAATCACACTTGTTTTGGGCTGCTATTCATATCCATTCTCATCGTCCAGCTATTGCAGAGTTTCCTGAGCAGAAAATGGAGATTTCAAGGTGGATTTAAGTGTTAACTTTGCTGATTTGGAGTCCCAACTTGGCCGTACTTCCTTTAGAGGGACGTGGGTTTTGTGGGTGTTACTCATTCTTCATTTGCATTGGCTTATGGCTTCATTCTAGGCATTGGTGATCATATTCATTGCTGCAGCTATTGGAATTTGTACTCTCTTTGCTCTGTATGAAGTTTGAAGTGATTTCCATGGCCATGTAATGCTGCTATCAATTTCAGCAATCAAACAAGTTGAAGATTTCCAAGGGGGTATTTCATTATAATTAGTTTTAGCACTTTTTATGATTTGGGTTGTTATTTGTTTATGCAAATTCATTGTATATTTTTTGGGTTTTCCATATATGTTGCATTTTCTATGTCAATGTTGCAAAAATCGCACATGCAAAAACATGCAATGAAAACCTAAACTCAAAAACATCAAAAACACAAAAAACACATTTAGGGCAGACATATACAGAGGGGTGTATGTTACAAAATTCCAATTCAACCAAATCCTTGGATGCTCCTTTTGTAGACCTTAGAATTCTTTGATGCCTTTCTGGTGAAAAGGAGATGATTCGATCCAGCGTGTACTTTCCCCTGACCTTGAAATGAAACAACTTGCTGTGTGGCCCTCCTAGCGCCAAAAATGTTGATGATGTTTTTGTGACAACAACAACATTAGAATAAAATACCAAGTATCCTATCCTCTCTTGAACAAAGCCTCTCGAATGCTGAATTATGTGATCAAACAAGAGCACTCCAAGGTTCCTTACACGTGATTAGCAACGGATAAACTCAATAGTGGGATGTGATTTGCTGTTTACACATAGGGACTTACACAATCGTTCAAGTACAATTCTTGTTTCACTTTCAAAGGGAGACTTCTTGAAATTTCTAAGTACTACAACTTAAGGCATATGATATTGCTATGAAGCTCTCGATCCTAATTTCTAACAATAATTGATAAAAAAGTGCAAAAGGATATAGGGTTTGGAGAAACTATTCTAATCTTGTTTGCAAGAAATTATTATTGTCTAGGTGAAATCAACTGACTTTACTTCGCCAAATCAAACAACTACACAAAGACGATGCAATCTTCTAAGGTAATGTATGATGTTCAAATCACTCGTGTTCATGAAGTATCAACAAACATAAATGATTGAAGTTAAAGCTCGTTTGAGTTCAGTCTAACCATGCACTGCAACTTGTAAGCCACAAATCACAAATGGTATGAACTTAGAGATTTCATCATGAAACAACAATAATCACTTCCATCAACTAACATAATGTTTGAAAATAAAACTTATTCTAACTCATTCTACGCTTGAGGAATTGGAAACCATGCAACACTTGAAACAAAACAATATCACCAAACCAATGAGTCTTGTATTATCTCAAAGAGCTCTTGCAACAATTGTCCAAAGTCTCAATCTTACAAATGAGAGAGGAGTGAGGCCTTTTATAGTCCTCAAAATAAAATGATTTCGAACTTTGGTTGAAATTCGGCAAACCCTATGACATAGGCTCCATGTGTTGGTGGTCTAGCTTTCAAATGATAAGAGTTTCTTTCTACACTATTGTTTTCAAAGGGGCAAGTGTTTGTTATTGACGTTAGAGGCAAATTGCTTCATTGTATAATTGCTCACTAAGTGCCATGAAACAATTCGGTAAAGTCTAAAAAGTGGATTTAAATTTTTAATAACCATTATTAATAAATGATTTAGATTTTAATAATGTCCTTCCATCTTTGTTGCTTCCATTGTTAATGAATACGTGTTCTCTTCTTTAGTAATTAAGAATTCCACATATTAAAGATTTTAGATTTTCACAGGATGACGTAACATCATGTATCTGAATACCATTTTGTAATGTTTTAAATTTTGATGTTTTGAGTTTCCTTCGAGACTCTTCAAGAAAATTAGAAGATCAATTAGAGTAATGGTTTTTTCAATTGCCCTCATTGCTCTTTATTTTTAAGTAGAGGAATTATAGTAATTTATAATTTGAGTGAAGTTAGCCATATAATATAAACTTTTGATTTTTTTTTAAAGGGGGGGTTAATTATACCTAAATTATCCAATAACTAATGTTAGTATACTAATTTTTAATAATATAAAAATTATTGTTAATATTAATTCCACTTATTTTTCTTTGTAGGTGATGAGTGCTTTGGAGAAATTAACAAGAGGTGTTGCTTGGGGGAAAATTGATATTCTAGTAGCTGATATGCCTCCTGGAACCGGGGATGCTCAATTATCAATGTCACAACGTCTACAATTGTCAGGTTAGATCTGTAAAATCTAGTTGCAAAGACAATTTCATTATGTGCCAAGCAATTTATTAAAGGATGGTAGAAAATACTTCATTTGGTTAGTATAAGTTCGTGGTTTTGAAAGCATAAATTTTCAATGAACTCTACTTTTATCGATGTTTCTGATTTCATGCCTTTGTATTGTTGGATTTAGGCTAAGATTAACATTTTCAACTCACTAGAATGGCACACTGTGATCTGTAAACTCTCTAAATTAGTAGAATCTATGAATCAGAATTTAATGCTAATATACTATGCTACTTGTAATTCAAATGACAATGTTAGAGAGAGAGAATTGTTGATCAAAGTAAGAATTATTATGGTGTAATAAAAAAATTCCACATAAGAACTCTGATTTTTATCTTGGAAACTCTCTAGAGAAAGAAAAACTAGATTGTGGTAGTGGCAAATACCATACTACCTATACTCGAAGTAGTAAAATTACCAAGTACAATAGATTAAGAATAAATATGGTGTAATAAAAGAATTCCACATAAGAACTCAGATTTTTATCTTGGAAACTCTCTAGAGAAAGAAAAACTAGATTGTGGTAGTGGCAAATACCATACTACCTATAGTAGTAAAATTACCAGGTACAATAGATTGCTTGGATGCAAGCTGCCCCTTGCTCCTTTAATGATGGATTCTATTGTCTCAGCCCTTATATCACATTATAAATAGCTGAATCTTCTTGTCCTTTGCTCAATACAACTTTATTTTTTCTCCCATTGATTTGAAAATGCTAGTTTTTACCTCCTTTTATAGATTTATGCTAATAGGAACGTTCTCCCGGGACCTGGAAGTTTTCCTACATGCACAAGAAGGTTGAACGATACCTATTCGGTTCACATTCCAAATTTCTCAACTGTACGGTCAAGGTCACTACCGTGGTTGCTTCCCTATCGTGAAAACTACCATGGTTGCAGTCCTGCCCATTTCTGATCAACCTTTTCTAATTTTTGTTTGTTTGATGAATTCATTTTACTGTTTGCAAAATACATCTCTGTATACATTTTTATTACAATTTTTACAATCCATATAGATCACACCTCCCTTATTAGAGAGGCTTTTGGTCCCACAAAATCTTCGTGAGACTTTGAGTGATGAGAAGATTCCCCCACTTACTCCTTTGTGGAGGTTGGTAGCTTTTCTTCACTCTGCACATAATATGCTTGGACATATACTTCATTTAATTCTTGTGGGTTGGTGGTGACTACTCTCCTTTTAATATGAGAGTGGAGTCCTCCAAGGTACTTGACAAGCATCTCCTCTTCTTCCAAGTCCATGCCAACTAATATGGCTTGTCTTCAAAACTCTGTGGTGTAACCCTGCTCGCTTTGCTCATCATTTTGTTTCAAGAAAATCCACCTAATATTTTGTTCATACTCATGGCTTATGGGATAAAAATTTATTTGGATCAGTTCCTTGAATTCTTCCCAAGACCTTACAATTGTTTTTTTCCTCTTTTCACAATTATTTATATAATTTTCCCACAATACAAGAGCATGGCCTTCCACTTTGAGGCATGCAAAGTTAATTCTTCATGCTTCGTTAACTTTGTGAACACTAAAATAAACTTATAATTGCTTTAACTAGGAATCCATTTTTTTTGCATTAATTTGCCCATTATAAGTTTTAATTTCCAGTAATGATCTGCCCTGTTTGTAATTTTTTTTTTAATAGTGTTATTTTTATTAAGAAGTGGTCTTTTAGAACTAGACAGAAGTTGCAGAAGGGGTTTTTTGGTTTTACATGTTTGTTTTTTGCACAAATACAATAGAATATAAACATGCAACAAATACCCAGAAAATCTAAAACCCTAATGCATAAATGAACAAAGACCCAGATGTCAGAATTGCATAATACGAATTATAAACACATACTGAGATGACAAACTTCAACTTCTCATTTTGGCTGTAGCTGAACCAACATTATATGCATCATAAAATCACTCCAAATAACCTAACACATGACTGATCTCCTTCAACAAATTGCTGCACCAATATACTGAACACTAGGCGTCAATGAAGAACATATTTTAAAACCCAAACTCTAGGTGTTTCATCAGCAGCAAACCCACGCCCATGTGTGAGGTGTATGGCCAGGTTTATGGGAATAACAGTTTGAATCTGCCTTGAATCTCTTCCAAATCTGTCCAGTTTAAATCTGCAGTTATCACAAACCCTCAACGCCCAAATCTGATATTAGAACCTCCAAGAAACCCTCAATATATCTACCTTAGAAGTACGGCCCAGACAGGGATGTACGGCCGGCAATGGAAGTACAATAACAGCTATCAAGCACACCACAAACTACTGAAAACTGTCCATTAAACCTTATATCAGCTGATATCATAAAATCAGATAACTACGAAATGAAAGAACTCCATCAAACGATCATGAAAGCTCAAGTGAAGCCTCTGAGTGAAACTCCCAACAAACCCTTCCTGATGCTATATTTCAAACACGAAGAAGGTAGTCTCATAGAGGGCTACGTCCCTGCAAAACTCCATTTCAAACCCTAAGCCAATGCTTAGAAATTTGCCTAGACAAATATCATTTCCAAAAGTCAGAGAGTGCAAAATGAAGTCTCAAAGTCATTTTAATACTATCCTCAAACCCAACGCCCAAAAAGGAGGGAGACTTATTTTGTTTCAATTTTAAAATAACCCCTTATCCCTCCATGGAGTGCTCCCCCTCTTCCTAGCACCACACTTTAAGTTATAACTTAAAGTACAAAATAATAAAGTTACTTTATAACTTAAAGTACCCATAGCTCATAAAATGATATAAGTTAAATATTAAATTTAACTTATTTTTCGAAATATAATCCCCTGGTTGCTCTTTGAAGTCCAACTGCAAGTGCTAGGTGCTCCAACTGACAGGCTATAAATAGTAAGTTGGCCAATGCCACCTGATACCCCCTGTTTGACTTACTATAAATAGTAAGTCCTGAAATAACGACCAAGATAGGTTCTCTAACCATATCTACGAGCCTATGGGAACCCAGGAGTAGGCTAATCACATCAACTCTCTGAAGAGCTAAGGAGGGGACATTACATTTCCACTTTAGTTTCTACTTAAAAGTTAATTGGTTCTTTTGCTTCGAATGACTCTTTCAAGAACTTCTCACTTGTGAACACTTTTCAAGAACTCTATGCCAATGTTTTTGGCTAGAGCTTTTATCAAATTACCTATTGAGGTTTGCTCTTGCACCATCTTCATTTGTGCTCTTCTTATCTGCTCTTGTTGTTGGCCTAACCATTGTTGGTTTTCAATTAACCCCTTCATATTGTTTTCTGTTGCAGTTGCCCATGCATTCGTCTCCTCTGTTTGAGCTTCTTGTGTTTTTGTAACTGTCATACTGTAATGTCCCCTTCTAACAAGCCAAAAATTTTCTCGACCTTGCACACAATTTCAACTTGTAAAACAGAACATTAGTATTCAAGTCTTCTTATCATATTATCCATAAAGATATATTAAATCAAGTCTTATGATCATAACCTATAAGCATTTTATCTTTCATGATATTCATTAACCATATTTCATAATTCTATTTGGGAGAGGTACACTTGGGTCTACATGTTTATCATACCACTTGCCCAACGAGAGAGGGTTTATAAAGGAGCAATCGAGGGGTCCATATATTATTCCTTTGACCGGAGACCAACCCAAATCAAAGGCCCATCCCTTGCCCTAGAGAGGTACTCTAGACCAACACAAGACAAGAGCCTATCCATTACTTGATGGTTCTCTTGACTAACACAAGATAATGGGAATGTATTGGTCTTTAGCCGGATGGTACTCTTGACCAACTATGGCATCAACCATGATTATACCTCATTGCTCACCCATACCCCTTCATCTCGATCTATGGGTTTGGTTGATCTATCATAGACCTCTACTTCTCCTCCTTATTCATCATGATTAACTTAAAGAACTTGTTCTTAGTCATTAATGATACAATTGTCTAACTTGCTACCTTGTAAGAATAACATTCGTTATATAAGCAATGTCTATAATTTGAATCATCATATTAAATTTCCATTCATTCATGCATATATATGATGTTCTTTTAATCCTCTATTTCGATACTTTTCCTTGCTTATTCTATATTAGTTATTGAGCATGTATTCTCACATTCAATTAATCTGCAACTTCTTTATATAACCATTTACTTATTTCTTCCTATTCTAGTATGAGATTTCTATGCATTGATTATATTCTTTATATATGATCATCATTTAGCCAAATCGCTTATGTTGATTCTATATGCAAATGCTAATGATTTAATTGTTCTATTTTGGTATAGTGATCGCATACCTCATGGGACTGTTATAAATTTCTGAGTTTACCTTCTGCAGATCCATATACCAATCCTCTTGATCTTATTTCCTTTAATGATGCTTTATGGTTTCAGTTCTTCTTTGATCGCTGGAATTGTTGTGATGAGTGTTTGCTGATTGATCGATGATGATCTATTGTAATTGAATGATTCTTGCTGGCTGCCTTGCTCAGTGATCGAATGATCTTCCATGAGATGCAGATGTCTGACTTAAATGATCTCTTGCTGTGTTATTTTCTGTATTAATATTATACTTCTGAATCGTATATTGATGATGTGGTGAGGGAGAGGAAATGTCAATTGATGAGGAAAAATCGTTGATTATTGTGGTAGAGTGAATTGCCTTGGTATCATAATTCTTATATTCACCATAAATCACCGCTGATGAGTCCCCATAAATTGATCCCATGATATCCATTTATATCATTTATCTGGCCCATCAATCTAAGGAGACGTGACTGGTCATTGCCTTCGCTTATTATAATTAGTTGTCTTTGTAATTACCTTTATACTCATCGGTGCCTTGTTATCTTTCGTGCCTCCCTTACTCTAAACATTCGCTGCATAAAAGACTAAGTCTTAACATTATTTAAGCTACTCTTATTCAGGGGCAGGTGCCATCTCATATGTTTAATCACACCTTTTTATAAGTCAAAGGTTTTGTCTTTATTATAATACTTTTCTTACCTATGTTAATCGCTGCACCCTGCCTTTATTTTAAGCACCCAAATAAGTCAATGAATCATTTTGACTTATGTTCTAATTCACATGCTTTTCAAATCACCTCTTTTATGAATCAGACTTCTCACAATTAGTTTATTTGTAGTACCTCTATAATACATAAATATATTATAGATATTTATAATATTATAATAATATTTAATTATATTTATATTTACATTTATATTTATTTTTATATTTGTTATTTATAAATATAACAAATATAATATATTTTGATAATAATATTATTAATATTATTATATATTAATAATTAATAATTATTGTCCAAATTGACGATGATAATCACCATATTTGATGAAAGTGATTTCTCCGTCTTTATCATGATGTTTAAATCTTTAATCTAAACAATGCCTTAATATCGGAACATGACACATACACACTTTTCTACAAATTTCACAAAGATCAAAACCACTCTGATTCCAAAATTGATCCATAAGCTCTAAATAAGTAGAATCTTTGAATTAGAAATTGATGCTAACATACTGTGCTACTTGTAATTCAAATGATAGTGTGAGAGAGAGAGAATTGTTGATCAAAGTAAGAAGAAACATGCTGTAATAAAATAATTTCACATAAGAACTGAGACTTCTATCATTGAAACTCTCTGGAGAGAGAAAAACTAGATTGTGGTAGTGGCAACTGGCAAGTACCATACTACCTATATTCAAAGTAGTAAAATACCACGTACAATAGATTGCTTGGATGCAAGCTGCTCTCTGCTCCTTTAATGGCAGATTCTATTGCCTCAGACCATATATCACACTATGGATAACTGAATCCTCTTTTCCTTTGCTGAATACAACTTCATTTTTTCTCCCATTGATTTTAAAATGCTAGTTTCTACCTCCTTTTATAAATTATGCGATCAAGGTGTTCCCGGGCCTTTGAAGTTTTCCTGCACGCACCAGAAGGTGAAACGATGCATGTTTGGTTCACATTCCAAATTTCTTGGCTGAACAATCAAGGGTCACTACTGCACTCATGTTCCTAACCTGGACACTACCGCAGTAACTTGTTTCATAATCAACCTTTTCTGTTTTCTGCCTGTTTGAGGAATTCATTTTATTATTCACAAAATACATCTCTATATGCATTTTTATTACAATTTTCATGATCCATACAGATGACGTTGTAAGATAACAAAAGGATGAAGATAATTATAAAACACCATATTGAGATATTCTCTCATAAGAGGAAATATTTATACAAAAACATAGTTTGTTTGCTCACAACAAATATTTATCCTATAATCTTAGATATACTCCTTCAACATAAGCTTAGCACCCTAACTGATTCTATTTTATGTTGGTGTTACAACAATCACTCAACAACCAAATTATAATAGTTTTAAGTTTTAAATAATAATAATAATAATTTAAACCTATTTACTATGACACCCTAAACCAAATTTATTTATTTCACGCTATATAACAGTTATACTATGGTGTAGTCAAAAGGTTGTGGTCAAGTGGTAGGGCTACTTGGTTCTCATGGAGATCAAATCTCTCCAAGTGACATCCTAGCATTGATAGGCATGCTGAAATGGTAGTCCTGCTTTAGTTGTTAGGTAAGTGAGTCCTATAGGACATTGGTGGAGTAGGTTGGAGGTATGTAGAAGGAAGATGGGGGAGAGGAGGAGAGGATGTTTACCGCAATATGGTGTGTTTCACAGAATATGGAGTAAACAGAATTAAAGTAGTAGTAGTATAGTGCATCATACGAACATAACAAAATTACTCAGAACGGACCATTGTATTCATCATTGATTCACAAGAAACATTACAATGTTCATGACAGCAACATACATATTTCATTATGACTCAAATGTCTGCATATCATCTATTGTCAAATCACCGATATCTGACTACAATGCATTGACGACTTAAATACTCATGGCCAAGGTTGGTTGTGATGCCAACCGTTGGTACCGACTCCAAACTACCCGACCTGTCGGTTGGTACCGACAACTAATTACATCATTTGTTTACTTAAACTATTTTGCTGTCTACATCTATCCCCCCCTCAAAATTGGTCGTCTTCCAGATGACATTCACATCAAAATGACAAAATTATGACAAAACTCATAAACATCTACTGAGAGTGGGGAGGTTGGGAAGATGTCCCTGGGTGTACTGACGAGGTTGGGGTGGCTGATCGTTGTTGTGCTTGCAGCTTCCTTGCTTCCTCGGTCCTTTGTCGCAGCTGGTGTTGGGCTACTAGTTCCCACTCTCTTGCTGCCTTCACCATGTGACCGGCTTCCATTACTTGAGCTTTAGCCTTCATTACTTCTGCCTCCTTTGCCTCAAGTTGTACTCCCATGTCCTTCATCTTAGCCTCCATCCCCATCAACTTGGCCTCTAAGCCTGATGCCATGGCCTTCTCTGTTTTAGTGGCCTCTGTTTGCTGTGCTAACTGTTGGTGGGATCTTTGAATATGCTCAGCCAATTCTTTCTTCTTTGTCTGTAGGGCTGCCTCACTGTCCTTCTCCTTTTTCTCCAACATCACCTCTTTTTTCTTCATCTCATAGAATATTTGCTTGTATGCCTTCTCTATGGTGAACATGGACTCTATGACCTCTGCGCCCCTTCCCCCTACCACTGGCCGTGAGCCTCTCCATTGGTCATGCATCTCTTGAGTGTCAATCTCTGGCCATCCCCTCACTGTGAATTGTCGAGTAAACTCCTCACAGCCTTGCTGTACAAAGTTCCTGATTCTCCTTGCCTCTTGGGCCACTACCTGTGATCGTCCCAATCTCAGCTGTTTGGAGATCTCAACTATCTCCCCCATGTAAGCTGCCATGTTCTCCAAGTCCTCCATGTACCTCTGAATGGTACCTATTGGGTCTGAGGGGTCGGGTCTAGAAAGTGTGAGGGTCAATCTCTCTGGAAATCCCTCCTCCTCCTCTGGGGAAGTGGTCACTGGAGTGGTCGCTGGGAGCTCATAATGTCCATAGAAGGTCCCCCTACCTCCTGTGTAGCCGGTACTGGCTGTGGTAGAATGCACTGCTGACTGATCTGGTCAGTAACGTTGAGCTGCTCTACGCTCTCTGTCCCCCTTGGTGTGTTGCCCTCCTCCTGACCATCTGTCACCATGTGTAGTGGGCTCAGCACGGGTACTTAAGGCATGTCTACTGTTAGGCCAATATTACTTAACCAGCTATCTATTTTGTCCTGACCACCTGCCGATGCTGATGGTAACTCTACTTGCGGTGTGACCAATCCCCCTACTATGGAGGGTTCCACTAGTGAAGTCGTCACCAAAGTTGTGGCTGGTGATGGTGTAACTCCCGCTGACAATCTTATCCTGACTGGCAGTGTGGCTATGCCCTGTGCCTCTGTACTCTGTGAGGGTGCTGGTAATGTGAATGATGCTGATCTGAGTTTTGGAAGTACCAAAACTCCTTTAGGCTGCCCCCTTTTTCTGCTGCTGTATTTTCTTCGGTATCCCTCATGGTGGCCTCTCTCACCACACTCCGTGTCATTCTTGGTGCAGGTATTTCATCTATAGATGAATCGCTTTCTACTATTGGTGATTGTCCCGTCTTCCTTTTCTTCTTCTTCACTTTCGGTGGATGTTTCCCTTTGCTTCCTTTTCCTTTTTGGTCGTCGTGATGGCTCTTCCCCATGAGCTGTATCGAGGCCCTTCCAGTAGAAGGCTGTAGGCCATCTCGGCTCTATTTGTGATGTCGGTTGCAATTCACCCCATTTGTCCGTTGGAACTTGGGTATGGACAGCATCGAGAAAGAGGGCAATGGCGTGCTGCGTCATGTAAAATACCTTGTGCCGCTGGGATAAAAATTCTCTGATTCTCTCTGTCAAATACCTCGCCTAGTTGTAGACCTTGCCAACACTTAGTCCAATCATATAATCGACCATCCACAGGGCGATGTCTGATGCCCTACTGGAACCCGTCAGTCTGCATTTCATGACATCCATGATACATTTCCATTCTTTATTTGCAAATAAATTTTTCCTCAAACCTTGATTGCCTGAATTTCAGATAGTGTCTTTTTCTTTGTCTGAGAGGTCACTTCGGCATACTCTCTGGATGAGGGTTTCTTTGTGTTGCTGGGTCATTCGGCCCGGTTTCACCACGCTCGAGCGGACAGCTGGAACCCCCATCACTCTGGCGAAATCTTGTGGCGAGAATGAGACAGTAACTGAATGGCCCCGATACTCAACAATGGACTCGTTGGAGTGTTGGCAGAAGTTGTCAACCATGGCTTTCAAATACGGCTTGAACTCCCTGGCATTGAAGTAGGGCATCAGTATGGCCTTGTCGACCTGGGCGTGTTTTAATGCTATCTTCAGCACATTGTTTTCAGGTGCATTTTTCCACCATTGTTTGCACTCATTCCCCGTCAGGCTTTCCCAGGTGATGGCCTTCATTCCCGTATCCGCACTTGTTTTATTCTTCTCTGATGCAATCTTCGGCCTGTATGACGCAATCTTTTTCCTTTTGTCCATTTGGCTTCTGCAGCTTTCGCACTGGAAAACTGGTAAGATACACAATGCCAAAAATTCCAATTTATTACCTCGACGGACTTGGCTTGTACGGCCTCAGGAGTACGACTTCCGTGTTGGTGTGCAGGCTCAGCAAATTTCTTTCTTCCTTCCCCCACTTACCTTCTTCCTTCCGTACGATCGACCTATGCTTCTCTTCTTTTTTTTTTTTCTATTTTTTTTTTTTTCAAATGCGGGCTGGGGTTTTTAATAAGGGGTGGGGTTGGTTGGCTGGCCGTACGACGTACGACTCAGCCGTATGTCGTACGGTTTGGTCGTTTGTCATACGACTTGTCTTTTTTTCTTTTTTTTTTAAAATTTTTTTTCTTAGACCATACGCCGTACGACCTGCCTTTTTAAATTTTTTTTTTTCACTCTATTTTTTCCTTTCCTCTTTGTTGTTGCCTCATCCGAATCGCCTCCTCGATTTTGTCTTCCACAACCTCAATTTCTGTCATGTGGCGAAATATACATTGTATATATCCCTTCTGTCGGAGGCAATCATTGGAGCAGCATTGATCGACTTCTTCCAGTTCCCATATCCTGTCCACCACTGTATTTACATATTGCATCATCCTCAAGTTCCATCCCATCGGTTCTTGGGTCCACTGGAATGTTCTTTCGTCCTTGTTCATCTTCATGCCCTTGGTCCTGAACTTCGCTTTCCAGATTCGACTTCTTGGAATTTGGACATATGGGGTTCCTTGGTTCTTCATCCTTAGTTGTGGAATCTCATTCTCATAGGGTGACCTTTCAATTATGAACATGCTCTCTGGTACATACCTCCTCACCGAAGTTTTTATTTCTCTTGGTAATAAGAATTCAAATTTATCTCTTACCTTGTTGCATTCGGCTATCCATCGGTTCCATGCCTGTTCCTTCTCATTCTGAGTGTCATCATCGCCATTTTCAATAATATCGCTATCAACCATTCCTTCTCGAATCCCTGTTTGCATCGTTCTCGGTCCAAAGAACCCGGTTACAGGTTCATATGGTGCACTCCGGCAACATATTCCATCAGTCCCCTTTGTTGTGTTTTCCAGCAATGCATATCCCAACATGTTGATTTCTATTGTCTCTTCCCTTTTTTGCTTATATTTCTTCAATTTTGACCTGTTCACTGTATCACTGATTTGGGTTCCGTCAAGGTTATCCAATCTTATAGCCCCATTGTCTAGTACTTCTCGTACCCTGAACGGTCCCAACCAACGAACTTTGAATTTACCAGGTTTGATCTCGTTACGATTGTTATACTTGAGGACCAACTGCCCCGGTCAGAAGTTCATTCGCTGTATGTGCTTGTCGTGCTAGAATTTCCTCCTTTTCTGCATCACTTATGTGGACCACTGAGCCATAATCCGTTTTTCATCAGGTTTGTTCAATTGGAATAGTCGTTCTTGCAGACTCTCCGTGTCCCCCAGTCTGTTTTCTACTACTATTCTTAGGCTTGGGACTAGGTATTCGGCTGGTACCACTGCTTCTTAGCCATACATGAGTTGGAACGGTGTGTCCCGTGGTTACCTTGTACGTCGTTCGATAAGCCCATAGTACGGCTGGTAGTCTTTCTTCCTAGTCTGCCCCTTCTATCGCACAAGACTTGTAGATCACTGAGATTAGCACTTTATTTGTTGATTCTGCTTGCCCATTCGCTCTTGGGTAGTACGGACTCGACAGTGTATGAAAGATCTTAAACTCCGTTGTCATCAGTCTGATCACGTGGTTGAAGTGTCCCCCATGATCACTCGTCAATTGTATGGGAATGCCGTATCTTGTTACTATCTGTTCATAAATGAATCTTGCAGTGCTTAATGCAGTATTGTCCTCCAGTGCTCTTGCCTCTACCCATTTCGTCAAATACTTGGTGGCTACTACTATGTATCGACATCGATGCAGTTGGCTAACCTTCAATGGTCCCACAAAATCCAGTCCCCACCTCTCGAAAAGTTCTTGAGGCTGGGTTGGCCACAGGGGCATATAGTCCCTCAATGGTTTCCCTACTCTCTGGCACGTATCGCACTCCAATACCCATTCTTTGGCATCTGCATACAGTGTTGGCCACCATAGTCCGGCTAGCAAAATTCTTCTAGTTGTGGCATCCGGACCCATGTGCCCGCCTGCGAGTCCTTATGTGCTTCTTATAGTACACCCCTTACTTCTTCCATGACACATCTCCTCAGGATATGGTCTAGTCCCATCTTATAGAGCAACCCATTAATAAGCTGAAATGTCTTGCTTTTCAGTGCAATCCTTCTCCTCTCATTTGAAGACATTCCTTGAGGGAATGTGGACGTCGACAAGTATTCACCAATCTTCTCGTACCATGATGGTAGTGCTGCGATCTGGAAGAGATGAGCGTTGGGGAAGTCTTCATTTACCCCTTCAGCCGGTTCCCCTGACCTGATGTGTGACAACTGATTTGCTATTAAATGACTCTTCCTTGGTCGCACTATGATGGTGAAAGTAAATTCCTGCAAGAGGAGTAGCCATCGACTGATTCTTCCTTGGATGATCGGTTTATTCACCAAGTACATGAGTGCTTGATGGTTGACGTAGAATGTGAATGGTGTTGCCAGCAGGTAGTGCCTAAATTTTTGCATTGAATACACCATTCCGAGAGCCTCCCTCTCGGTTGTGCTATAATTTTTCTCTGCCTTCGAAAGTAACCTGCTGGCGAAATACACCGGGTGGTCCAAAGCATGGGTTCCCACCTATGCCAATGTGGCCCCAATTGCAAAATTTGAGGCATCGACGTGTACATGGAACTCTTTATCCCAGTTTGGGTATGCCAATATGGGTGCACTTATCAATCTGTTCTTTAGTTCCTTGAATGCCTTCTGGTGTTCATTAGACCATATGAATTGGACTCCCTTGTCAGCATGTCGAGTGGGCAAGAGATCTTGGCAAAATTCTTGATGAACCGTTTGTAATATCCGACGTGACCAAGGAATGATTTTACTCCTGTGATGTCACTCGGGGCTTCCATCTCCATGATCACCCGTATCTTGTCTGGGTTTGCTTTTAGTCCCACTTTGCATACAATGTGACCCAATAACTTCCCTTGAGGCACCATGAATCGACACTTTTTCGGATTCAGTGCCAACCGTGCGGCTCTGCAACACTCCATGCATTCAACAAGTGCCTTCAAATGTGTTTGCTGATCGCTATAGATCGACCAATCATCCAAAAATGCTTTGAAATTTCCTACCGACATTTTATCAAAAATGTGCAAGATAATTCTTTGAAAGGTTGCCGGTGCATTACAGAGACCGAACGGCATCCGGTTGTATGCATAGACGCTGCCCTCAACCACAAATGTCGTTTTCAATTTATCCTCTTCCGCAAATACTAATTTGGTTGTAGCCCGAGAATCCATCCATGAATGAATATATTTCATGGCCGGCTACTTTTTCAAGAATTGAGTCTGTAAACGGGATGGGAAATGGATCCTTGATAGTAACTGCATTCAGGCATCTGAAATCCACACATATTCTGATCTGCCCCCCCTCTTTTTGAGTGATATGACGATGGGAGAGACCCATTCGCTAGTTTTTACTTTGAATATGATTCCGGCCTCCAACATCTTCTCGATCTCCTTCTCAACTTTGGCCACATAATTCTTATTCATTCTGTATGGTCGTTTCCTCACCGGACGTGCTCCAGGTACCAGGGGAATCCTATGAACACATAGTTCTGGAGGGATTCCTTTCAAGTCCTTGTACGTCCAAGCAAACACCTCCTTATACTCCATAAAGATCCTGAATGCCGCTGTTTTGAGGATGGGATTCCAATCATCCCCTGCCAATATTACTCGAGGGTTACTCTCTTCACCCAAATTTAGCTTCTCCATGGATGGTTCCTCATATTTGATTTTTCCCTCGGCTCCAAAGTCGTGAGCAGGTGTACTGTCTATCTCGGCGACCCCTTCTGTGTATTCCCCGAAGGCAATCAGGAAGGTGTGTTGGTCGTCATTTCCTTCCGATTTGTCATGTTCTGTGTCTCCATTCCCTCCAGAGGTCTCGCCGATTTCCTTGATGGAGATCATGTTACATTCCGGCTTGAAGAACTCATAGTCCTCCATCTGCCAATGGAAAAACCCACTTATTGAATCAGTTTCATCCTTAGAACATTCTTGTAGTTTTAGTACTCCCTCCTCGTCAGGTTCCATTGGCCCTCTGCCAACTGACTCCCCTCCGTCTGAGTCGGAATCTGATGCTAGTTCCTCACTCACAGCCTGTGTTCTTTGGTCTATGACAATCTTCTTGCCTTTATTCTCTATCGACAATGTGTTCCTTTTCCAGTTATGGTTGGCTTTGGCGGCTATCAGCCACCCTCGGCCAAGTAATGCATCGTATGACGCATTTTGTGCTATTATGACTACGAAGTTTAATCGAAAAAGTTGGGTGCCAATCCTTACTTTTTGAGCCATTAGCACTCCCAGCGCTTTAATTCCATGCTGGTCTGCTCCCAATAACTGGAAATTTTGTGGCCACAATGTAGGTTTCCCCAAGCACTTCCATGTATCTTTTGTCAGCACATTCACTCCCGATCCACCGTCGATTATTGTGTTTGTTAGGTGACATCCATCGATTTCCATGTGTACGACGGCTGGATTCTTGCCATTGTTTATTGCCAACAGTCGCAGGTCGATGACTTGTTCTCCCTCGAGCGGTGGCTCCACTATGATGTCTTCGTCCTTTGTTTGCCTGTTTGGTTCCCCTTCCATCACCTTCGAGATTGCCATTCTCAATTGTGGCATGCTCTGTAGAAGATCCGCTATCTTGACCGATACTGTGGTTTGTAGCACCTGATTCACGATGCTCTTGTCTGACTCTGGTTGTGCGGTAATTGTTTTTCTGTTCTTCCCTTCTGTTTCCATTGCCATCTCTACTTCCTTCCTAGCCTCCCGAAGTCTCTCCTTCTCGGTTTGGGGATCTAGATATATTGCTTTTTTCCCTTGTGCTCGGGTGACCGCTAGGATCTCTGTATCATTCTCCTTGAAACTGATCATGTTCACCCCTTTTTGCTTCGGGCAATCTTTTTCTTCGTGATCTCCAGGCCCACACCACTTGCATAATGCATTTATTGTGTTCTGATTATTGTTTGGGCATTCTCTTGCGAAGTGTCCCCATTCGTTGCATTGCCGGCACTGGATCATCGGTCGCCCTTTGCTGTCGTACTGCAGTCTGTTTCTTGGGCCGTTGTTAATTCTTCTGTTATTCCAGTATCCTCCAGAGGATGCATTCGGACTGTTCTAAGGCTTTGGGGGTGTCGTTGGCGGAGTTGATGATTCTCCCTGTGTGAACAACACTTGGGTACTTCTTGCTTTCAGGTTAAATGGGCATTCCTTGATTGAATGTCCCATTACCTGACAGATATCACAAAATAACTTTCTTGGGCAGTTTGCATTTACGTGACCTTCCCCGTTGCATTCGGTGCACCATAATTCTCAGCCTTCTTTAGTTGTCTCTTTATCAGTTTTCAGTTCTTTCATCATGCGGATCATGTCTCTTCTCAGTGCCTGTGTAATGTCCCCTTTCTAGAGGAAGCACTAAAACCTGAATCTACATTCAAAGTGATTCTCAAGGAGACATTAGAAATATTACAGATTAATAATTTTCGATGATAAGATCAATGATAATGTATTCACATCATTCCAAGGATTATTTATTTCCTAATTGTGACTTGCTATTGATAACTATTCTATAATATGTTCCATAATTCAATCATGCATATTTTCCTTATTACTCTTCCTCATAGAACTAGGCTTTACATGTATAGGGCGCGTTGAAACCATCTCTTGACCCAGCCTACGGGAAACTATGTCCCAGCCTACGAGCCTTAATACGGATGGAATTACTCCGCCTCTCCCCACACTACCTAACATTCCTTTAAGGATGAAGTAATAATCTAAGTTCATCTTCCCATATCATCTTCCTTCTATTCCTTAACCATGGATGGGGAAATTATATGTCTAGGGCGCGTTGAACCCTCTCCAATGCGATTGGGAATGGAATTACTCCGCCTCTCCTTAGCATCCTTGTCTAGGGTGCGTTAAACCCTCTCCAATCCATCGTGATGGAATTACCTCGCCTTTCCCTAACAAGACCGCCTCTCCTATGGTTATGGGAAATAGAAGTGATGAGATGGTTATGTCATTTCTTACCAAGTTTCCTAATATATTTATATATATTTATTGTTCATAGACTTGTGTAATTCTAATGAGATGTATGACATATGGATCTATTCTAGATTATATATATATATACAGTGACTTGTTTATATTTTTTATTTACTAATCATATAAACAACATTAAGACATTATTTACCTTAGAGGTTGCTAAGATTTCCTAAGGTACTGTTGTACCTTGCATTATCCTAGTTCTCTATATTTATAATTTATATTAAAATATCAATGATTTAAGAGTACTTACCTTGTACCTTATTTCCTTAAGTTCCTGCTACAAGTTTGATTTTATATATTTATCCGATACTCTTTTTATATTTTCTTCCGATATATCTCTTAATATGATCCCTTTTATGTTTATGCAGGTCTGAATTATTAATCTAGATATAACATATTCCAGACATATTTATTATTCATTTTTTCTAAAATCCGATATCATTCTCCTCTATCTCACAACCTTTATTTATTTCCCTTTCAAGGGATATGTTCGAAGAGACATCTCTTATTATGCTTGGTGGTAAAAGACATACTTACCCTCTTATAATTATTATTACTTTATATTAATTCCCTTTTGTGGTAAAACTAGTTCTAACCATACGTAACTCCCTTATCATAAGAGTATAGGTTAAAAGATGTTTATTTATATTTATATTATATCGTTATAATAAATGATATATGGTTTATATTGTATTATTTATATTTATATTACAATATAAGATAATAATAATAATATTTGTATTTATATTATTAGATATATTTATAATATATTATTTATTTATGTGATCACTAGTATCAACCAACTTAATTGCTGCAATTACAAATATCCTCCTTCGGCCTCCCCTTAATCTTTTTAAAGTACATTATTTATATAATATATATGGTATAAAATTTAAATAAATACATTTGTTATTAAGTATGGGAGCTCTTTTATCTTATTTTATTCACAAGCATATAATATGGTGGGATAATGTTTTTGTCTCACTAGACTTTTATTAGTTAATTAAATATATATATTTCATATATTTTATAATATTTATATTATATTAAATTAATAATATTATTTATTAAATAATACATATTAATAATATATTTTAAATAAATATATTATATATTTAATTTATATAAGGATAACTTATTATTTAAATAAACGATTCAATTATAAATCATTATAGGGACATGACAGCCTGAATGGTTTTTGACTCGCCTTCACCGCTGTCATCCCCCGTACTATCATCGTCTTCAGTTCTTCTCTTACTTTGGGAGGATGTTTTGTTCTCACTTTCTATATCCATCGCCCGATTGTATGCTTCAGCGTACGATGATGGGGGTACGACTTTCATCTTTTTCCTCAACGACGAGACTAACCCTTCGATGAACCATCTCTTTTTCAGTCCATTGGCTGGCTGAGTTTCCAGTTTCTCCAGTAATTCTTTGAGCCTTCTATTATATGCCCTTACATTTTCATTCTTTCCTTGTTTGGTATTGTAGATTTCTGCTACAATCTCATTGTCATCTCTTAGAAGTTTAAACTCATTCTCGAAGGCTTTCCTCAATTCATCCCATGAGGTTTTCTGTGTTGCCCCTAGGTTTGTATACCAGTCAATGGCGATACCTCTTAGCGTCGCTGAGAACGCTTTTACCCAATAGTCTTCATTCTCTTGTCCATTTGCCACCCATATGGTTTCACAAGTTTTCCAGTGTCGGACAGGATCCTCTGACCCGTTCCCCATGAACTTCGGCAACTTCTGCCTTTTGCTCGCTGGTGGAGTCACCATCTTTTTCCCATGGCACCCTCTCTGTGTCTTTGATCCGATTGGACTGGTTCTACCGTGTCGTTCTGGTGTCCTCCCGACACCGTCGGCCATGTACGGTTCCTTCCCACGTCCGTTCCCGACGTTCTCTACACTTCGAGTTACCTTTGGTTCTTTCTGGTTCTCCCTTTGCGTAGGGGTCTTGGGCTCAGGTCCTTTGTTCCTCAGCCTTTCGTCTGAAATGGACAATGCCACAATACGACGTATACTGTCCTCTAGTTCTTTTGTCAGTTTCTTCTCATTTTCTTTTTCTCTATTTGTTATTGGTGTTCTAAAATTCTGTTCATCAACCCCATCAACCCCTTGGTTTACTTCTTCATGTCGTTCATTTTCTTTTTCAATAATCTGTTTTAATCTTTTTCTGCGTTCTTCTTGTTCTTTTAGTCTTAATGATCTTCTCACTATTTCTTCTGGTGTTGCTTGCCCCATTGGTATTTTATTCTTGCCCTTATTAAGCTGTATGGGCATTAATTATGCTTACCCTTATCAGTTGTATGGCGTGCAACGACGATTGGCATCACGTTCCTCCTCTTGTTTCAGATGTTCCTCATACCTCCTGAGTAGTTGTTGTTGTCGCACTTCCCTCTCTTTCTTCTCGAAGGTCTTGGAAGGTTATCAGATTCCTTGCCAGAAGTCGAGGAATGCGGTTCAAACGGTTATCCACCTCGCTATTGACACAGGTTTTCTAAAATAACCTCCTCTGGAACCTCTCTACGGATAGATTCGTCTCGCACGTATTGTCCGATTGATACTAACCACAGTTTGACCAATTCCTGAGTTACTTCATCTTCTCGGCTTCTTGGTTCATTTTCTTCTCTGTCGCTTCCCTCGCTTTTTTCTTGAATTTCTTGTACTATCTCTTCTATGTGCCTTCTATCTTGTACTTCCTCGTCGGTGTCAATCGGTTGCCCCATTACGCTGCCATTTCCTTGATGCTGGTTACACCCGACGGCTTGCTTGTTTCTGACGATGTCACTTGCCCGATGTTCTTCGACGACTTAACTTGTCATCGACAGCCAACTTGTCATCCGATGCTCTCCGACGACTCAACTTCTCATCGACTTACCACCCTCGACCCGTTTCCGAACTGGCAATGGAGCCAAATGTTTAACGCAATATGGTGTGTTTCACAGAATATGGAGTAAACAAAATTAAAGTAGTAGTATAGTGCATCATACGAACATAACAGAATTACTCAGAACGGACCATTGTATTCATCATTGATTCACAAGAAACATTACAATGTTCATGACAGCAACATACATATTTCATTATGACTCCAATGTCTGCATATCAACTATTGTCAAATCACCGATATCTGACTGCAATGCATTGATGACTTAAATACTCATGGCCAAGGTTGGTTGTGATGCCAACCATTGGTACCGACTCCAAACTACCCGACCCGTCGGTTGGTACCGACAACTAATTACATCATTTGTTTACTTAAACTATTTTGCTGTCTACAGAGGAGTTGTCCTATAGGAGGTGAGAAGAAGGTGAAGTGTTCAAGCTAGAGGAATGTAGGGGGGAGAAGAAGTTTAAGTGTTCAAGCTGGAGCTGCAGGAGTAGATAGGAGGTGAGAAGGAGTAGCGTTCAAGCTGGAAGAGCATAGGTAGGAGAATTGTAAGTCCAGCGGTATCCCCTATGGGAGAGCATTAGATAGAGTGGTATTCTCACAAGATGTAAGGGGTGGGGGCCCTTGTTACCAATCCTCACCATATAATCTAAAAGAAACAATTATACTATAGTGTAATACAAATTTTCCTAACATTGCTCCCTTTATTACAACATAGTTCTAAGTCAGGGAGGGAATACATATTCATAGGTGAATTGGGACATACACGCAGTTTGACATATTTACAAATAGTAGTGGAAATGACATCTTGACATCTTCTTAGTGAGAAACAACCTCAATAAACAAATGTGGACATACTCTACCATTAACCAACCCAAGTGTGGGAATTGGTCTCACAATACTTATATGAACACGGACATACTCAACTGTTCATAACAACACAATATGCGAATAAGGACACACTCAATTATTCACCTAGAAACAATAGTGAGATTGGCTTTCATTACATATCCTTAGTGTGGTTTGGCCTCATTGGACAACAACAACATGAGTAGTGGGAATTGGCCTCATCGAAGAGACTCATTTCATCTTTATGTAGCTGAAGTATAGTCTTCATCATCACCTTCGTTGGAGATCACTATCTTAAGCTTTATAATCTTTGCCACATTGGTTTGCAACTAAAGCAATGAACTACTCTCCAAACTAGCAATAAATTCAAGACTAGTATTTATCCTCCATCCTCTAGTTTCTAGTTCATCTAGCTAGGTTGATCTCGATGGCCATATGGACTACTAACCATTACATGAAACTCTTCAACAATTTTGACAACTTTTTTCTCAATATTTGTCTCCTCCATGGGGAATGGGATCCTCCATCATTAAAACAATTTGTAAGGTTGTCAGGCAACATTGACAATGCACCCCATATACTAAAATTTGAACCTAAGGTCTTGATGGCCGTATGGACTACTGACCATTACATGAAACTCTTCAACAATTTTGACAAGATTTTTCTCGATACTTGTCTCCTCCATGGGGAATGGGACTCCTCCATCATTAAAACAATTTGTAAGGTTGTCAGGTAACATTGACAATGCACCCCATATACTAAAATTGAACCTAAGGGTTTAGATCAATGTTCCTCGGGGGCACATCCTTAGGGTTCTTAAGGCGTTCTTGAACATGGGGATGTTTTGGTGACGAGGGTATTGGGACAAAACATTCCCACATTCTCCTTTTTTTCATGTTTTTTGGGGATGACCCATGTAATGTGCCGTACCTATTTGTATATTTTAAGATCTGTTTGTGTGTGATTTTTATTAATTTTGTGTTATCTTTCAGACTAGACAGAAGAATGCAGAAGGGGTTTTTAGTTTTCTTGCAGATGTGTTGCCGAAGCGTACAATATAGAGCATATATGGAAAACCCAAAAAATATACAATAGCAATGAAGAAACTAACTACTACCCAGATAGTAAAATGGCCAAATACCAATTATTATGACATACTCATATGCAGAAATACAACTTCAATTTTGTGTTGTTGCCGGATCAGCGAGTGGGTATGGCTGGAAAGCCTTACAACTCCGAGGAAGTACCAAAGATGAACTCACAGACTATATCAGCAAATACAAAGGCCTGAAACGCCTCTAATAAGACCAAATGATGTAACAATATGCAATGAAATGGAGCCCTCAAGCCCCCACGTTCCTCATGCAGGTGTACGGCCTGGCTGTGAGGTTACTACAGTAGCAAACTCCCTCCAAACTCGCTGATTAAACTGTCTTTGATCTGCAAGCATCTCCATAGCTGGGCGATTAGGATGCAATGAGAAATAGGCAATGAAAATGCCTCAAAATGCCCCCAAATGCTGGTATGGCTGGGCTGTATGAGTATGGCCAGCAAGAGCAAAGATCTGCAGTCACCAAATCTCTATTATCACTTTCAAAAGCTGCAGTTCTCCAATGCCTTCAGCTGATTACTAACAACCTTCAAAAGATATAGCAACAACTCTTCAAGATCTTATCAAATGGATTCCAATGAAGCACAAGAATGAATACTGGATGTATCCATCGTCAATGGCACCTTTGGGTGGTATTGCACACCTGTAGAATGCCGTCATTAATGGAGGTTTTCGTCTCGAAAACCCTGGTTCGAAATGCTCAAACCCTCAAACCCTAGCAGAGCTCCAAAGAGAAATATCATAAAGCAAGCATAATCCAAATGAGCTACTTTTTCACCTTATACTCTTCAAGTTGGGTGTTGGATATGAGAGGGAAATTATAATTTTAAACTCACCTTATTACTCCTAGGGATGGGCGCCCATGGTTAAGACATTCACTTATGTCTCCCTTTTCATTAAGTCACTTTTTGTCATGTCCCCATAGTAAAGCATTGTTTAAATTAAAGATTTAAACATCATAATAAGGACGAAGAAGTCACTTTCGTCATTAATAGTGTTGTCATTGTCAATAAACTTATACATATATAATAATATTATTTTATAAATAATTAAAATATAATATATATATTTATTGTATATATAAATAATATAAATACAAGTATAATAAATTATATTATATACATTATATAAATATCATATAATAACAATATATATTATAATTATATTATTATGTTTATAAATAACAAATGTAAATATTATCCATTTCATTATTTATAATGATTATATATATATATATTTACTAATATCTAAAACCAGCGATGACTAAGAGTCATGACTCTTAACTAAAGTAAGTATTAATACGATAACAATTAGCAATGATTATTTAAAAAGACATTTAATATATGATATGAAGGTCAGCGATCATGTTTAATATTAAACAGCATAGTTGCAACGAATGATTAATATATCATGGCAGCGATCACATTAATTAAGACAAAGGCTGTTAATAAAAACAGTAAAACCTTTCAAGAAAGGCCATGACCGTTGACCAATGGTCATACAGTCTTAAAAGATACAAAGGGTCATATAAATAATCGATGGAAGGCAGAAAATTAAGAAGAAAAAAAATAAGAACAGTCCAAAGTAGAGAAGAAAATACATCTGATTAAAAGGAAGAATCATATATTTCTGAATACAAAAAGCAATAAATTATATACATATTCTCTGAGTATTAAGAAGCAGAAATAAAGTCTAAGGCAAATACACTAAGAATTCTATCAAGCAGTTTGGGAGGATAGAAAGAAATATTTATATTTCTGATTTATATATATATATATATATATATATATATATATATATATATATGAGTGCAACAAGAAAGAAGTGGGATAATACATATATAGAGGAGTTAAATCAAGCCAAGGTACTCTATAAACCTTTGTTTACTTGGAAATTGATAATTTAGGAAAAAATTAGTGTGTCCCAAAAGGGGACATTACACTTTTCCTCAATATATTATAAAGTCCATATTAAATATAACATTAATAAACTTCGGACTTTAAAATAAATATGAAGACGGTGTCAGAATGAAGTGATCTATAGCTCGTCGGAAAGCCCTTGACAAGACGAATCTGACCCCACTCTGAAAATCCTGAACCGACACTGACCCTGAACTTACTAAAAATAGTAAGTCACGACCAAGAGCAATTTGAGACAACTCAGAGGGTGACAACTGGATCCACCGAGTACAAACCACATCTCCACCACCAACAGATACCTCCAAAGCCAAACTAACTCCAGTTCCCTAATCAACCTGCTAATCCACGGGAACTCAATGATGGACTAGCCATGTATCAAAAAGGGGACATTACATCCCAGGTGTGCCCCCTCAACATGGGGGATGTCTCCTGGGAACATCCCTTAAAGCGGGACCCCAGGGGCGCGCTAGTGCGCCCCTTGCGAACTATCAAACTTTAAGTCATAAAAAAATAACTCGCTTTTGTGAAAATTTGAAAAACCAAACTGTTGGCCCCCCCAACATAAAAAATATATTATTTACTTCTATTTGCCCTAGCCCACTATCAGTTTATTGTTTCTATTTGCATTTTCAGTTTTTGGGTTTAACAAATAAGAAGAGAGCTCAACAAACTGAATGAAGAGACGTGAAAGAAAACGAAGGAGGACAAAGGAGGAAGAAGGAGGGGAAAAAGAGGAGGAAGAAGGTATGTAACATGTCCTTTTGTTTTTATGTATACTTTTTTCATTTTTTGTTTGGTTTTGAAAGTTGAAATACTTGCAAATGCTTTTAAGTTTCATTGTTGTTTTGCCAAACCTTCAATGCTATTGTTACAAATTTACATATGACATGATGAAGTTTTTCAAACCTCCAAACTTTACAAACTTCCAAATTTTAACTTGTTCAAACCTTCAAACCTATTTTTCCTAACTTTTTCAAACTTGCAAAGCTGCCATTTTTTTTTATTGTTTTTGGCTTGCAAACACTGCAGTTTTTTTAATTCCTTTTGCAAGCAAAATCTGTTGTTTTTTAAACTGAGATGTATTAAAAGTTAGCTGTTTTAATATTCATATTGTCATTTTTTTGTTATATCCATTTTCAAGGTCAAGATGTATTCAATCAGTGCCAATGATGACCTTGATTTGGGTGATGAAATTGAGGGAAATGTGGAGGAATCAGCCGAGGACAGCCAATTCAGTCACAAGCACAAACAATTAAATTGGGAGTGCATTGCAATCGGATTGCCATTCTGAGTTGTTGGCACCATATGTTGAATGTCCATTTAGCAAGAAAAGTCCTTTGTGCCAGTTTGCAACATTGTTTGACACAAACATAGTAGCTAATTTAGGTGGAAATCTGCATTGGGATTGCAACATTTTCTTAGAGGATTGGAAGGACAGCATCGTGAAGGTTAATGCACATTTTTTACATACCCCCGATAAGGGGTCAGGCCTTGTGGCAAACTCACAGTTGAGAAGAGGACCGAGAAGATCAGATTATTTCAGGGGGATATCATGGCACCCATAGTTTCTTGTAAACCATGAGGTTCAAGTAGGCCACCTTCATTTCCGTCATTTGAGGCGAGTGCAGTGGAATCAAGGGGAAAACAAAAAGCGGCAAGTTCATCATCATCGAACCTAATCACAAATATGTTCAATGTGCAAGCAAGGAAGATTTTAGATGAGGCTATTGGCAATTTCTATCTTGGTAATGGCATTCCTTTCCATGTTGCTTAATCTTTTTTTTACAAGGAGCTTATCAACAAGGTAGGTAGAGCTGGTACCAGTTATGTGGATCCTAGTGAGACTAGATTGAGAAGCACTCTTTTAGAAAAAAGTTATTCCAATGTTAACCTCAAAAAGCGGCAAGTTCATCATCATCGAACCTAATCACAAATATATTTAATGTGCAAGCAAGGACGATTGTAGATGAGGCTATTGCCAATTTCTATTTTGGTAATGGCATTCCTTTTCATGTTGCTTAATCTCTTTTTACAAGGAGCTTATCAACAAGGTAGGTTGAGCTGGTCCTGGTTATGTGGATCCTAGTGAGACTAGATTGAGAAGCACTCTTTTAGAAAAAAGTTATTCCAATGTTAACCTGTTGATGGAGGAGAAAAAGGCCAAATGGATGACACATGGTTGCAACATAATCATGGATGGGTGGATAGACATTAGACATTGCCCACTCATCAATATTATAGTTTCATGCATTGACAGGCCTTACTTCTTGAGGGCAATTGATTGCTTAGGAAAATGCAAGGATGCTGAGTTTTAGTTTCATATCCTAAGACAAGCCATTGAGGAGGTCGGTCGTCAAAATGTACTGTAGGTGATTATTGATGCAACATATATTTGTAGGGCAGAAGGTATATTGATTCAATCTACATATGAGCTGTAATGTCCCCTTTTAGGATATTCCTAATTTCTTTACTTGCATACAATAAGATCACTAGAAAGGGACATTAGAAATTTTAAAGGTCAATAAATTAAGATAACATTCAATTCATAGCATCATAGCATGATTAATAATGAGAACAATACTACATAACACAAATAATGAGATCAATTCATCATAGCATAATCCACAATCAATTCAATTCATAACACAATTCAGTATCGACTATGTTCAATTCTTAATCCTTATTTCCTTTCTATTCCTTAACCTTGGATGGGGATTTACTTGTCTAGGGCACGATGACACCAACTCAATGGCTGGATTTATTCCGCCTCTCCCTAACAACACCACGTCACTCACTCGCAGGTTGGAGGCAATAGAAATAGATAGGCATTGAGTTTGAACATATCATTACTTCAATGTATCATGAACATAATCTATTGGTGTTGTGCTTATATGTTTCATAGCAAGTTACACAATGCTTATCTAATGACAATCTTTCCATTATATACATTTACTACTTAACACATGGCATTCAAAATAATAACATGAGGTTAGATACATCTTACCAAGATAATTCTTGCCTTTGTTTCTTTGTATCTCTGAAGTGTTTTATTCCTTCCTCACCTACAGCCCCATATGTTGCTGTATATTATATATAAGTATAATTCCCAAAATCAGAAATATATATTCTTGAATCAAATGTCTTTCTCCTTGATTTTGGTGTATTCAAATAAGATATTGTTTCATATATTTAGAAATATCTATATCAGATTTTATTTACTTATCTCTGCTTTTTTTCCAATGATCTATTCCCTAGTAAATTGTATTGGTTTCACCATACCTTATATCTCTCTTCCCCGTAACTCTTCATTGGAAGGTCACACCTTTAGTCAAGTGCTGCTATGTGAATCACAGCTATTAAGAGATGCCCATATGCTCCCCTTTGTTTTATACTTATCACAGCTTATATGAATTCAAAGCATCTTAAATAATCGTATCTTATCATTATTAATTTGCATGCCTAAATTCTTATCTTGAATTATTAAACAATGTCCTTTGGTTTATTAGTGATTTGTCTTAACTTAGGGATATTGACTTTCCCATCACCGCTGCCTTAATAATATTATAGTTACAATGATAACTAAGTTAATATTTATATTAATAATGATATTTGTTATTTATAATAGTTAAATTGTTTAATATTTATTTCTATATAATTTAATATATATTCATTTTCATATATTTATTAATATATTGTATGGTTATAATTGTAATATTTAATAAAGATATTTATATCTTTATTAATACTTATATTTATTATTTATATTTATATTCGTTTTTATGCTTATTATTTATAATAATTTTTATATAATAATATATCTTATAAATATATTATATATTATATTTGAATTATATTAAAAGAATATTTATATAAAAAATATTATTATTTACTAAACAATACATTTTACGAAGACGACTTCACCGTCTTTTATTATGATGTTTAAATCTTTAATTTAAACAATGCCTTAATATCGGGACATCACATGAGCACATTTATTGGACCCCTTGTTTGTGTGGTATGAACAATGCACTCAAAGACATTGGAAAGATAGAGTGGGTGAAACATGCGGTGGTGGATGCAAAGGAGGTGCAAATGTTCATTTGCAACCACCACATTTCATTGGCATTGTTTTGGACCTTTGTGAGGAAGGAATTCCTCAAATTGGTTGAGACTTGATTTACTTCCTATTTCATTCTACTATAGAGGATGCTTGAGTTGCAAGAGCCATTGCAACTTATGATTATGACACAAGAATAAAATAGGTGGAAGGAGTCAAAGGCAGAGTAGGGGAAAACTTCAAGACAGTGAAGGAAACTGTGGTTAGTGATACTTTTTGGTTGAATGTGAAATACATCACATCTTTTATACAACTTGTTTTTACCATCATCAAATCTGGGGATTTTGATAGTCCTAGTCTTGGGAAGATATATTAGTGCATTGATAGCATGCTTGACCAAATGAAGGCCACCATTTGTGAGAGAGGCCCCACTCTACAATTATATGTAAGTTTATTCACCCCATCATCTAGAAAAGGCGGGAGAATTTCAACACCCCTCTACACATGGCTGCATATACTTTGAATTCAAAATGGTATGTGGAACACTTGGTGGACTTCTTCCATTGACAACCATGAGGTGAGGAATGGCCTTAGGAAGGCCTTCAAAAAAATGTATAATCCAAAGGAAGCTTCACTCATCAGAGTTGAGTGGATTAAGCTTACATAACTAGATGGCTAAGTATTTGGCAAGGATTGACAGGCACACTTTGGCACAAGCCAAGCTAGTTAGTTGGTGGCGAATTTGTGGACTTGTAGGATTGTTGCACACACTTGCCATTTGTCGTCTCTCATAGGTTTCTAGTTCCTTTGGTTCCTTTGTTGCTTAGAGGAATTGGTCCACATATCGCTTTATCCACTCTCTAAAGAGGAATGGGCTTACCTTTGCAAAAATGGAAAAGCTTGTTGTAGTGCATAGTGCCTTGCATCTCATTGATCACATGACATCTAAGTGTATGCAGCATAGTTCCGAGACGCGGACTCGGCGAGGGTGACTCGACTCGGGACTTGGCGCAGACTCGACAAAGCGAAAAACCCAAGAAATTTAGAGATTTTTAAGGATTTAAAACTTGTTTCATGCACCCTTTATTAAATAAACGTTAAAGACACAATAACATCATCAAATAGAAGCTAATTTGATCACATACACAAGTATACATCTATCACATAAGTATAAATGCAAATTGTAGCTGAGCTGCTGAAGGAAATAACACACTAGATATATAAATATAGTCAAATGCATACAAAACTCATGGAATATGAAATCCATGACATCAAATTTTCCAAACAAATATGAAATATCAAAACAATAACTAGAAGTCTATGGCTTAGAGAAAACTGCATCCTTCCTACCAATGCGCAAATGGTAGGTCCTGGATAATGTAATAGCCATAATCTCTGCTTGTGACTCCATGCCACCCTCACCAACATCAGTTGTGCCTGTGTCTGCTCGTGCTCTATCCTCCTCCTCTGCCATGGCTACAGCCTCAGCCTCTCTATCTGCATGGTCAACCCAATCAAGGTCCTCGTCACTAAAGATAGGATTTGTAGCCTTAGTGATCCACTCAGATTCTGGATCGACCTCCTCTAGTGTGATCGGGGTGGAGTCATGGTCGAAAATCTATCTATGTCTAAGACGAAGGTTGTAATGAACATACACTAGATCATTCAACCTCTCCATGGACAATCTATTGCACCTCTTGGAGTGTAGAGGAAATATAAGAAATGAAGTTGCTTTTAGGGATGTAGAGGAAATATAAGTAAAAGAAAAACAAGTTTTAACTTAAATTTTATGTGTTTTCCCCCCTTTAAAATGCTGCCTACGTCGACTGAGCCTGTCTGACGGGACTTGTCCGGACTTGGCGAGTCTCACCGAGACTCGGCCGAGTTCGAGTTTGAGCCCCTTGGAATCGGCAAGGGTGACTCGACCCGGGACTCGTCGAGTCCGGGTGAGTCCCAGAACTATAGTATGCAGAGACTCAGTGAGTCTCGCTTGGACTCGGCCGAGTCCGAGTCCGAGCCCCTTGGACTCGACAGGGGTGACTCGACTCGAGACTTGAGACTCGCCGAGTTCGGGCGAGTCCCAGAACTATGGTATGCAGAGACCATTGACATGGTGGGATGTAGAGCCTAAGGAGCGGCAACAAGTTGATGAGGAACAAGATGTGTAGATTGCATTGGATGGCATTGGGAGCACATTGCAAGATGAGGATATAGTTCCTTCTAACAGTTCGAATGATGAGGAGTTTCCTATATATCTAGTTGATGACGGTGACACTAATTTTTTAGCTTGTTGCTCAATTGTTAATCTGCCATCGGACTGGCACCGAGGGCCTCTCATGCCCTCCATTTTCTTGCCCTAAAGAGGTATTGTTTTTCTTTTTGGCATAACTTGGGCATACGGAGTCGTTTTTTTGCAAAATTATAGGTGTCAAAAAGCTGGTTCCGAGCCCTTCACAGTGGTACTGGTTGATTTTATAGATTTTGTTGCTAGTGATTTTTATTGTTGTTTGAAGTCTAGATCACCCTTTTTGGCTCTTGAGCTCATAACTTTCGTCCAGTTTCTCTGTTTTTGGAGTTCTTACAGGCATTGGAAAAGTATTGATGAGCTCTACATAGCCATCCATATAATTTTTTCAGATTCAACCCCAAGTATCTTTTATTCAATTTGTCGGTTATTTGCATTCTAGTTGATATCTTGGACATTTTAGCATCTAGAAGGGTTCTATTTTTTGGGTAGGCTTCATTTATTAGCATGAATATATATTGTGAGTTTTGATCTTTGATTTTATCATTTGAGGAGATATCATGGGTTTTTCTACTCGTCCTTCTGTGTTAACTTTGAATAGGGATAATTACCCTGAATAGGGATAATTACGAGTCTTGGCAAAAGGGCATCCTGACACATCTTAGGTGGCTTAATCTTTTGCCTTATCTCTATGGACTCATACATGAACTAGATACACCTAGGAGGAAGTCAGCATGGGTAAATAATATTGATCGTGTCGTAGGATTAATTTGTTTCAGTGTTGATTATGACACTATGTGTGCTATTTCGGACCTTGAGTGCCCACGCACACTTTGGACCATGATTTGGAAGATGTATGGAGACTATTGTGTGTCACTATTCCCAAATGATCCCGCTATGGATTGCCTACTACCCCTTGATGATGCTGACGATATACCCTTTGATGATGTACTCTAGAGGAGCTTGAATATGTTGAAGGTCTTGAACGTTTAGATGACACAAAGACTTCTTTTGTTGCTTCGTCTCCTATTGAGATCATGTCTCCATCACCTGTTGCTACTTTAGGGTTCATTGTTGCTTCTTTGAGAGCTTCCAATGATTTTTTACAACAAGACAATTTCAGTCTTCTAGATCCACGTCATTGGGATTCCTATTTATTAGACATTTCATCCTTGTTTGTGGAGTCTCACATTTGAGATTTAGAGGATTTATTGGAGGATTTGTATCATCTCTTTGATGACAGTGATGTCATCCCATCTTCAGTGTTTCTAGATGCAATTCAAAATTTTCCCTCTCCTGGTTCTTTGATTGGGCAAACAGTTTCTGTTTTTGGAGAAGACATCTTTTTTCAACATGAAGACACCAAAGTTGTATTCTGACTCATTGATTTGGATTCTCCTTTCATCTAGATTGTGGGAGTTGCTTCTACATACACCAGTGGATCTATCTCTTCCAAAGGGGAGAAATTTTGTTTGTAGGTAGTGGATTGTTTTTTTGTCTTTAGGCACTCATCATTGGTATAGGAGCTACTTCTTGGAGGGGACATCTCATCTCATTCATTCATTCTCTCCTATGGGGGGGTATTCATTATGTATTTTTGATGGACTTGGTTGTTTATGATCTATCACTTGTACATATTTCATCTTTTCTCTCTTTTGGAGAGGAGCTTTTTCACACTAGGTTTTTCTCCTTTTTTTTGTTTATGAAGGATACTTTGTAAATGGGTTCTTGATCAGGTCTTGTTGCTAGGACCCATCTTTCCTTTTGGCTTGTGTGTAGATCCTCCCTAAGTTACACTTAAGGGGGGGGGTGTTGGCATGCAATGATATTCACACATTATGATAAGTTTATTACAGAGTCTTTTTAGGGATTTATTTTCCTTTATTAGCTTGAGAGCTTTGTGACATGTGTCATGAGCTTTCTTTTATCCACTTTGCCCATTTTTGGCAAGTGTGGTTGCATATCTCTTTGTATTATTCCTTTGTGAATAATTAATGCACCAATTCGTTTTTGCATCTTTTCCTCTAGTTTCAGCTATTGTGTCATGTCCCCAATTTTGGAGTAACTTAAAATTGTTTTAATTGTAAATTAATTTTGTAAAGAATTATTTATTTTATAAAATTAATATTTTATTTAAGTTACTTAAGTCAGTAGTACTACACTTTATTAAAAAATGTTATGAACAAGCATTTAATAAAGTTCATGTCAAAGCATTTAAAATGCTTGGGTATGATGTAAACTCTCATTTAATAAAATTAGGCTGGGCCTAATTAATGTAATGGCTTTATAAGCAAGCCTGAGAGTCATTTGAAGTCATGTCTGGATTGTATGTTTGGTTTTGTGTTTTGTCTTTTGACAAACTGTATTCCGCTGATTGACAAGGTGATGTTCCCTTGCATTTGCGGAGCCGAGGAGATGTTCCCTTGGTGAATTGTAGGTGAAATCATCTCAGATTTCACAACTGAGCTTCAAAGTGTATTTGGTTCGATTGTTGGGTTTTCGCCATTTGGTCGGAGACCATTTTTATTTCATTGGAGATTGTAATAAGAACTGAGGAGAGTTCGTGGGTCCCATAATATACCACGCAACCTTGTTTGGAAGTCTGATGAATATGTTTGAATGTTAAATGGAAGCACGCCGCCTATCATCTCAACCGCAGCTGAAGACTTAGAGATAGCACTCATCAAAAGGTCCGTGGATCCCATAAATTATATCAAGCCTTCTATGATTTTGGATCGCAGCTCTCAAAAGATATCGTGGCATCAGGAATTAATAAAATATGTTTTGAGCTGAAGACTTCTACCTTTGCTAAAAGCTTACGTGGGAGTTTTTAGAAGAGGTTTAGAACTTTATGAAATCATTTTCATTCATTGATAAATTTAATATTGGTAATGCTGTATAAATAGGGAACCAGATCTGACAAGCAAACTTAGTCAGCAGCTATGGATAAATATTTAATTTCATAGAGAATTCGTAGCTTTCAATATAAATTGTATGAAGATCATCTTTTCCTTGTAAGTGGATTGTGGGTCCCAACGTGAGCATGGAGTCTTAGGAAAAGGGGACAGCATCTGACAGGCTTTCAGACTTGTCTACAGATATTATAGCAGCACTTGTAGCCTTCCAAATGCATTTCATATCACAGAAGAATTCAGATTCACAGTTCTGAATTTCAGAATAAGACACAGCAGAGCTGATCTCTAACAGCTATCAGTATTCAAATTGGATTGGGGCAGTAATTAGCATCAGCATTGGAATACATTAATATCAGCATATTGTGGTTAGTGTTTCATCATTGGATTGGACTTGTTCTTTGTTGCACTTGATTTCTGAGCAGTGTTAGAGACATGTACTTCTGATTTTATGAACAACATTATACATACATCTGTGCATTCCCAGCCATATGTAGTGTTAGTGCAAACTGTTTGATAAAATGCGTTATCTCTATTTGCTATTGATTTGCAATTCACAGTCATAGATTAGGTGTCAGATAAATTTGAAAGGTGCAGAAATATAATCAGAACTCAGTCCCAGGGTTTTAACTTAATTGACAAATGAAATATGTCAAATTAAGTGATTGGAAAATCGAAAATATCTTCTACCAGGAAGGGGATATTACATATTGTGTGTTGCTCTCTTGTGTAGAAGAATTATTGTAATTATACAAAATGGATCATGTGGGAAAGAGGGAAGAAAAGGAGGCTTTTAGGGAATCTTCTACCATGAAACATCTTTTGATGTTTCAAATCAAATCCCTCCTGGAGAAATTTGCATAGAACCATAGTTACTAGGAGACAGAGACATGTACCAGTATGAGAGATGGGGATGGGTACTAGACATTTTAAAATACAGAATAGATGTCAACAAAAGCAAAGATCAATTATATTGGTATTTGATTATCACCATCATGATATAAATGGTTGAAGTTTATACCATAGTCACCTAGAGTTGGGGATCGAGATGGGAATGCTGTTATTTTAAAAACATGGTACAGGGATACACATAGATGGCCTATACTAGTGTTAGTGATACAAACATATCATATAGTGTATTAACTTAAAAAAAAGAAAAAAAGTCAATGCATTGTCATGCTAAAAATAGAAAACTTCAAGTCTATCAGTATAGTTCTTTTAGCTCTTGTCAATTAGATATCATTACTTGAGGAAAAAACAATGTAATTATGTGATATATTTAATAAAATTCTGTGGGAAGTTTCACAATTTTCAAGGATCACTTCTAGGAGATGTATAGAATTGATCAGTTAAGGATCTGGTTTTTGTACTTCATGGCATGTTTTTGGAATTAGGACAACTTTTTTAATGCTGGAGAATGTTTGGGATGGAATTGTTGGACATGTTGTCATTCATGTCAAGAAGGTAGTCATGATTGTTATCATGAATGAACAGACGAGAGTATAAGAAATGGTTGTCATTGATGTCAACATAGCAATACGACTGAATGCAAGATATTGAGCTATTAATGATGTCATTGATGTCAAAGGTTGAAGACATTGGTTATCATTGATGCCAAGAATGCAAGGAGTCAAAGACATTGGAGAAAGATTGAAGAGTCTTTATTAATGCTGGCCGACTATGAGAAAGACGTTGGAAGAAGATTGTTAATGTTAAACTAAAGATTTAACATTATATACCTATGCTGGCCGACTCTATGAAGTATGAGCACCATTCTTTTAAAAGGATTTGAAGTAAATTGAATATGTTATAAAGGTCGACTCATAAAGAACAAAATGGAGTTTAAGAATATTTATTAAAAGAGGCCGATCAAGTTAATAAGGAGGCCGACCACACAAGAGTTTCAAAATAGAAATAAATATATCATATTTAAATGATACATGGAGCGGTTAACAAAAACCAATATCCAACGATTTGCAAATAAGACAAAGCCTCATAATATACAAAGATGATGTCCAGCAATTTAAATGTATTGAATGCAGTGATTACTTTGTGAAGTGATGCGATCTTTTGAATAAGACAAAGGTTGCTTTTGAATAAGACAAAAGTCTTATACACATAAGGAGGATGTGATTTAAAAAGGCAGCGATTTTATATAGGAAGGGCTGCGATTAGTTTTGGAGGGACAGCATGCTACAGAGAGTCACATTTATTCACAAAAGACATAACATTTGAAAAGGTATAAGAGGGAATTGATGAAATCATTTGAAGACAAAAAAAATAAGAGATATATTTCTGAGTAATAAGGAAGAGGAGCAGCACTATGAAGTGCAAATCTGATTTATATTAAGAAGATATATGTGTGATAGAGTGTAGAGAACAAAGTGAATATCAAAGGTAACACACTCAGATCTGCATGTGAAGATTCAAGAAGAAGAATTAGAAGAGAAATGTATGCAGAAATAAAGAAGAAATATATGCAGATATAAAGAGGACGATAATGCTGATCTAGAAGAAGATTATGCTGAGATAAAGAAGAAGACCTTGCTGGGATAAAAGAAAAGCTAGAGCAGATTTGAGAGAAGAGTTTGGGCAGAAATAAGAGGAGAAGTTTATGCAGAGATAGAGGACAAGTTTGGGCAGATCTCAAGGCAGAAAGTTGTGAAGAATTGATGCTATGGTTATGACCAGTTTTGTGTGAAGAAGTGGTACATAGTTTGGATCAGATTTGAAGGAAGAGATTAAGCATAAGTGTAATCAGATTTGAGAAAAGAGGTTGTGCATATTTTAGATCAGATTTGAAAGGAAGAACATTATGTGATTTAGATCAGATTTGTGAAGAAAAGATATAGTGTGAGTTGCGATCAGATTTGTAGAAGAAAGTGATCAAGATCCGTAGAAGGTTGGTGCCTTAACGAGAGATTGGTGTCTCTTACTGGGTTGGGGCTCAATTGCGGATTGGTGCTCAGGAAATCTACAAACGGGGATTGGTGTCTCTAGTGGGTTGTGTTGTGACCGAATCACACATCGCCCCATTGCAAATGGAGACCCACTTTTTTTCTTGCTTTTGTTTTCATTTTGCTTTAGGTTTAGGCTTTCTCTGAGCTTGTAGGTTTGGTACTGTTGTTTTGCCCAAGTCTCGCCATACTCTTGCTAAGGAGTCCATATCCTCTCATCTTGATGCATGTCTTGAAGCCCTGAAATTGACTAAGTCTGGAACCTAGATGCATGTCCTAAAATCCTGAAAAACTAAGTCTGAAATCTGGTGGATCCTCAAAAATCTAGAATCTGCATGTTAAATCTCATGGATCTGAGACCTATCTCAAACATCCTGGAAGTATATTTCAAAATATTTATACTTAAATATATTTTGAAATATACTTGGATTTCAGGTGCTAAAAATTGACTAAGTCTGGAAAAGCGCACTTTTTAAGGGTCTTTGCATTGTGAAAAATGAACATCATACACAGAGGCATGAAAAGTCCACCTAGGCGCACTTAGGAGATGACCTTGCAATTCACAAATTAGATGTTATGCAAGCCTACCACCTAGAGGAGATGTTTGCAATTTGCAAGTTTTAATGTTATGCATGCCTACCTAAAAAGTCCGCCTAGGCGCACTTCCAACCTAACCTTGCAATTCACATTTTACAACTTATACGCAAGAGCCTAAAAAGTCCGCTCATCCTCTTTGGCGCACCTATTGAGGGTGTTTGCATTGGTAAGCTATACATAGACACATGAAAAGTCCGCTCAAACCTCTACGCGCACTTTTTGAGTACCCTTGCACTGTGAACATTCAACATCATACATACATGTCTAGAATGAGCGCTCATCCCCTTTGGTGCATATTTGGAGGAACCTCGCACTATGCAAAATCAAATATCCTACATGAAACAATCAAAATCACCTTGGGCGCACTTAGAGAGGAGGCTTGCATTGTGCAAGTTTTAAACCTATACATAACCATTCAAGAAGGCCGCTCAAGAACATTTGGAGGATGACTTCGTAATTGGCAAGTTAACATCATACATGAACACTCTTGGCGCAGATTTTAGCCTCCTTCGCATTTTGCATCATTTTCATACATCATTGTTTTAGGCGCTTTGATCCTTAGGTGCTGATCTACCACATGCTCGCATTGTGGAAATTTCAAACTTATGCATAAACCTTCAAAATCAGCACTCAAAGGCGCACTTTAGGAAGGACCTTGTATTAGAAATTTTGAACATCTATACATACATGAAGAAAATCAGCGCCTTTAATGCATGCTTACACAAAATCAGCGCCAAAATTTACATGTCTAGTCGACCAGGAAAGGCAAGGAAACAATTTTTAAAACATGAGTAAAATCCTGAATATTCAATGTTGGTCAACCCAGGTAGTTATACGTGAGTGTGTATTAATATAAGATCATGTTACCATTCAAAACATTCATCAAAAAGAACAAATTCAAGAGCAGATTAAGTGCAGATCAGGCAGCTAGTAAGGGCAGTATAAAGGGATTTAGTGCTTTGATAACTTTTGCCTTTCCTTCATTCTTTTATGTAGTTTGTGAAGTGAGCTTAGGATGGCAAGATAGTAATAAGTTGATGAAGTTGCATGAGTATTCTTTCTCTCTCACATAAGATTGGAAGGAATTGAACATGATGATATCCTTTTATCAAGCGCTATGATGTGAGCATAACCTATGATATCTCCTTTTGTAGGTGAAAGACAAGTGCTCGAGCAAGGCAAGCCTAAGCAAGGATGGATTTCCAAGGAATGTAGCCCGAGTTCAAGTTCCTTTCAAGATGGAGGAGGACCCGTTCAAAATGTTCAAGTTCTAAGCACTTCATTGCAACACACAAAGAAGTTCTTACATCAAGATCACCGAGAGGACTTCAACAAATCATCATCATGCATCCAAGACAAACTTCATTTCTGGAAGAAGAGCACCATTTCGTCATGCATGAGAGGAAGTCATCATCCAGAGGTGCACGCCACATTCCAGAAATCAGAGACATCCATTTCATGCGCCAAGCAGAGGGAGAGAGCATCTATCATCCGCAGGTCCACTCCGACAGTCATGAACAAAGACATCTTCTACTTGCACTATCCAGAGCTAAAATCCTGCACAAGTACATGAAGACAAGAAAGTTGAGAAGAGAAATGAGTGTTGTTGATGATTGTTTTTCGACAAGTCAAAAATAGAGTAAGACACGGAGTATCCAACTCTCTCTTGATCAAAGCCTCTCGAATGCTAAACAAAGTGATCAAATGAGATGACTCCAAGGTTCCTTTCTTATGATTTCGCGATGGATAGCTCAATGACTTAGTATGATTTTGCTGAAAAACACAAAGGGACTTACACAATTGTTCAACAACTCGTTGTTTCAATGAAAGAAGCAAACATTCAGAGTATCTAACTACTACAACTTAAGACTTAGGATATGGCAATGAAGTGCTTGATCCTAAATTCTAACCAGATTGATAAAAGAAAAGACAAAAGATGAAAGGTTTGATGAAACTAATCTAATCCTAGATGTAAGAGATGATTACTGCTCAGGTGAAATCCAACCAACTCTTGCTTCGCCAGATTAAACAACTACACAAGGTTGATGCTATCTTCTAGGGTTATGCAAGATATTCAAATCACTTATGCTTATGAAAATTCAACAAACATAAAGATCAAAGTTAAGCTCAATTTGTTCAGACCAACCATACACTGCAATTTGCAAGCCACAAACTACAAATAGTGTGAACATAAAGATTTCACCACAAACAATAATAAAGCCTTCCACCAACTAACATAACACTTAAAGAAAACTTAATCTAATCTTAATATTCGCTTGAAGGAATCAAAAACCATGCAACACTTAGAAACATATATAGAATCACCAAACAATGAGTCTTATATTATTTCAGAGAGCTCTTGCAACAATTTTCAGAGTCTTCAATCTTACAAATGGGAGCAAAAGGAGCCCTTATATAGACCTCAAGAATGTATGAAGGGTCAAGATCGATTGGCAAAGCCAATGGACCAAATGATGCCACCTAAGCAGGTGGTTACAACAAACTTCTATTTTTAGTATACAAAGAGGGAACAAAGGCATGTTTCCCAAGAAGATAAGGATGCCACGTCATATCCTTTTCACATAGTAGTACTATGAAGTGCAATGAATCTGGACACAATTTGAGCAACATCTCCCATTGGTACACTTGTCGCAGCATTAATGGATCCTTCTGCAGTTGTAACATCTGACTCAGATGCCAAATGTCTTCTCCCAGTCAGCTATCTATGACTTGTTTGCTCCAAGGTGGAATACAAGTGTGAATATGTTATCCAGCTGTCCCTCATCAATCCCATCATCCTGAAAGTAGAATGCCTTGACTTGTTGCTTCATGTTTTCAATGGTAATCTCCCCATAGGGATTGCATATTGTTGTCAACGAAGTGTGTACATGATTTTGTGTCCTTAGAAGAACACTTCTTATTCTAGACATATCCACCTCAATCTTATCAATCAACTGCCCCTTATTGTGAAAGGAGAAATACCAAGTGGTGAAGTCATGTGGAGTATTTTGATCAACCACCTTATCTTGAACTAGATCTTCCATCGGAGTTTCCATCAAACTCTTGAGATGTGGCATGTATTGCTCCTTGATAAGCTTAAACTCAGCACATGTCTTTAGTAGAGATTGAACTCTATCCTTGAGGTTGATGACTCTATCATAAACTTGCACAATCTCTTCAAGATAAATGTATGATTTCTCCTCTGTCTTTTCTATCCACCCCTTCATTAGTTGAGATGAAGTTCTCATACCTTCAACTTGAGATACTGTTTCTTGTGAAAGAATGAACGGAGGCATTGGAGTGGCTTCCTTTTGCTGGATAGGTTGCATGACTTGTTGGATGTATTGCTTTAGTGTATTGAAGTCTTGCTCTACCTTTTGCTTAGCTTCTCTTTCCTGTTTTAGCATGATTTTTACACTGTTAACTGATTCTTGAAGTTCCTCCTCTATCTGTTCTCCTGTGATTGGACCCATGTCAATAGTAGTCACATTGTAATCTTCAGGTGCCATGTCTACATGTACTCCATTTCCAGAAGGATCTTGAGTGATTTTTGAAAAGACAGTTGCTTTCTTCTTTTGATTACTCTTCTGTGCACTCATGAGCAATTCTTCTACCGGAACAAACTGATATGTTTCAATGATTGTACTTTCTTCAATTCTCTACCTCAACCAAGATGGAAACGAAGAAAGATCTTGTTGTCTTTGTACTTGATTGTATTGTACACGCACTGCATCTTCATCAGATTCCACTTATCCTTCCATTTCTTGATCAGCAACATCATCTTCCTCTATCTCAACAGTCGGGCTTGAATGAATTTCTTCGGATGGAATAACCACAGTTTCTTCTACTACTTCAACCTCTTGTATTGGATTATGAGCATTTGAAGTACCTTCTTGTAGACTAGATGAAGTAGATTGATTATTCTTCTTCTTAGGTCTTTGACTTGATTCTCCTTGATCCTGACTAGGTCTTTTCCTTTTCTTAGCCTGATTGTCGCCTTGATCACTTCCACTGCGCTGGAGTCCACTATGTGCACTATGCTGTCCTGACCCTTCTTCATCCATCTTATTATATGTAAGAACCTGCCCTTCCTCATTCATTTCCTGTAGCAACTGAGTTATACATGCTTTTGTCATAGCTAGGACTAGCTCCATTAGTTCTTCTTCAGATACATCCCTTCTTGACCAATCAACTATATAAGGCAAATCCTTTATCTTTTCCAATTCATCTATCAACATAGTATCATCCTCTATGAATTGATCCGGGATTCTGAATACCTTGGACGCTCTAACTAGATCCCATGTAAGTCTTGAATACTGGAGTGTTCGAAGATCATCTTCATCTTTTACATTTGCCCAATGATCTTCTAACTGCATGACATGCTTGTACTCTCTGTTGTATTTCCAACAAACTTTGAAAGGATCAAAATTAAGCCTTTTGGTGCCATGAGTTTGTAAATGATATGCCTGAAGCTCTATTTCAGAATATTCAGCCGCTGCTAATGATGGACACTCAAGATTTTGTCCAAGAACAAGTGGAAACTGGATCCCTCCTTTCTTCTTCAACTTTTGCAGCCTGATGAGTTCCAGGAGTTGTCTTGAGACTTCCAACATCACCATCTTGTTGGTTGGATATCTCGGTAACTTGTATGGATAAGATGTGAAACCCTGGATCCTTATATATGTGTATCTTTCATGTTGAGTATACCAATGTCCATACGTTCCAATGAATTCTCTTGCTGCATTTGTTAATCTTTTGTGAATCTCTCCTCTTAACCTCTTCAATATGAACATAGAGAATGCATCATTGAACCTCGTATAGTGATTGATGTTCTTGAAGTGTAACTGAGGATAACATTGATGCGATAAGTACTTATTTGGTCCAATTCCAACTTCTCCTTTTCTAGTCAGACCTGGATAAACTTCATTCCTTGCTAGAAGATATACTATATAAGAACTCATATGGAATGACTTGGTACTTGAAAAATTGATGAGCTGCTCATGTATGCTTCAATCATCTTTCCTTTGAGAACCAGCTTGATGAAAGAATACATCCATTACTGAAAGGTTGCTGATTGTGGCATACCTGTTACTCTATTGAGGAACATGATCAAGTATTCAATCTCCGTATGAAAGTCCGATTTATGAAACTGTGGAGGGTTATTTGTATTGAACTTCATGGATGGATTTGCCATCCAGTCCCTCTTCATCTCTTGCAACCTCTTCTTTGAATCAGCATCATATTCTTGTTGACCCTGGTGTATAGAAATGCCGATCATCTTGTCTTTAGTTGGAATGTTGAAGGTGTCTTCAATTGCCTCCTTTTGCAAGTAAGCTAGCACTGTTCCATCTTTGGCCACGATTTGCCTAGTATCCTTGTCATCCTTTTTAACACATTCTATGATCATTTCCTGACAAGGTAGAACCGACAGAAAACAAGCAGCTTCAATAGCTTCACTCCTCACGATGGCTCTAGCAAGACTACCCCCAGTGGGTTCCTGAAGTACGGACTTGATATCTTCTAGATTGCTGTTGCCCATGTTCGTATCTCCGATGTTCGTCCATTTTGAAACGAGCTTTGATTCCGGAACTTTGCCTTTAGCATCCATGCGGATCCTTGCTTGTCTTTCTTTCAACGTCATTGCCATGATCCTACAAACTTGACATGCATAAGTAACCTTAAATATAAATAATCAACAACTTACTTCAGCCTACTTAATACATTGGACTTCTGATTTCTATCTTTCTAACATAAAATTTTTTACAAGAAGCCCATGTCGTTTAGACTCAAAGACTTCATCATAAATTACTCATCTCCTTATAATTCACTAACATTTGAACAATTTTGTTTGAAACTCAATGAACTTGCTGAAAATAGAGGAAAAATCAGAACAGTATGTACAGATTAAACTTACCAAATAGGCTGATTTGGATGGATATCTTCAAAATTTGATCAAATTCAGACCCAATTTGAAAAAATCAGACTTGCACTTTGTTAAAATTACCTTTACTTCTGCTCCTGGAGGTGAATCTGATCCTTAATGAATAATAAAAATGAGAACAAAGCAGATATATATACATAATTTGCATTTAAAGCTAACAAACTGCCTAGGCCGACCTCATTTAATGCATTGCAAAACATTTAATTTAGTTCCTCTTGTTGAATTTGGTACAAATTCCCATGCAAATCAAGTTTGTTTTTTTTTAAGAAAATTTTGAAAGATTACAAGGGCGCTTTGGTTTAACATTCTGATTCCTTCTTGCCTTAAGCGCATTAGATAGCATTTTCAGATCTTCTAAGGATTGGCGCACTAGATGGAAGTTGTTGAGCTCTCTCCTTCTATTCTTGGCGCAGCAGATGAGAGTCTAAGATCCTTCATAAAAACTTCACAAAAACTCCCTCTAAACCAACTGCTTCCAATTTGGATATATTGATAAAGGTGTGTGGGATCAGAAATTCATTTTCACTTGAGTGTCTTTGTTAACTTTATCATCCTTCAATGATGGCGCATGAGATGATGATCTTGATACTTGCTGGATAGCCTTTGACAAAACTTAAATCCGACCTCATTATAAGGTGGCGCATTAGATAAGGATATTGAGTTCTTCTTGAAAGTGTGTCAAAAAACCAATCAGCACCCTTTCCATATGTGGCGCATTGGATCAAAAGTTTGAATCCTCTTTGAAAATAGATCAAGAAACTTACCAATGATGGCGCAATAGTTCAATAACTTGAGAACTCCTTAAAAGTGTTTAAACTTGATTTTATGTTACATCCATTCCATCCTTGAAGGGGCGCAGCGCTTGAGGTATTTGAATCCTCTATAAAACTCTTAAAACATTCTTAACCTTTCCCATCATTGAAGTAGCGCACTAGATCAAGAATTTGATCTCTTCCTTGAAACATGTTCAACGTTTGGATGTGGCGCAAGGATCAAGGTGCTTGATCTCTTCTTCATCACAAATTCTTCTTCCTCATAATGGCGCATTGGATAAAGATATTGAGTTCTTCTTGAAAATATGTACAAAACTTGCGAGAGTTAAGGGCTTTAACCTCTTCTTAAAACTCATCACAAACTCATAATGGCGCATTACATAAAGAAATTAGCCCTCTCTTTAAAAGTCATTAATGCAGTGCATTAGATCAAGCTTGAGGATCCTTCTTTTGAGAGACTTAAAAAATACTTGCCATCTATCCCTTCTTGAGTTGGCACATTAGATAAAGAAATTGATTTCTTGATTCTCAACATCTTCTTGACAACTTCCTCGTCACCAAATTTGATCTTTCCTCATGGCGCATTGGTTGAAGTTTTCATGCTCTTCATGGCTTTGGCGCTCTAGATCAAGATTTTGAATCTTCATCTCATTTCTTCAACCTACGTCAACTAGATTAGGGGCATCCTTGATGACTTTAGATCTTCATCTCATTTAAAGGATTGCTTTGTGACTTTGAGCGCATTCGATTGAGTTTTTAGACCTCTCTTAAAAGACTCCACATTACCCTTGGCGCATTAGATGATCATGTTAGGATCTCCTTGTAAACACATTTGGAAGGTGACGCATTTAATGATCTTGTTAGGATCTCCTTGCTTGATAAGAACTTAGATTTGAAGTCATCCTCAAAACAGCCAATAGGTGGGCGCATTAGATCAGACTTTGAGTTCTTCTTGAAATGAGTGCATTTAATCAAAGATCTGAATTCTGGTTGATATCCTTCTACAAGGGCGCTGTGGTTGGAGATTTTGAATCCTCATCCCATCCATCTTAAACTTAACTTTCAAAATCACCTTTGGCGCATTGGATGAAACTTTTGGCTCCCCTTCAAATGAGTTCTTGAAATGCTTTCAACCTTCTTCATTGAAGTGGTGCATTAGATCAGACCTTTGGGATATTCTAGAATCAACAAAGCCATACTTCAAAATTTATCTCTAAGGCTAGCGCAATAGTTTGAAGTTTTAGGTCCCCTTACATTGCTCGCCTTTCTATCCCAATCACAAATCTTAATATCTGCTTGAAGGGGCGCATTGGATCAAGAATCTGGATCCTCTTCAAATGAGTTCTATTGCTTACCTTTCCCTTCCCAAAAGGGCGCACTAGACAGCATTTTCAGATCCTCTTAAACCTATCCAAGTACTTAATCAAAACTCCTCAAATTAGCGCATTGGATCATGAATTTGAGTCTTGATTAAAGACTTAAGCATTTTTCACTTGACAACACCTTATCAAACACTATAACCTACGGAGGAATCACCATGAAGATTTTCAATTCTATCTTAATTTCATCATGCGATGATTCAATCAAATGAAGCTATTGGATCGGGGATCAAATACCACTCAGAAGACAAAAGAGATGCTTCATGTAATCCCCTTCACAACTCAAAACAAGATCAAAGCAAAAACTCTAAAAGACCCAATCTAACCTAAGGCAAAAAGAAGGGGTCCCTATTTATAATAGGGCAATGGTGTGTTTTGGTCACAACAAGTGTGAGCATCAAATATCCATAAATTACACTAAGGCATAGACAACAAGAAGAAATTCTAAATTTCCCAAGTTTCAAGTTCAAAGCAGCCAAGTTCCAGAGGTGAAAATCTAGATTCGAAGACTACTCCAAAAGATGACAAAATTTGGGAAGATATTCTGAACAATGTGAACACAAAGAAAATCAAACCAGTTCGCTCAATGCTGAGGTGGCATGTGCACACCATCAAGCCAATCACAGTTTGCCACATCATCCATTCACATTCAATGTTCTAAAAATAGTAATTTTTGTAACAAACTGCCTTGTTGTCTCAATCTGGGCCATTGATTCTCAAATCAATCCTAGCCGTTCATGTAATTTTCTCTCATTTGTAAAAAAAAGATATGTTAGCCCGCACAAGAGTAGGACTAGAATAGGAGTAGAGTAGAGGAGACTCTTCGAAATCATTGAAGAGACGTGAAATTGTTGTAATCACTTCCAAAATTAATACAAGCTCATTGTTGCTCTCATGATGATTTTGTGTGGTTATGGGATGTTAGCATGGTTTCTAATTTCTTGGATATGATGGAGTGATGTTTCCAAGTAGAGTAGAATCAGATTAGAAGTTCATTGATGTAATGTTTATATGTGGAGATACTTGATGAATTCCTTAATGGTTCATACTTTTTATGATTTGTCGATGATAAGTCATTTTGCAAAGTTAGCCTGAACCATGTTTGCTTTAGTTCGGTTGTGGATGCTCGTTCAAGCTGCGCTAGTAGTGGGTGTTTGGATGGAGATTCGCAACATGAAAATCCTTAAGTTTCCTTAGAAGATTGCACCGACTTCGTGTAGTTGTTGGTTCTAATGGCGAAGCGGAGTTTGGTTTCATGAGGAGTTTGTCTATCTCGACATATTTCATTATCTCATTGTCCTTAGAATAGTTTTCTAAACCCTTGTCCTTTTGTGTTTTCTTTTCGTAGCTTGTTAGAAGAGGTTCCATTTCACAAGGAGAATAACATATTTGATTGGAATAAGGAGTAAATTCAGCGTAAGTCCCTTTGTGATTACCAGCATTATCACATCAACTACTGAGTCTATCCATTGCAAGTCAAGACCTGACATATCATGAACCTTGGAGTTGTCTCATTGGATCACATAGTTTAGCCTTTGAGAGACTTTATTCAAGAGAGGATAGAATACTTGGTAGTTTATTCTGAGTTTGCATGTGCATAAAAAACACATCAACAGGTTGGTGCTCACAAATCATATAAGAGGGGATTGGTGTCTCTTGTAGGTTGGTGCCTACGAATCTTGTAAAAGAGATTTATATATAAGCAATATTTTGCCGTGGTTTTCTCCCGTAAGGGTTTCCACATAAATCTTGTGTTCTTGTGGTGCATCATTGATAGATCTTGTGTGATTAATATTGTTGTGGTTGTTAAGTTGTGAAAAAGTAGAAGTTTGTATTATATTCCCCCCTCGCAGTATAATTGTGTGTTCTTCAATGGGACATCTATGTGTAGGCTTCAACGTGTGAGAAGATCTTCAAAACTGAGTATTTTGCCTATTTTGGTGAAATCATAAGTTTAAGCACATTGTGAAAGCGTAACTACTGTGGTAAACTTGCCACAACTGCCATGAATGTGCAAACGCCTCTCTGGTGGAAGCTGTGAACTTGTCATGACAAGTTGTGCGCACCCAGTGACGTTCCAAATCTCATTTTTCCTCTTGGTGTGGTTTTTGAGAGTTTTCAGCTTCCGAATGTGCGGAAAACTATTTGTAGTCCCTTTTGGACGTGTTTATGAAAGTTTTTAGTGTAGCTCATTCATCTTGGAGAGCTATAAGTTTAGTTTAGTTCTAATAGTGAATTCTCTGTTCATTGTGACTGTCGCACTAGCAACAATAGGGGAAGCAGTTTTGAGAGATTTTGGAGGTCATTGGGAGTGGACTCTGTTGTTTGAAGGTTCTATCATTGAAGCATAAGGGCTGATCTTTCATTGTAATACCGTTTTGAAGCTCTAAGTGAGTGTATACTTACATTTGCTGTAGTTCTTACCTACAAGGTGTTTCTCTAGGGTAAATCTGTCTTCTTATGGCGTTTATTCTCCGTCTTTGTTTCCATTTACTTGCTTATTTCTTGCTGATTAGTTTCAGTCCTGTTTGCTCTTAAGAATTAATATCCTTTGTTAACAAGCTAGTTAAGGAATATCTTTCTAGTTTATGGATCAAGAATGCTAAGAAACTTCATCTCGAGCATCCTCATGTTTGGAGATGTCTCCATGTGTGTTCTTCAGATGGGGAGACATTTCTGATATGGGAGATGAGTACCAAGGGTCATAGTACGAGTCTTTGGGTAACTTGGCTTAGAATCAATAATGAAGAGAGGTCCTAGGTTTGTATGAAAAAACTCTTTCCTCAGTATTGTTTTTTTTCTTGAATTTTTCACAATCAAGTCTTTAAGGGTGAAAAGCAATGTCCTTTACTTTTTGAGTATTTACAATGTCTTTTCTTTTGGTAGGGTTTTTTAGGTGTGGCTATTTTGTATCTTCTTCTAGAAATTTCATAAACTACTATTCTTCTCTTAATGATTTAGACCATATCATATTTAATATGAAGTCACGAGAAATAAAGAAATCAGATCATAACATGGGGCATTTGTGCTAATTGATGTCAATTGTTATTGCATGGGACTTTGGTATAATCACTAAAATGTTTTTAGCATGCACATATGCAATTTGGTAGCATTAGAAAATCGAGTGCAGGTGAATGAACAAGTCCTTCCATGCCAGTTGAATTTGGAAATAAAAGTTGTTTTTCTGTTGAGTTTGGAAATTGGAAATTAAATTTTTTTTATTGTCTGTTAATGTCTTTTTATTTTTACCTAAAAGTAGCCACTGTTTTCCAACTGAAGATGGTATATTTTCCAAGAAAATCTACCTCCAATAAAAGAAGGAATCTTGATCTCACCAATACTAGAGCATATTTCTTAGTTGTTTGGTGAAGTACATGTTGCAGAATTAAATCTCACTTTGAGCCCAAGCTTTAAAACCATGATTTTTTTCTTTAACTTTTTTGGCATAGATGTTGCCATGGAATCTATCTTTACCCTTATATCTGATAAACAAATACTTGTAATAATGAACAAAATTAACAATGCATACCAGACAAAGGAGTAAAAGTATATCTTTATTATCACATGAAATTATTACAGAAGTAGATCAGAGATAGTCGGCCAAGGATCAGAGTCGATTAGGCTAGATCATACTGCCTTCCTTGACGATACAAAGACTATTTAAAAGACCCGACGGTTGCCAAGAGGAACACAACTGTTGTCTAACCAACTTCGACTAACTGACTCTTATAACTAACCAAAGTCGACAAACAATTAATACATAGTTGGATAACCCATATTATAAATTACAATAAACAACATTATACACTAATTACATGATCCCCCCCCCCCCCAAAAGAAAAAATTGTCTTCTAGATGACATAAAACAATGAAGCATCAAGTAACACCAAGTAAGGTTGTCCAAACCGGTGACGATGTGGTAGCTGAATAAGAAACTGTATGTAAGGCTGGAATGACACATGGAGTAGAATTAGATCCAACACATAAAGAATGTATGCTAGTAGACGATGAATGTTGAAAACCAACAAATAAGGAATCCAATTTGACAACACATCGGAGTTGAAAAATGCTTCACCCAATCCATCATGGATTGTAAACACTTCAAAACGATTCCCTTCAGGAAAATCCTCTGTAGTGCACCCAAATAGATCTATAGGAATTGTAAAAGCATTCCGATCATGAAAATATTGCTTATTATTGTCATCCAATTCACCAATTTGCATGAAGAAATCTTGGTTTTTACCAATAGCGTAGTCTAGTGAAGAATTATTGGGAAACAAATCAGGAGCAGCCGACAATGGTTGAGACATTGAATCGCTGGAGTCATATTGAACAGACCGAACAATAGGAGGTAAAATAGTAGACAACAAAGCGTGACTGAAAAACCCATACAAGACATGTTGGTGAAGGGATCGTACAGTTGGAAGCAGTGATCGAACAAATGAGTAGAGAAAAACTTGAGATTGTATGCCAACAGAGATAACACATATAGGCCGTATGGTAGGACACAATCGTACGGTAGCAACAAGAAAATAGAAACAGACGGCAAGAGAAGTGTATGACATACAGAAAAGAACATGGATTGTATGGCAGTAGGAATTGGATGTACCTCATACATAGACAACCGTGTGGCAAGAAAGATGGAAGGTATGTTGTGTTGTACGATGGAGAAGTGGGAGGGAGGCTTTGACCGTACGATGGAGAATTTGTGTAAGTTTCTATCATAGCAATTGTGTCAAGAGTTTTAGTTTAATATTCATTTGAGTTTTAGTTTGACCATGCAAAATTTTTGAATGACTTTGGTCCTTGTCAACCGTACGGTGGGAGATATAGCCTTTGAAATTTTGATGTCTTTGCTTTGCAGGTGGTTTTTTAATGTTTATTTATTTTTTAATTAATTTTTTCAATTTTTTCTCTTTTTGACCCACTTAAAAAAATTATAACTTTTATTTTTTTCCATTTTGTTATTATTTTTTGCATTTTTTCCATGTGGGGCCTACTTAGGAATTTTAATTTTTTCTCTTTATAATTTAATCTTCTAATTTTTGGTTTTTTCACCTGCTACCAATTGAAGCAATTTTTTTCAATTTTCTCAGGCGGGGTCCAAATGTTATCTGCCGCTTTGACTACAGAAATTTTCTATCCTGCAATATTTTTCCCTTCTTCGTAATTTTCTTGTATGAGATTTTTTCTCTTTCGGAATTTTGTTGTGAAGTTGATTTGATTGAACGACAAGTATTTGTACGTTTTAAATTAAATATTTGAATATTATTATTCGGAGACGTACCAGCATGAATTTTGCATTCTTCGGTAAAGTCAGATGCCTCTGCTAGGATTGGAGCTACTATCTTGCACGAATTGTGTATTGCATCTCACACACATAAACTATCCAACTTTCAAAATCATTTTTCATTTGTTGCTCTTCATTGATCGTCGTAGCTTCAATAAAATTACAAGTAGATGGAAATACGTCATAATCCTCCATTTGCCAATGAAATAGGCTGTGAAGAGAATTTGTTTCATCCTCCGAGCATGACTGTAATTGCATAATCCCTTCATCATTCGACTTCATCAGACCCAGATCATGCTTCTTTGTCCATTCTTCGGAGTCTGAATCTGACGAATCAGAAGAAGCTGCTTCCTTGTTGACTGCTTGATTTTTCAAATTGATTATATACTTCCAACCCTTGTTTTCAATGGAGATTGTATTATTTTTCCAGTTGTGGTCAGCCTTGGCTGCTACTGGCCATCCCTGACCCAACAATGCATTGTCCACTTTCTACCTTAATGAAATGACCACAAAATTCAACAGAAATGCTTGGGTTCTGATAATTACCTTTTGGCCCATTAAAACACCAAGTACCTTAATACCTTGTTGGTCTGCACCCACCAGTTGAAAAGTTGGGGGCCAGAGAGTCGGCTTACCCAGACTTCTCTAGGTATTTTTTGGAAGTACGTTCACACTAGACCCGCCATCAACAACTGTATTGGTGAGATTCCTTCCAAGGATCTCCATATTTACCACCGCCGGTTTCTTTGTCGTGCTAACTGTTAATAACACGGGATCAATTACTTGGTCGCCCGACAACAGAGGTTCGGTTATTGGGTCTTCATTCTCTCTAGATTCCAAATGGGTCGTGTTGTGATGTAATCACACATCGTCCCATTGCAAATGGGGACCCCCTCTTTTTTTTTTGCTTTCTCGCTTTGTTTTGCTCTGGGTTTAGTTTTCCTCTGAGCTTGTATGATTTTGATAGTGTTGTGTATGCAAGTCTCAACAGTTTCTTGCCTAGAGGTCTATATGCCTTCATCCTAATGCATGTCACTGAGACCCTGAAAATGACTAAGTCTGATATCCTGAAAATCCTGAAAAAATGACTAAGTCTGAAATTTGGTGGATCCTCAGAAATCTAGAATCTGCATGCTAAATCCTATGGATCCAGGACCTATCTCAAACATCCTGGAAGTATATTGATAAATATGTTTAAGTATAAGTACAGATACTTATACTTTAAATATTTATCAATATACTTCCATTCGGGAAATCCAAAATTTGACTAAGGCAAGAAATCCAAGGGTACTGTCCAAACCCGCCCAGACTGGGCGGCCTCACAAGGTCCTCTTGGACAGTGTCTTCACCATCAGGAGAGCTTGTCTAGACAACACCTTCAAACCCGCCCAGGGAAAGTTAGGATGTTTTCACGAGTTTTTGCTGATTGAAGGGAGTTAGGGCGTGATGATGGAGTCTAAAACTAAGATTTTGATGAAACTTCCATGCCTCACCTCCAAACCCGCCCAGACTGGGCGGCCTTGGCATGAGGTCATGGACTCAACCTCCTGCACATGCATTTGTCTAGACAAAACCATCAAATCCGCCCTAGGAGAAAATGGTTAAGTTTAGAAGGTTTTCAAGCACAAGGCACTGAGAAATGATAAATTTCAAGCAAGGTTTGCAAATAGGAGAGAGGTTGCAAGTTTTTAAGAGCTTTTCAAGGTAAATTCCATGCATCACCTCTCAACCCGCCCATGTTGGGCGGCCTCATGATAAAGTGATGGACAATGTCTCTTGCCACATCAATTCCTCCACACACTGCTCTCAAACCCGCCCTAGGAGGAAAATGGTTAAGTGTTGAAGTTTTTGCATGCATAGAGCACTGAGATGTGATGGTTTGTAGGCAAGGATTGAGTTCAAGTAAGTTTCAAGTCAAAATCCAAGGGTCATGTTCAAACCCGCCCTACTTGGGCGGCCTCAGGAGGGGGTCTTGGACAATGTCACCTGTCACATGAAACTCTCCACCTGCTGCCTCCAGGACTGCCCAGGGGTTTAAATGACATGATTTGTAAGTTTTCTTAAGGAAGGATGAAGAAGATAACATTTAGGGGGTGAAACGATGTAGATTGACATGAATGAAATGCTTTAAGTGTGAAAATCCAAGGGGCATGTCCAAACCCGCCCTTCCTGGGCAGTTTCACATGGTGGTCTTGGACAGTGTCTCCTGCACACCAATCTCTCCACACACTGCATCCAATCCCGCCCTAGGTGAGAATGATCAAATTTTGAAGGGTTTTTAAGCATGAAGCACTAGAGGGTGAAGACATTTCAATGAAACTTGAAGGTTTGAGAGCATTGAGTGAGTTTTGAATGAAAATCCAAAGGTCACCCTTAAACCCGCCCTACTTGGGCGGCCTCTAGAGGTTCCTGTGGACAACTTCACCTCTTCCACATCAAATACTCCAAACAGCATCTCCAATCCCGCCCTAGGAGAGATTATGCAAAATTCAAAGTGTTTCAACACAAAACATCAGAAGGTGATAAAGATTGATGGAAACTTGAAGGTTTTAGAATGATTAAGTGAATTTTAAGATGAAAATCCAAGGGTCATGTCCAAACCCGCCCTACCTGGGCGGCCTCAGGAGGGGGTCTTGGACAATGTTGCCTGTCACATGAAATCCTCCACACATACCCTCTAAATCCGCCCAAGAAGGAAAGTGGTCAAGTTTTCAAGGTTTTCTTGCACGAGACACTAGGATATGATGAAATTCCAATGGAAGTTTGCAAGTTAGATAGAATCAAGTGCATTTCAAAGAAGAATCCATGCATCACCTCTCAACCCGCCCTACCTAGGTGGCCTCATGAGGGAGTGATGGACAATGTCTCCTCCCACATCAAACTCTCCATGCATTGCTTCCAAAACCACCCAGGGATGAAGGTGGCATAAGTTGCAAGTTTACTTGATGAGAATGATGAAGATGACACCAAGCATTACTTAAATTCCTCCCAACAAGGATGAATCAATTGGAAAGAATGATAAAAGATCACTAAGCCTGATGTCCTGAAATCTTGAAAATTGGCTAAGTCTGAAATCTGGTGGATCCTCCAAAATCTAGAATCTGCATGTTAAATCATATGGATCCAAGACCCATCTCAAACATCTTGGAAGTATATTGATAAATATTTAAAGTATAAGAAATTCAATATCTGACTTATACTTCCATTCAGGACATTTCCGATATGGCGACGAGACTTGCATTCCAAGCACCACCTTCAAACCCGCCCTACCTGGGCAGCCTCAAGGGGTGCTCATGGACTATGTCATGTCCCACATGAAATTCTCCATACACTGTCCTCAAAGCCGCCCAGGATGAGGAATAACATAAATTGCTAAGTTTGTTTGATCAAGATGGTACAAAGGAGAGGAGATAGTCAAGTTCAAAGGTAAGAAGTTTCTAAATGTTGAAAATCCGCTCACCACCTCCTAGCCCGCCCTACCTGGGCGGCCTTGACCTCTATGCTTGGACAACTTCACCTCTTGCACAACACACTCTCTAGACATCAACCTTAAACCCACTCAAGGAGAAGAGCTATCAAGTTTGCAATGTTTTGAGTTGAAGTACAATGAGATCATGAAGATTTGATGGAAGTTCATAGGTTTGAATGTTTTTTGAGGCATTTTGAGGAAAAATCCAAGGGTCACCTCTAAAGCTGCCCTACCTGGGCGGCCTCAAGAGGTCCTTGTGGATTGTAGCACCTGACACAATGCACTCTCCAGACAACACCTCCAGAACCACCCAGGGATGTAGACAATACATTTTGCAAGTAAAATCAATGGAAATAATGAAGATGAACATGTCAAAGGTGAAATGAACAAGTGCAAAGTTGTTTAAGTTGAAAAATCCAAAGGTCATCCTCCAACCCGCCCTTCCTAGGCGGCTTTAGACCCCTCACATGGACAATGTTACCTTCCACATGAATTTGTCCACACACACCTTCCAAACCCGCCCATGCTAGGCGGTCTTGAGCCCTTCATCCGGACAAGGTCTTGTCCACAACACATTCTCCACCTATCACATCTAAACCCGCCTAGGCACAGAGGTGAATTGTCAAGTGAATTTAGAGTGTAACTTTCAAATTTGATTTTGACAAGTGATGGATGCTTTGAAATGCCATTTTTTGATCCCACATGCATAAGATAATGTAATTTGTTATTGAAAATCCTTTATATCAAGTCTTAATTTGATGTGTTTCTTCTTGTAGGTGATGGAGGATCCAAGGAGGTGAATGGCGAGAACTCATACATGAGAAGTTTGGAAGGTTGAGGAACGTTGCTCAAACTTGTCATCATCATCACATGGAGGAGAGCTCCAACATCTAGTTCGAAGACTTAGTATGTCTGGATGAGGAAGACATCAATGCCATGTGAAAGGGAGCTAGTCTAAGATGATCAAGGTTACAAGTGTAGTTCATCATCAAGAGCATCATCTATTCGAGGCGAGGATCAGTGGATGGTTGTCACTTCACCACGCATAACTTGAAGGAGGTCATCATCCAGAAGCTCACATATCATGTGCCAGACAAGAACTCTCATCAGGCACTAGTCTACTCCATGAGTCCATGCAACTGTCCAGAGGCATGATCCTACACAAGCACAACAACATCACAGGATGAGAGATGAGCATGATCATCAAAGCAATCCATGAGTTACATCAAGACAAGAAGAAGAAAATATTCTAAGTAAAGTGAACATGAAGTGAATCACACTAGTTCATTCAAAGATGCTGAGGTGGCACGTACACATCATCAAGCCAATAGCATTTTGCCATGTAAGAGGGCCCACCATAAAGATTGTCCGGAGATGCTTATCACATTGGGAAACGTGCCTTCATTGCCTCTTTCATGTTCTAAAAATAGCTAATTTTGTAACAAACTGCCTTGTTGTCTCGATCTCGGCCGTTGATTGTCAAATCAATCCTGGCCCTTCATGTAATTTCTGGAGTCTATAAAAGGCTCATTCTTCTCATTTGTAGAAACAATAGGAGGAGATTAGGAGTAGAGTTGCTGTAGGAGAGTAGAATAGCAAGTAGAGTAGAGGAAACTCTTCGATGTCATTGAAGAGATATTGTGAAATTGTTGTAAAAACACTCCCTGGATCAATACAAGCTCATTGTTGATTTTTCATGGTGATTTGTGTGATTATGGGATGTTGGCATGGTTTCAAATTCTCGCGGATGATTGAGAAATGTTTCCAAGTAGAGTTAGATTAGAAGTTTATTGATGTGATGCCAATATGTTAAGATATTTGATGAATTCCTTAATGGTTCATACTTTTTGTGGATTGTCGATGGCAACTCACTTTGCAAAGTTAGCCTGAACCTTTACATGCTTTAGTTCGGTTGTGAAGATTGTTCAAGCTGCGCCAGCTGTGGGTGTTTGGATGAATGCTTTGCAATTTGAAAATCTTTGAAGTACCTTAGAAGATTGCACCGAACTTTGTGTAGTTGTTGGTCCTCATGGCAAAGCGGAGTTGGGTTATATGAGGAATTTGTCTATCTTGACATCATCCATCACTTCATTGTCCTTAGATTAGCTTCTTAAACTCTTGCCTTTTGCCTTTTCTTTTCATAGTTGATCAGAAGTTCCATTTCACAAGGAAAGAGTACATAGTTGAATGAAGTAAGGAGCATATTCAGCGTAAGTCCCTTTGTGATTACCAGCAAATCACATCACACCACCGAGGCTATCCATTGCATATCACGTACAAGGAACCTTGGAGCGTTCTTGTTTGATCACATAGTTTAGCATTCGAGACGCTTTGTTCAAGAGAGGATAGAACACTTGGTGTTTTATTTTAATGTTGTTGTTGTCAAGAAAACATCATCAACAGGTCGTAGCATGCACCGTCTCATTCTTCCCTGATACAATATTAGTCAAGGCATTTCAGAGTTTAGGAATGCTTTGTAATAAATCCACTACTTTAATTGGTACGGTAGTTTGAAGTATTTGCCTTGCAATATTTTTTTGAGATTGTAATTGTACCAGCGTTTGCATTTGAGTGGCGTCGTTCGTTATCCATGGTCTGCTCCACTTCGGTTCTTGCTTCACGAAATCTTTCTTGTTTTGTGTGTGGGTCCGGGTACACAACCTTCTTTGCTTGGGCTCGAGTAACGGTCAATACTTCATTTTGTCTGTCAACATCAATTAGGTTGATGTTGGCCTTTTGCTTTAGACATCCGGTGTCTTCATGGTCTCCAGGTCCACGCCATTTGCACAATAATTGCACTTTGTCCTTCTTGTTCTTGTAGTCTCTTGCAAAGTGTCCCCATTTGTTACATTGTCGGCATTGTATGATCGAACGTCCTTTGGGGTCAGCCTGTATTTGACTTCTACCTCTTTGATTTCGATAACCACCTGGAGATGCATTTTGTGGCTTCAATGGAGAGGACTGCTCTCCCTATGTGAAGAGTACTTGGGTAGTCTTGGTCTTCAAGTTATATGGGCACTCTTTTATTGAATGACCCATAACCTGACAAATCTCACAAAACAATTTTTTGGGACAGTTACCTTTGGTGTGACCTTCACTTTTGCACTGAGTACACCAGAGTTCAGTGGATTCTTTATTGGTTTCTTTCTCCACCTTCAATTCTTTCATCATTTGGAGCATGTCCCTCCAGAGTGTTTGTACCATTCCTAATTGAATGTTGCTGTTGTCATCTAAACTTCCATCTTCTTCTGCTTTTCTTTTGCTACAGGAGGACATTTTGTCTTCACTTTCTATGTCCATCGCCTGATTGTAGGCTTCTACATAGGAAGAGGGTGGTACTACCTTCATCTTTTTTCTTAATGACAGAGTTAGACCTTTGATGAACCACTTTTTCTTGAGACTGTCAGTAGGTTCTTTTTCTAACTTTACAAGTAGTTCTTTAAGTCTACGATTGTAAGCTCGTATGTTTTCGTGCTTACCTTGCTTGGTATTGTAAATTTCAGCTACTATTTTATTGTCATCTTGAAGCAACTTAAACTCTTCTTTAAGGGCCTTCTTTAATCTCTCCCATGTGTTTCGAGAGGCTTGGTCAAGTTCGGTATACCAGTCAATTGCTGCACTTTGCAAGGTGGCTAGAAAAGACCGTAGCCAAATTGCTTTATCATCTTGCCCATTTGCTGTCTAGATTGTCTCACAAGTCTTACAGTGTCTGACGGGATCCTCTGATCCATTGCTTATAAACTTGGGCAACTTCTGCTTTTGTCCATTGGGGCTTACCATGGTTTTGTTTTGATGTAAACTTAGCACCTGGAACCTGCTTACTATGGAGTTTTGATTTGGATGTTCTGCTGCTGCTCTCGCACTCTCGGCCACGTGAGAATCCTCCACTCTTCCCACAGCTTCAGTGTTTCACGCACTTGTTTTACCTTTAGATTTTCTTTTATACACCCTTGGCTCGGCTTCTTCTCCTTTGATTGACAACCCTTTGATGCTTCGAAGGTTGCTCTCGTATGCTTCTATGAAGGAATTTGATTATGTCTCCCAACTTCCCTCGTCTAGAGAAGGTTGTCTTGACTTCTCAACTTGATCGGAAAGATCAATCCATGCTTCATCTAGCAATGGAAGGTGTCTAGCTATCTCCTCCCACTCTACCCTCGTGTGATTATTTGTAGTGGAAATGTGTTCTCTCTCCCAACTATGACTTCCTAGTCATGCTTTGACTCCGACTTATACTTCGGGATGGACTTCGGCTTCGAACTTCAACAATCTCTCTTAGTCTTCTGTGTTCTCTTTGTTCTACCAGCCTAAGAGATCGTCTGGTCTCTTGATCTTGACCACGTGGTCTCTTCCCGCCTTTAGTCTAAGGGCATGAATATCTTATATCGGACCCGATTTCTTTTAAGGCAACGACGCCAATGTTTAACCTTCTATCTAATAAACAAATACTTGTAATAATGAACAAAATTAACAATGCATACTAGATAGAGGAGTAAAAGTATATCTTTATTATCACATGAAATTATTACAGAAGTAGACCAGAGATGGGCGTCCAAGGATCAGAGTTGATCATACTAGATCATACTGCCTTCCTTGACGATACAAAGACTATTTAAAAGATCTGACGGTTGCCAAGAGGAACACAACTGTTGACTAACCGACTCCGACTAACTGACTCTTATAACTACCCAAAGCTGACAAACATTTAATACATAGTTGGATAACCCATATTATCAATTACAATAAACAACATTATACATTGACTACAATCCGCATCTATGTATTATTGATAAAATTTGTCCTAGTGCTTAAATGCCCCTTTTGTTTTTCTATTTTTTTTTCACTAGCAGAAGCATGACATGTTGAACTCAAGTAGGTGCCATTGTGTTCAAGTATAAAATTAGCAATGAAAGGCATTAGCAGCAACAGATAGTAAATGATGAAAGTTTGGCAAAAATTGTATGTAGGATGAATTTTTTCCTGTTCCACATTTAGCATTTCATGTATTACTATCTTATCTTGACTCTTTAACTATGGCAGTGACAACTACGTTGTACATGATTACTTTCTAGGTGCTGTTATTGTATCTACTCCTCAAGACATTGCCTTACTGGATGCACGAAGAGGTGCCAACATGTTTCGAAAAGTTGAAGTTCCGGTAGGTACACTTTTATATCAGCTTTAGTATCTGTAAGCACCAAGATGGGCAATGCATGAGACTTTTATTTTGAACTGGACGTATAAATTGAACTTATTGTAGGTGGTACTGCAAGACCAAAAGTGACTCTTTTTCATTGTTTAAAAATCTCTCCTTTCAAAATAATTTTTATTTTCTTTTACTTTATTATATTTTCAGATATGTTTTTTTTGTGCAAGTAACATTCTTCTGAAATGTGAAAATTCAAATAGAATGAGACATCTGTTAAACCAATTTAAGTGCATTGTTTTATCACTTTTCTTTTGCATGTATAGTCATCCCTTTAGTGCCATGACTAGTGACTTCTATTTTACCGTAGTTCTTTGACCTACAAGGCTAAAAATTTATAACATATAGATAATTGGTAAGGCATCCAAATCAGGGAAAGAAAGTGGCAAGGTTAGAAATGTCTTATGACTATATCACACACAATGATGTGACAAAGAATTCTGTTGAGTATATTAAACAAGAGTGATGCAAATAATATATTGAAGGTTGTTTTCCCCAGTTCTCATTGCATGTGTACAAGCTGTGGACAACGAGCATTACTGTGCAGTGTAGCCCAATTCAGTTTTAAGGGTATGCAGTGATCAATTGCCAGTATTCAGCTAAGCCCCCTATTAAGTTTCCCATATTATCTCTTGATCTTTCTTAATATGTTTTCACATGCGATTTTATAACTCAGTTTAGATTCTTAGAAAAGGAAATGAGGGCTCAAATTTGTTAGGAATTTAGTTTATTACACCATAGTGTATAGGTTGTAATACACGTTTTATTATAGTAGATAGTTTTAAGTTTAAATATTTAAATTTTATTTAATATCTTAAACCTATTATGGTTTGGCTACCTAGGTTATCAAACTAGTATAATGTAGTTGTTGGGTGGTTATAACACCCATGTAGAATAGAAGTTGTTGGAGGATTAAGAGCTTAAAGATAGGGTATGCATCCTAGAAAATTGAAGCATAGCAATAAACAAACCTATCATACATGTATGATTATCATATATCAGATGAATAAAAGTATTGTTGGGTGTTGCTTAAAAGTAAAATTTGTTATCAGAGTAGGTGTGAGTCGAAAGCCTATGATGGAAGGTTGTATGGAGTTTTGAAGATGATCAAGGGGCAGATCCACTATGATTTTGGTTGCCTTGATTGATGATAGTTTCATCATTCATGTGTTGCATTTGTAGTAGTGGGTAGTCATTAGTTTTTTATTTTCTTGCTAATAGTTAGATTGTTTTTTGTGTGATTAGAGTTTAGGGGATTCTGGGGCATTATCAAGAGCCTTTGGAGTGAAAGCTTGAAGAAGCAAAGTTGCATGGAAATAGATATGGTATCGGATACAAATACAGTATCAGATAAGGATACGGTGAATTTTCATGATCCCCTAATATAGATACTATTAGATATGACCATAGTTTTACTACTCGTTGAGTCCTCGGCAAAAATTTCCAGCCGTGAGTTTTTGAAGGAAAAACTCACCGAGTTGCAGTGACAAGTTTTGGGTGAGTTAACAGTGAGTTAATGGCGAATACTTGGTGAGTCCAATTGAAAAACTTGGCATGTGTAGGGATAATAGGCTAACGTGGGAAAAACTGTAAACGTGGAAAAGCAGTATGAAAACATGGGTTTTTGGCTTTATAAGCTCTATCCAGCCAAGGTGTAGAAGCACACTAGCATTTCAGCATTGTTGAGCAAATTGGAAGGATTTTATAGTGGATTTGAAGAGCGAATTTGTGGAATTTTGGATTTATAGGTTAGTTATTATTTTTTTTTCTTTTTTCCTAAGCATATAAAATATTTCTAGCATGTTAAATTCTTTATAACATGTAAAATTTACAAATTTAATTGCATTGAATTCAATTTATGTAAATTTTATTGCTGATTTACACAAGTTTATGTGAATGAATTTGTTGGTTTTTTCGTGAATATAGGGTTTACATTTTATGGTAAAAACATGCTATTTTTTTCAAATTAAGTAATGTGATTGCTATTCAATTATCGTATTGCGTTTCAATTTTTCAAATGTATTTACATGATTTAAAAAAAACGTGTTCAAATTGCTGTATTTTTTTGGTTTTATTAATGTTGCAAGTTAGTATACAATGGCATTTGGCTCTACATCAGGTTTAGACTCAGTGTGTGGGAAGCCGTCTCATTGGAAATAAACCCACTGTTAGCTATGATCCTGCTTGGAAATATGTCGTAATGGGACCTGTAGCAGGGAGTATGATTTGTATCTTGTGCATGAAGAAGCTTAATGGAGGCATCAATTGCCTCAAATACCATATTCTAGGCATTTCTAATTGCGATGCCAGGCCATGTGAAAATGCCCTAGAAGAGGCAAGATGAGAGATGTAAGCACTTCTTGCATTGTTGGATAAGAATAAATTAGAGAGGTCGAGGGCACAAGTAGCCAATGTTGTAGCCGTTAGTCCTGATTCGCCAACAAAAACCAAGGTAGATATGACAAGTATTATGGGCTCTAGTTGTGGTCCATCATACGTGGCACATCCATCTTATCTAGCTTGAGCAGAGCTTAGTCATAGGGCTTTTTTGTGCCTAGAAACATACTTGGAACACAACCTTAATTGTAAGGTACAAGGTGGAACAAGGAGGTGCACAAGGAAGCAAATAAGGCATGTGCAAATTATTGGTATCACAATAATCATCCCGTCAACATGGCAACGGGCCCATATTGGGAGTATTTGGTGACACCATTGATAGTTGTAGGGAAAGAATACAAAATGCCCTCTCCAAAAGAGTTAAGTGGAAGGTTGCTCCAGGATGCTATTGCAGATGTAAAGACAATTGTGGAAGATCAAAAGTAGTGGTGAAAGTTCAGATGCACCATTCTTTCAGATGGGTGGATGGATGGAAGGAACTGCACTGTCATCAATTTTTTGAGTGATTTGATTTTCTTGAAGTCAATTGATGCCTTCAACAAAATAAAGAATGCATAAACTTTGGGCTTGATGTTGGAGGATATTGTTTTAAAGGCAGGCATACAAGATGTGCAAGTTGTCATTGACAATACAATGACATACATGGCGGTTGGAAGATTGCTTCAAGAGAGGCATTTGTCACTCTTGTGGACCCCTTGCACCATTGCATTGACCTTCTTTTGAAGGACAAATAAATTTGATTGGGTGAGACCGGTTCTAGAAGATGCAAGGAACATCACAAAATATATATAATCACCTTTGGGTTCTCAACGTGATGAGAGATCACACCAAGGGGAAAGAGCTTGTGCAACTAGGTGTCACAAAGTTTGCAACTAACTTTCTAACATTGCAAAGCATTTGTAGGTCATTGACATTTTTGAAGGAGATATTTGTGAGTCAAGCATGGCTAGACTCAACATATTCAAAGATGGCTGATGGAAAGAGGACCGCAAAAATAGTTTACGATTGGAAGATTGCTTCAAGAGAGGCATTCGTCACTCTTGTGGACCCCTTGCACCATTGCCTTGACCTTCTTTTGAAGGACAAATAAATTTGATTGGGTGAGACCGGTTCTAGAAGATGTAAGGAACATCACAAAATATATATAATCACCTTTAGGTTCTCAACTTGATGAGAGATCACACCAAGGGGAAAGAACTTGTGCAACTAGGTGTCACAAAGTTTGCAACTAACTTTCTAACATTGCAAAGCATTTGTAGGTCATTGACATTTTTGAAGCAGATATTTGTGAGTCAAGCATGGCTAGACTCAACATATTCAAAGATGGCTGATGGAAAGAGGACCGCAAAAATAGTTTTTAATGATGCCTTTGCGAAGAGAGCTACAAAGATCGTCAAGGTAAACTTCAAACATCAATTTAAATTTCAAATTAAATTATTTATTTTCAATTTTTAAAAGTATTTGTCATGTTCCGATATTAAGGCATTGTTTAAAGATTTAAACATCATGACAAGATAGAGAAGTCGCTTCTAATGTTGATCATGTATATAATAATATTTAATGTATAAATACTATTTTATATAATATACTTATTATATTTATAAAATAATATATTTATGTAATAGCATTGTTATTATCATCAATATAAATATAATATATTATTATTATTATATAGTATAATAATCAATATAAATATAAATATAATATTAATGAAAATATTATATAATAGATTTGAATATAATATATATTATATAAATATGAATATATTAATCATTAATACTATTATTATATATAATAATATAAATATTATTATAAATATAATAATAAATAATAAATAATAATGTAAGAAATAACATATATAATAATATTAGTCATAAACCCATTATATTGAAGGATATGATATAAAGAGTGAACCGAATGAAAATAAGAGATATTAAAGAGATATCATCCACTAATACGTGGAATTCCACTCACACAAATATACTCACCACCTCCCAAAAACCCGATATCATAAGGAATGCATTTAATATAATAATTATTATACTAAAAGCTAAGGAATATGAAAGGACACAATGATCCCTATCGACTTGTCCCTTATCACATATCTTATCATATATAGATAAATATATAATGAGAATTGGGGGAAGATGGCGGAAAAGTACCGGACCATCTTCATCAAAAGAATTCTTCAGCCCAAACATTAATCACAACACTCACGCAAATCTGAGCATCAAGCCTCAAACATCGAAGGATTGGAAAATATCATTATTTCATCATCTCACCAAGGATCTAATCTCATAAAAAGCATCAACAAATAAGCATCAGCAAGTAAATATTAAATATACAACAGTGATTCATATTTACAAAAGGGCAAGATAAAATATAGGCATCAAACATCTGCACTTGAATATCAATCAGAGCAGAGCATAATATACTTCTGTGTAAAGTTAACTTCAATCAGCAAATAAAGTCTATAGCCAAATCGAATTGCATAGAGATAGAACCTCTGCATAGTTCTGATCTGCCATCAAAGATATTACAGCAGGCACTATTAAGAAGACATTTCAACAGCAAGCTTCCATATAACAGCATTCTTGCATGTTCCATTAATCAAACTGTTATAATACCACAGGTACGACAGTATATTGTTTCCCTCACTTGTTATTGATGTTCATTAGAGCACTGCATTTATCTACAGCCAGTCCTGAGCAATATAATTTATGGACAGTCATATGCAATACTCACAAACTGTCTAATCTATATACCATTCATTAACCTCATATGGGATCGAAGGAGGGTGACATGCCTAATAGGCCATTCATAGTTGATGTAGTGGTCGTGGCTACCTAGAGTACCAAAGATTCTCACAGAGGCCTTAGCCTCAAGAATACAACAAGTACTTCTTGAATAAGGATGGGAGACAAACAGAGCCTATGATGGACAGAGGCATGCTACACCCTATCGACCCCATATGGTGTTAATAAATAGTAAATGAGATAGAGATAGGAAGTATATGTTGATAAGATCATAAAGATAGCATGTGAAATGTCATGATAAAGTATGAATAATGAACATATGAATTGCATAGTGTAACAATACCAATAGCTGACTGTAATAGCATGAAATTATTATAAATTATGAATTGTTTACATTGCAACCAATTTAATTAGATTATGCAATGAGTATGAAATATTTATGTGCATTTTCATTATAATGAACTAAGGAAAAGACAAATGAATACCAAGAGTATAAGTACATAAGAGGCATGAATTCCTAAAATAGAGGAAGGCAATAATGTTAATCAACTCGCCACTATGATGAGTAAGGAAGATTAGGGGTGGGCAATCAACCAAGGATAGGTACGGGTTCATGGGTCTAGAGCACCCCTTTGAGCCCTTGTCTCAAGATGGTACCTTAGGGAGCAAGAGGTAGTCTTTTGACTTGAGTGGTCTAGAGAACCCTGAGTCAAAGGAAGGTCCTAGAGTGGCCTGGGTCTAGAGTACCCCTCGAAGGAAGAACGACCTATACCATTGGCATTGCACCCTAACGGATTCACTCTCATAAGAGGGAGGATTTGATTAACAAAGGACCAAGTAGATCTCTTCTAGGGAATCATGAAACAAATGGTTTATGTTTATAAATAATGACATGTGATTTTAAAGAAGAATTGAATACTAATGTTCTCTTTTGTGAGTTGAATTGTGCAAGGTCAAAGGAAAAATTTGGACTCACTAGAAGGGGACATTACGATTTACTTTAATTGTAACTTGTAAGTTTGTAGCTTTAATTTGTTTGTACTTTGTAGCTATCGGAACCTTTGGTGAGGGTTTTGCACTTGGTGGATGGGGAGCAAAACCCAATGGGATACATTTATGAGGCCATGGATAGGGCTAAAGAGGTCGCCCAAAACTATTGGAGGGAGGATACAAGTAAATTTGCCCTCATTTGAGAGATCATTGATCGAAGGTGAAACAATAAACTCCACCCCATTCATGTAGTGGGGTACTACCTCAACCCTGAGTTTTTCTTCTCCAATAGCTTCACAGATGCTAATTGGGAGGTTATGGAGGGCCTCTCAACATGCATTCAGAGGATGCTTGAGGTTGAGGTGAGAGACCTCATTATTTCAGAGTTGTAGAATTATAAGCAATCTAGGGGGAGGCTCTTTTCTTCGCCACTAGTTACCAAAGGAAGATCCACCCAGACACTAGGTATCAAGAGTTGAAGTCTTATATCTCACAAGTTACAATTATTAATAAAATATTGCTTGCTTACAAGCTCTTGAATATCTTATTTGCCAATGCTTGGCGAGAAGATTGGGGTGGAAATAGTAATACCCCAAATCTCCAAAATCTAGCCCTCCAAATTTTGTCTCCACCTTGTAGTGCTTTTGGTTGTGAGCGTAATTGAAGTTTGTTTGATGCCTTTCACATGAAGAAGCGCAATAGGTTGACTCAACAAGGCCTCAATGACCTAGTTTTTGTGCAATACAACCTTTAGGTTTGCACAAGAAATTTGGAGGACAAATTACAAGAGCTTATTGATTTGGATGAGATTAATCCTTATAGTGATTGGACTGTGTAGGCTGAGGAGCCCTCCTTGTTTATAGAGGATGAGATTTCTGATTTTGAGAGGCAAGCTATGGAGGATGTGGATGCAGCAAAAGCAAGAGAGATTGGAGTGGATGACATCAATGTGGCAAAGGAAGAGTCTTTCCATCTAGTAGCAGGGTAAAGCTATAGGCGTAGCCTTCTGGGCAGAGCAAGGAGCCACAACTGAGTGTGAGGACAAGACCCTCTCCCCAATTTTTCACTAGAGGGGGAAAAAAGAAATTGTAAAATCTTGTAATTTGTAACTTGCCTAGATATACAATTTATGATGATGATTTTTAAAGACAATCATCATAAACTCATAATAGTTATTAGCTACTTATTGTATCCGCATGATGATGTGATTTTGTACTCTATTTGTATTTAAATCTAATAGAAAACACTTCCCCAATGTTTTACACTCATTTGATACGTTTTGTAACTGAATTTTGCATAAAATTTGTGTTTTTTAAAGAAATTTAAGTAATTTTTTAAGTTGCCAAGTTGGAAATTTTTAGTCTGCTGAGTTCGAGTTTGCGAACTATGACGATTATAGAAATGTACATAGATTTAATTATTTATTTATCTAAGGGTATAGATCATAACTTTAAAAATACTTATTTATATATATTTTGATTTTTATATTTTAGTTTACAATATTTATTTTGTTACATTATGTATGTGTCTTTAGTGACATGTGTGTGTGTGAGTGAACAGACCTTCATATATATATATAGACAGATAGATATATTTTCTTTTTTCTCAAAATTTGAATGTTTTTCATAAACCCTAAATTGTTTACACCACCAAACATTGTGATGTCATATCCAAATGCATAGGATACAGCCCAAATATAGGTGAGTTTATGGATACGTCTGGATATAGTATCCATACCATAGCCGAGAGTATTGTATCCATATTGAGTATCCAATATGCGGATAATGTATCCAAATAGGGGAGGGGAAGTATCTGGCAACTCTGTGAAGAAGTATTAAGCTGGAATGTGAAGGATAGGCCATTGCTGTTTTGTGGTCTGAAAGAATACTGCAAGAATTTGTCACTAAATTCCAGCAGATACCTTTCAGTAAAACAGGTGTATCTTTTTCATTCATTGTTGGATTGAGGCCATTCTTTTTTTTTATGGAAAGATAAAAATGAGATATACAACTTTGTTGTTACAACTTCTTCAGATTTGGCCTACAAATATGTCAAAATCGCTGTGTAAAAGGTGTGAAAATATTTTGTCAATTTTTTTTTTCAGGCAAGCAAAAACAATAACAACAAATTTATTGTTGAGGAAGGCATTGAGAGGTTGTAGCTATTAAATCTGATCCAGAGTCTTTTTGGCTTTGTGAGAGAATCTGAAGGCTAGAAGTGGCACTTGAATACATTAAATAAGTTTGCAGAAATGTGAGTACAAAAAGAATAGCCGTACATTGGTGCAGTAGGCTGCAGCACGAGCTTGATAAACACAGTTTTATAACAAATATCTTAATATTTTATATAATTTTAGTATTTATAAAAATTAGGGAAGTTTTTGTAGTTTCAAACTTGATAATTTGATTAAATTTTTGTGCATAGTACTTGGAGGATCAAATTAATTATTCCTTGATCTGGTAGGTGCTTTTTGATGAAAGATTTCTAATATGTATAAAATTGTATTCTAAACCTTCTGGCAAAAGGGTTTTGCTTCAGTTCTTATGAGTTGTAAGATTTAATTGGTTTTCCGAAAAAGTTGCATTAAAAGTTGTATGTCTAAAACTTTAAGTTGAAAAGTTTGTATATGGGTGCATTGTCAGTGGTAATCAACACCCTTACAAACTTTTTGATTGAAGGGGGGAATCCCGTTAACATGGAGCAGACAAATATTGGGAAAAATGCTGCCAAAATCGTCGAAGAACTTCATGTAACAGTTTGTGGCCCACGAGGCCATCTGGATCCCATTCCCATTTATAAGAGGACTACAACCACCTACAACAAAGTTTGTTTTGTTTTGTGATCAAGTTTGAATGTTGCAGATCTATGCAAAGAAAACCAATTTAATTAAAATACATGGTGGTATTTATATAGGAAAATCTCTAGAAATCCTATTGTTTTAAGCCCAAAATAAAATCTGGAATTATTTTATGTTGCTGTTTTTTGACCTTTCAAATTACATGTTTATTCAATTCCTAGTGGATTACAAACAGTAATTTGAATTGGATCAATATTTGAACAATCTAGCATAATTTGAAAAAACCCTAGAAATTATCGAGACAAACATCCAAATGGTATGTGTGAATTACCTGGAGTTTGTTTCGGAACTACGTGAAATAAAAAATCTGAGAAAGGACTTTTGCATGGAAGATGTTTTATAAGGTTCACAGTTTATTTCAAATTGTGTTTTGACCATGCAAAGTTTACCGATGCTACTTCCTGCTTGTTATTACCAATAACAAAAACTTACAACTATATCTTGGACAAATATTATAACGTAATTAGATAGAAGCTTTGGTTTTCAAAAAATTGACCTGTCAATTGGCAATTGAATGGAGTTTAGGCACAATTAATAGCATTTGTTACTATAATTAGTAAGAGCCAATACTCTATTTTATGTTTTGACATAATGGTTTTGGTATGATTGCACCTTTACACATTATATTTATAGAACAGTTTGTTTATAGAGAGAGGCCAGAATGTCATGTCCCTGCATTATGTATTATTCATTCAAATCAAAGATATGAATGATATTATAAATTGAATATATTTAAATAATATTTATTTAAAACAATTAAAAGATATATTATTATTATATTTATAAACAATAATAATATATTATAAATATATCTAATAATATAAATATAAATATTCTTATATTTATCTTATATTATAATATAAATATAAATAATATAATATAAATCATATATCATTTATTATGATATAAATGATATAATATAAATAATACAAAATAAATAATATATCATTTATTATAATGATATAACATAAATACAAATAATATAAATAAACTATGTTAAGGGAGTTACGTATGGTTACCACAGGTCATAGAAGGGAATAACATAAAGTAATAAAAATTATAAAATGGTAAGTATGTCTTTTACCATGAGGCATAATAAATATCCCTTGGAAGGGAAATAAATAAAGAAAAGAAGATGGGCAATAAATAAATAATATCCCATAAATAAATATATTTAGATCCGCATTATATTTATATATATTTCTGAGTCATAACTAGAAAAGATATCATAAATATATATAGGGAGGAATTATTCAAGTAAAAATAAATATAATAATAATAATATATAATAGTAAATATATATTTATTCATTGCATAATATAAGGGCATTCATATATGGAATCGGGCTGTTGAGAAGATGCCAATCTCATAATAAGGAGCCCTTAACTAATACAGACAAATATCGAGTATCAAAGTTTAATAATATTTATTTATTAAGGGTGGTGACGGGTGGTGAATTGCACCCCTTCAAACTTATAAATATTAACGGGCCCATCTAACAAAAAAAAAAAAAAAGAATAGAAAAAGGAAGGAAGAGAATAAAAATCTACCGCATCCAAAAAGGTACCTGTAGATCGTCTAAACAGCAGGTAAGTATTTTAATATATTTAATTATTAACAGGTAAGTATTTTAATATATTTAATTATTAATAGGTAAGTATTTTAATATATTTAATTATTAAGATGTAATGTATCTATATATATGTATATAAATATATATATATACACAATAATATTAATAACATATATAATAATACAATATAGAGATATTATTAATATTACAACAAATATTATAATATATAAATATTAAAGAATAGGCAAAAGAGAATAGAATCCAGTGAGCAGATTCAACAAGACAAGTAGCATAAAGAGGCACGTGCACTTTCCTTATTAATAGGTTAGGCAATATAAACGTTGTAGAAGAATAATATGAATATAAATGGACTGTCAAGTTAATTGATATAATTATGATGTTAACTATAAATAAATGCATTTAACTTAGACAAAACTATGAATGTGCATAAACTAATATAATGAATAAATGTAATGATATATGATCAATATTAATATAAGGCATCTTGTGTTAAATGTCAATAAGAACAAGTATGATATTTATTAAATCAAATAAAAAGATAAGTTGGTGGTATGCTTGGAGCTGACTCAGACTCTCCCTTTAACCCCTCTATCACCTCTAAGGTATGACGTAGTTGAAATAGTTTATTTTAGCCCAGGTATCTCTCGACTGGACGTAAGTCCCTCGACCAAGTGATGAGGAACCCCGTGTGTGGGTGAAATCCTTGGGCCTGGAAGAACTTGTAAAAGTTAATTTTGCTCTACGGATGGTGACTCTCGTCTGGATGAGGTACTCCGTGTGTGAGTGAAATCCCACGAGCCAAATGGTGAGAAACTCTGTGTGGGAGTGAAACCTTTGGGCCTCCGTAAGAGATGGAACTATTTCTTTAATGAAATCATACTTGGTGATCTAGAGCTGGTTAACGTAAGAGTCTACCATAAGTCCCTCACAAGTTATATCACGAACCAATGATAACAATGAATAATATGAATGTGCTTATAAATTGAGAATGTTTCAATGCATGATGACGAAACAAATATATGAACTTAATATGAATATAATCTAATATGTTATAGTCTTAATGATTATATGTTGAAGGAAATGATTAAAAGATTACTAATGTTCTCTTTTACTAAATTAAAGCTATGTTAAGTAGTGAAAATTTCAGCATACTAGGAGGGGACATTACAGTGGTATCAGAGCAGTGATCCTGCCATCCTGTAAAAATAAATAAATAAATAAATAAAATAAAATTTAAAAAAAAAAATCAATGAAAATGGTAGGTATGAATTTCGTGAATTGTAAGAATAATGTTGTTTAATACATTGCTAAAATATATATTTAAAAAAAATATATATTTATGATGTAACATTAAAAAATTAAAATTTACTTGCAAATATGTAATAAATAATGAGTAAATGAAGTAAAAAATAAATAAAAATAAAATAACTCTTTAATAACAATAAAATTACATTAAGTAAATACTCTAAATGAAGTAGTAAAATAAAGTAACTTTATTGAATTCTTATAAAGTAATATATTTGACAAAATTATTTTCATCTTGACTTAATGTTATTTTATAACTATAAGATTATATCATAATATATAATATTATAAATATTATGTGTTGTATAAATACATCATATATAGTTTATATATAGATGTATTTCAAGAAACACATATAAATTAATTAAGGATGAATATAAATATAAAATTTGTGATCATAATAACCATGTGATTAGACCCACAATCCTACTAAACATAACTATAACTTTTAAAATAAATAAATAAATAAATAATAAAAAAGTATTATATACTTTAATATTAAATTTATTATTACCATTTTTAATGTATACTTTAATATTAAATTACTTATACTTTGGCCTAATCCTTTAACCATAATAATTGTGATTGCTTGAGGACAAGCAATCTTGAGTGGGGAGGGTTGTCATGTCCCTGCATTATGTATTATTCATTCAAATCAAAGATATGAATGATATTATAAATTGAATATATTTAAATAATATTTATTTAAAACAATTAAAAGATATATTATTATTATATTTATAAACAATAATAATATATTATAAATATATCTAATAATATAAATATAAATATTCTTATATTTATCTTATATTATAATATAAATATAAATAATATAATATAAATCATATATCATTTATTATGATATAAATGATATAATATAAATAATACAAAATAAATAATATATCATTTATTATAATGTTATAACATAAATACAAATAATATAAATAAACTATGTTAAGGGAGTTACGTATGGTTACCACAGGTCATAGAAGGGAATAACATAAAGTAATAAAAATTATAAAATGGTAAGTATGTCTTTTACCATGAGGCATAATAAATATCCCTTGGAAGGGAAATAAATAAAGAAAAGAAGATGGGCAATAAATAAATAATATCCCATAAATAAATATATTTAGATCCGCATTATATTTATATATATTTCTGAGTCATAACTAGAAAAGATATCATAAATATATATAGGGAGGAATTATTCAAGTAAAAATAAATATAATAATAATAATATATAATAGTAAATATATATTTATTCATTGCATAATATAAGGGCATTCATATATGGAATCGGGCTGTTGAGAAGATGCCAATCTCATAATAAGGAGCCCTTAACTAATACAAACAAATATCGAGTATCAAAGTTTAATAATATTTATTTATTAAGGGTGGTGACGGGTGGTGAATTGCACCCCTTCAAACTTATAAATATTAACGGGCCCATCTAACAAAAAAAAAAAAAAGAATAGAAAAAGGAAGGAAGAGAATAAAAAATCTACCGCATCCAAAAAGGTACCTGTAGATCGTCTAAACAGCAGGTAAGTATTTTAATATATTTAATTATTAACAGGTAAGTATTTTAATATATTTAATTATTAATAGGTAAGTATTTTAATATATTTAATTATTAAGATGTAATGTATCTATATATATGTATATAAATATATATATATATATACACAATAATATTAATAACATATATAATAATACAATGTAGAGATATTATTAATATTATAACAAATATTATAATATATAAATATTAAAGAATAGGCAAAAGAGAATAGAATCCAGTGAGCAGATTCAACAAGACAAGTAGCATAAAGAGGTACGTGCACTTTCCTTATTAATAGGTTAGGCAATATAAACGTTGTAGAAGAATAATATGAATATAAATGGACTGTCAAGTTAATTGATATAATTATGATGTTAACTATAAATAAATGCATTTAACTTAGACAAAACTATGAATGTGCATAAACTAATATAATGAATAAATGTAATGATATATGATCAATATTAATATAAGGCATCTTGTGTTAAATGTCAATAAGAACAAGTATGATATTTATTAAATCAAATAAAAAGATAAGTTGGTGGTATGCTTGGAGCTGACTCAGACTCTCCCTTTAACCCCTCTATCACCTCTAAGGTATGACGTAGTTGAAATAGTTTATTTTAGCCCAGGTATCTCTCGACTGGACGTAAGTCCCTCGACCAAGTGATGAGGAACCCCGTGTGTGGGTGAAATCCTTGTGCCTGGAAGAACTTGTAAAAGTTAATTTTGCTCTACGGATGGTGACTCTCGTCTGGATGAGGTACTCCGTGTGTGAGTGAAATCCCACGAGCCAAATGGTGAGAAACTCTGTGTGGGAATGAAACCTTTGGGCCTCCGTAAGAGATGGAACTATTTCTTTAATGAAATCATACTTGGTGATCTAGAGCTGGTTAACGTAAGAGTCTACCATAAGTCCCTCACAAGTTATATCACGAACCAATGATAACAATGAATAATATGAATGTGCTTATAAATTGAGAATGTTTCAATGCATGATGACGAAACAAATATATGAACTTAATATGAATATAATCTAATATGTTATAGTCTTAATGATTATATGTTGAAGGAAATGATTAAAAGATTACTAATGTTCTCTTTTACTAAATTAAAGCTATGTTAAGTAGTGAAAATTTCAGCATACTAGGAGGGGACATTACACAGAAAGGCTTGATTCTTAGCGAAATATTGGGGAATGTATTTTGGTCTTAATGGATCAGAATTGTTGGCCGATATTGCCTTCATTTTCTGGTGTCTTCTGTCTTTACGTGTATGCCCTTGAATTAATTGTAGACTAAGACTGTGGAAAGAGTGGTTTATATTTGATAGCAATATGATCAATTTTGGTTGCATTTAAATGAAACTAGAACCAATAGGATAATAGGTTAACCTTTGCTAGAATGATGTCATGCATGACATTTCCAAAAATGTAACATTAAATGTTGAAGTGGTACCTGGTTGGTTGAACTTGAACGCCATAAATACCTAAGCTACACTAGGGGACATTTTAATTTTGTTTGTTGATTTTCCTTTTACTTATATTATATATAGGAGATGGCCCTTTTCTATTGCAATTTCAATGCCCAAAGTTAGTTGTGCATTTGTCTTTTGTGTAACTATCTTGTAAGCATAAAACATGTCGATCATACTTTTCCTGAGACCCGCATGAATAATTCAGAAGCTTGCTTGATGTTCAATGAAAGCTTTATCATGGAACACAATGAAATATCTTGCACTATATGAACTAGATGTTTGACATCAACTAACAGATTATTTTCTTGTAAATTCTTGTAGATACTGGGACTGATAGAGAATATGAGCTGCTTCAAATGTCCACACTGTGGTAAAGATTCATACATTTTTGGAAATAGAGGAGCTCAAGTGACAGCTCAAGAAATGGAAATGGAATTCCTTGGAGAGGTATCACTTCTGATTTTATGGAGAACTTAGAATTGTTTGTTTCTTTTCTGTTGTTTTTGCTCTTGTTTTCCCTTAATACTGATTTTGAAATTGCATTAATTCTTATTGTCCTTTATGTTTTGTCACTGCAATCTAACTTTTCTTTCTTGCCACTGGGGAATAGGATGATCCAAAGTTTAAAGTTAATACACTAAGTGAAATTATCTTGTTAAATAATGAGGACAACCATGCCAATATCAAATGTGATAAAGGAAACAAGAGCCATCAGTACAATCAGAGTTATCCAATCAGAAAATTGTATGCTTGCTATCTTTGAAAGGATAGCAAATGTGTGGGAAAATGCAAGGAAAGTTACTGAATGGTAAACGAAACTAGGCAATACCCTCCAAAGGACAGGTTGGGTAGAGAACATAGGTGTGGAGATGTGGAAAACTAGGCAATATCTAGCAAAGGACAAGTCGCATAGGCAAGTTAGGTGTAAAGAGGATTGGTTTAGAGTAGAATAACTTTCAAGAATAGCTCGATGCCTGTGTTGTTCTATTTGAAATACAAAATTGTAAGTTCTACTCTATGGAAAACAACAATCACACACATTCACTAAATCAAGCAAACAAACTGAAAATAAAGAAGCAAACAAAAAACAAGAGATCCTTTGATTGCTTAATCCACACTGTGCATCGAACAATCAACAATAAGAATAAACAAAATTGCGTTTAACGACTCCTTTCCTTGGTTCAAACAGCATACAAGACCTATCCTAATGCTGAGATTAAAGAGGTGGGACAGCATACCTCTGATCAGCAATATATATTTATTATTTATTTATTTATGCATGAATCAGTGGGTATGTTGATGAAGAAGACTGGAAACAGACCTTAACACACACTAGAGCAGCAAACTACTTCCAAACAAGATGTTGTAGTGATGTGAGATGTTAACCAAATGTAATGCAAGTGATATATGATCAGTCCAACAAACTTAAAATACATTCTAGAGCTGAGTACAACTGAGAATCAAACTTAGAAGGAACTGCAGAAATCAAATAGCCATCCAAATGTGTGAAACACTATTGTAGGTTTATCAATTTGCAATGCTATCAATGTTAAACACTTACCATGCAAAATCTGAATTAGCCTCAGGCAAACTACTACTAGATGACTCCTAGATTTGATATGTGAGGTAATATGGAGGAGTGCCCAAACTTCCTAATCTCACTAATAAGTGACTAAAACTTGTGAATTGAAGATTAATCTGTGTGGAACTAGAAATAAGTACACATTACAAACTAGAATGCATTAAATGCAGTAAAGACATTCCTAACCTATTAAACCAATACTGCACAGACAAGTAATTGATCAAGCACATTGTGAGATGCTGAAGAGATGGTCTATGTACTAAGAAACCCGACTTCCAGTGAGGTCAGTGTCATGTTTTCTGTTGCCTTGCTGACTTCTTAAAGGGAGAATGACCACTCAAGTACTGCAAACTAGGTAGCAAATAGACTAATGGATGTAGTATGAACTGATAAGAGCACAATAATATCAAAACAGAATCAAGTGAAGGAAATTGTTGACAGAGTACAGGCTGCAAGCAATTGTCCAATCCCCTGAAGACCTCTACAACACACATGTTATTGACCTAGGGAGAAGAACTAACTAGCTGAAACAATCCTGAAGGGAAAAAGAATTGAAAATGTGTTCTAGACCAGCCAGTGACCCTCTTTGCGTCCTCTTCCTGACCTTTCATTTCATTTTCCAGCAAAATGAGAAAACTGCCAGTTTGCAAGACGAAATGGTCACTTTGCAGCCAGAACTGCTAGTGTCAGTTTTGTCGCCCTATCTAGAAGAGGAAAGGGGAAAAAGGGAAAAATTTGACTTTCGAGAATGGTTCCGGCTACTAAACAGATGAGTCAAAAAGAGCTACTCAACGTATAGATAAGGTTAAGATATCATCCTTGTGCAAAAGTTGATAAAATATACAAAGGCAACAATTAGAAACTGGAGACAGGTTTAGCTGCCAGAACATGGCTATATAAAAGGAGGTTTTTAATCATCGATGAGTACAAATGTGGCACTGCAGGATGTAAACTTCGGGTGCTTACAAACATCATAAATAAATTTGTGAACTACCTTGAAAAGTATGTAACCAGATTTAATGCAAGAGATTCAGTCTTCAATTAGGTCGCAGGGTCCATTGACCTCATAAACTATAGCTGAAAATGGCAGCATAAAAATATTGAAATACTATCCCTTTTTATTAACCCGTGTCAATGCAAACCAGGACATCTAGGTCTGCAGTTTATGATTTAGACTCATCCCTGCAGAAAGAAGTGCATTGCTGATACTTTTAGCTCAAGGAGTGCAAATCTTTTTAGAAGAAAATAACTTTTAAATTTCGCTAGTATGGTTAATGAGATTCTCTCTCTTAGCAAGAGCACCTAGCCTCCTTATAAATCTTATAAGTACTGTAAGGACCCGCTTGATCCAAACTCGAATTTTCAAAAATTTTACTTTATTAACAAGTTCTTATGAGATATATCGAGACTTCCATTGAGTACTCAGGAAAAACTTCGGCCAAAACGGGCCATATGTTCAAAACGGAACATTAATTTAGGCCAAAATGGGCCATATGTTCAAAACGGAACATTCTTAAGCCAACCCGGGCTCTTCTATCCTTTGGGCAAATAGGTTCATACGGAATCAGGTCAAACGGACCTTATCGCTACCTGATTCGGGTAGAACAAACAGTGTCCAAAAGGCCTAGTGGTCAAACGGACCAATACTCTATCCAATACGGGATAAGTAAACACAACAGCCAACCGAGCTAAATAGGACAGGAATCATTATGCTCTGGCCAGAGACTTCTGACTCCCTTGGAACCAATATAGATTCATGAGTCACTTCCTGGGGACCACAGTCTACCTAGACACTGTACTGAGGATGTCGACCAGGGAACACATAACATCAACTTGTACTCACCTCACTTTACGGCAACGCCGGGTACAAGTAATCCACCCTGGGGATTCTTCTGAGTACTAGGAGAGTTCTTAAGTTACCTAGATAATCTTTTAACTAAAGATTGAGATTATGAAGTTGATTATTAAAGAGTACCCTATATCCGAGGGACCTGAGTACTAGGGGCATCCTTCGCCGTCCAGACTGCCTACATACCCTATATCCACGGGATCAAGGCCCTCTACGGATGCGATCTACACGACGAATGCGAACATGTAGTTCTATCTTGCACTATGTTTATGTAACTGTGGTTGGTATACAGTTCTTCGCCGACTGCCCATTCACTCAAGTGATACAGAGATGGAATTCCTAAGAAACTAGTATTGCAAACACACCTCCCAGGAGTGTTTGGCGTTTAAGTTTTCAAGTGTGAATAATTTACCTATCACGCATATTTTCCCCGATGAGGTCTTCCCGTTGATCGTCCTACAACAATTTTTTTTATAGTCTCATCTTTTTTCTCTTTTTCTTTATCTTTTTAGTCAGGTATCCGAGGAGATTTTCCCTTCCTGCGGATTTAACTTAGACATGTTCCTTATTACTCCCCGACGATTTAGAGGGACGGTGCCCAGACGTCGTTGTTGTAGCTATGTTAGGCACGAGGTACTTGGTTCAACGCGACGGCATTACCCGTAAACGTGACCCAGAGGTATCGTAAATACCGAACACTGCGATTTGTTTGAGTTTGGACGTTTCTTTACAAGGTTTACCTATCTAGTAAAGAGAAGAAAAACTTGCATAATCACTAACTAAGAAAATTGATAAAGGAACATAAAGATGCATGATAATTTTGTTTAGAAAATATTTAATCCATTCTATCAATTCTCATTATAAAGAGGTTTAGATTTGGAAAAAGAAGGAATATTGATAACCTATTTTGCAGTGTTTCTCAGGTTTCCGGGACGGGGGGACGGGGGGACGGGGACGGCAAAAAATTTCTAAAATTTTGGGGACAGCGAGGGGACAGCTATTATAATATATTTTAATAAAAATATATATAGGTTAAAAAGTTATAAACTAAAAGGAGATACATGTTGAAGTAACTTAAACTTTAGTAAACACTAACAATAAACTTTAAACATTGAACAATTGAACAAATATTATATCAATGATCATTCAACAATCAAATTGACAAATTCATACTCATACTCATAGTAGGCAGTTGCCAATAGCTGAAAATTGTGATCCATTTCAAACTTCAAATTGAAATATACAGATACTACTATTCAAGTAAGTTATAAACTTTAACACTTATAAGAAGTTTGAACTTTGAAAGTTCAAAGTACAAAGTAGCTACTAGAGTCTCATAATCTCATTACACAAGTGAAAAGCATCAAAATGACAAAATTAAATTTGCCAAAAACGATATCTATAGACTATAACTGAACAGTGAAAACTCAATAATCAGAATCATCATCATCAGCAGCATATGTAGGAAACTCATTAGCACTGGAACTGTCAGAAGGAAGTGCATCCTCTAATGCCACCTGCACACTGTGGTCATCATCAAGTTGTTCTGGTTCCTCGGGCTCTACATCCCACCTCTGCGCTGGGCTCTGCCTATACTGAGGTGCCTTGCGACCAATCAGACGCAAGGCACTATGCACTGCAACAAGCTTTTCCGCTCTTGCAGAGGTAAGTCTATTCCTCTTCAGAGAGTGGATAAAGCTATATGTGGACCAGTTCCTCTCAGCAGCTGAGGAACTAGAAACCTGTGAAAGAAGACGAATGGCAAGTGTGCGCAATGGTCCTGGAGGTCCATAGAGTGTCCACCAACTAACTGGCTTATCCTGTGCCAGGGTGAGCCTATCAATCCTTGCCGAACTCTTGTAGCCATCTAGTTCTGTAAACTTAATCCACTCAACTTTGATCAATGAAGCTTCCTCAGGACTATACATTCTTTTGAAGGCTTTCATGATGCCATTCTTCACCTCGTGATCATTAATAGGAAGAATTCTGCCAACTCTTTCCACATACCACTTTGGATTCAAAGCATACGCAGCCATGTGTAGAGGGGTGTTCAACTTACTCCACCTTTTCTGCATGATGGGGTGAATATGCTCATTGTACAACTCTAGGGTGGGGTCTTTCTCACGAATGGCAGCCTTCATTTGGCCAAGCATGCTATCAATGCACTCATATATCTCCCCAAGACTAGGACTATCAGAATCCCCAAATTTGATAACAGTGAAAACAGGTTGTACAAAAGATGTGATGTATCTCACATTCGACCAAAAAGTATCAGTAACCACGATCTCCTTCACCCTCTTCCCCTGCTCAGTCTTTGACTCCATCCACCTGTTCCAATCTTGTGTCATAACCATACGTTGCAATGGCTCTTGCAACTCAAGCATCCTCTCTAGTAGAATGAAATAGGAAGCAAATCGAGTCTCAACTGGTTTGAGGAATTCTTTCTTTGCAAAGGTCCGAAACAATGCCAATGACGTGGTGGTTGCAAATAAACATTTGCACCTCCTTTGCATCTACCACCACCTGTTTCACCCACTCTATCTTTCCAATGTCTTTGAGTGCATTGTTCATAGCATGCACACAACAAGGGGTCCAATAGATGTGCCTATATGTAGATTGGACCAACATACCTGCTGCCCTACAAACATTTGCTGCATCTATAATCACTTGCACCACATTTTGAGGACCAACCTCCTCAATGGCATCTCTCAGGATATGAAACTGAAACTCGGCATCTTTGCGTTTCCCTGAGCAATCAATTGCTCGCAAGAAGTAGGGGCCATCAATGCATGAAACTATAACATTGATGAGTGGACGGTGTCTAATATCCGTCCACCCATACATGATTATGCTACAACCATATCTCACCCATTTGGCCTTCATCTCCTCCATCAACAAGTTAACCTTGGAATAACTTTTTTCCAAGAGAGTGGTTCTCAATTTAGTCTCACCAGGACCCACATAACCAGGACCAGCTTGCCTTACCTTTTCAAGCATTTCCTTATACAAAGGAGATCGGGCAACATGGAAAGGAATGTCGTTGCCGAAGTAGAAATTGGCAATGGCCTCATCTGCAGCCTCCTTTGCTTGCACATTAAACATATCTATGATTGGGTTTGGTGAGGATGATTCTGTAGATTTCCGTTTCCCCCTTGACTCCACTGCACTCACCCCAAATGACGGACTAGGATATGAAGGTGGTAAACTTGAACCTCTTGGTGATGGTGTAGTAGAAGCTGATGGTGAAGTGATCTCCCCTGAATATAATTTGATCATTTCAGCCTTCATTTGAAGATTGAGAGCCTTACAACCCCCAACTCCTTTATTAGGGATATGTAAAAAGTGTGCATTAGTCCTCGTTATGCTGCCATACCACTTACCCTCTGGACAAATGTTGCATTTCCATAATCGACTTCCCCCTGAATGAGGACTTTTATTTCTGTCCTGTATTGTTGCAAACTGCTGTAACGGATTTTTCTTGCTAAAAGGCCCTTTGGCATATGGTGACAACAACTCTGAAGGGCAATCAGATTGTAATACTGATACACTTGCAGCTAAACTACCTGTGCTTGGGGTTTTTGTTGGGCTAACCGATTCTTCATCCCCATCAATTGGTATTTCTGTTTCATTCTCCATATGTAAATCAGCAATCACATTGAAAGGATCCATTTTGATTAATGATTCAGATTCGGATTCCTCACTGAACAAATATCAATATGAACTTTGTGTACCTACATTCAGCCATACACAAGTTTAGTCATACATATCTATTCAATAAGACATACATATCTAATATCTCCTCTCCAATACATACATACATATTGATAAAAAAATAATAAAATATCTATTAATTTAACTTTCTTGTTAAAACTTAAAAACTATATGTCTGAATTCTCAGTTTTCTGATCCATAGGCCTTAATGTTTCACAGTTTCAGAGTTTCTGCTTCTTCTCTGTTTTGGTTTTGGGAAACACTGTACATTATCCAGTTATTGTAACTTGTTCAATGTTTGATTTTGCTGATTTTGTTCCAACTTCCTTTCAACTTGTGATTTGGGAATAGATGCCATGGATTCAAGTCCAGAGGGGGTCCAGTTTATTCAATGGTGGAGGCATTGTTGACCTTAAAAATGAGTCAAGACCCTACAGCTACTTTACCAGGTTTACCTTACATTTTATTCTAACTTCTAAGTATGGGCACCCCTAGCCTTCCCATGTCCTATTTGCATCCCAGTTCAGAAGTCATCTCCTCTATCATTCCACAATCCCCAGTGCATGTAATCCATATTGTTATATTTACAGAAGGAAATAAAATGAGTGTAAAGTTGTAAACTTTAAAGTATATCTCTATGGGCTATTTTTCACTTTCAGTTTCAATTGAATAGCCTCGTATAAAATGTTCAAAAGTTAGATTTGTCAGCTAATAAAACTTTCAACACTACTACAGAAAGTTATTACATTTGATACAAAATTCATGTAGTAATAGTAAATCCTGTTTCTAATTTTTTTACGTAGCTTACACTGTAAATATTTTAAGTTCCCTCTTAAGACTCTTGTAATTATTTTCTTTTGTATTGAACTGGAAGTTTGGATTCTGGAACATTAACAATTTAAGTTTAAAACTTTAACACTGATATATTTGTAAATTTTTAATATACTGTCAAAGATTATAAATTGACAAAATTGTGTCAAAATTTAGTATTTACTAATTTAAATTTAGCCATACACAGGTGTCAAAATTTAATTATTGTTTGAGTTATTAACTTATTATACTGTATTACACTTTACAGTATTACTGTACTACTATATTAGTATATACAGTCATAGACTCATAAGTTCTGAAGTTCATAACTCATAAATTATTAAATTATAAATTAATAAAATATTAAAATTATACTGTATTCAGTATTACTAATTTAGTAATTTAGTAATTTACTATATTACTTATTAGAATTTAGTATATTAATATACTATATACTATATCAGTGTAATTGTATTATAATTTATAAATTAGTAATTACTATATACTGTATAAAATTTAAATAGTAAATAGTAAGTGTAACTGTAATACTAATTACTAAATGAAAATCGATTTTCATAATAATTTATAAATATTAAAATTTTAAATAGTATATACTAATTACTATATAGTATATACTATATACTAATTACTAATTAGTAATTTTTCCCTCTATCGCGATAATTAGCCGATAGGCTTTTATATGTGAGCATTATATTGCTCGGAATTGTCTCACGCGGGGAAATTTTTTAAGCTCGTCCGTTGTGCCTATCGGCATATTCCTTGAAAATCGAATGGGAAAACTAAATAAACTATTAAACATTGAAAATCGAAACTGTAAATACTAGAAACCGGCCAATGCGAAATACCTCTGCGTCAATGGTGAACGGGCCTGAGAATTTAGAAACCGCCAATGCGAAATACCTCCGCGTCAATGCGAATTGCAATGAAAGAAAATGAAAGACGTCGCAATCAATGCAAATGAAAGACAATTTTCGGCGGGGGGAACGCGTTCAATAAATTCAACGCGTTTTAGGGTTTCGCTAAATTCAAAGCGTTTTAGGTTTCGACGAATTCAAAGCATTCAATTTTTTTGCTTTTTAAAAAATGCAGGTCTTTCACACGTCCTTGGAGCGCCAAGGAGTCCCGAAATTGTGGGACGTTCCCAGGGGACGTCGGCGTGGTGCAGGGGGCGTCCCTGGGACGTTGGCGTGGTGCAGGGGGCGTCCCCTAAAAACAATAAATTTTCAGAACGTCGGGGGGGCGTTCTGTGCCCGTCCCCGCGTCCCCAGAACGTGCAAGACGTTCGGAGCGTCAGAAAACCCCCGGGGACACGTCCCCGGGGTACACTGCTATTTTGTCATACATCAATAGACTTTATTCCAAGAGTGGATAATTGAGACATTTTCTTGCATGACCATTATAAGTTCATTTTCAAATTGAAACTAGTAAGAATTAAAAGATGTAACAAGAGATTCAAAATAGATTTAACACTGGTAAACTTCCATTATCAACAAACCTTTAGATATACTTGATCAAGGATAACAATGATTCCGAATACCTAAGAAATGGTAATTAGTGGTTCTAAGGTTTTACGACTATTTTAAAGAACTTCCCAATTCCATGCATGACTGAAGCAAGATCATAATTTATATTACGATAACTCATCTATTTCAAAATACCTTTGTCTTCATGTTCAAGGAACCAAGTAATTTACTTACTCCATTCATTATTCATTTTCCCTAGTAGATTTTAAGGTTGTTTTCAAATTAACTTAGTGTACATAAGTATTAATTTAAAATGACATTTTTGCTTGTATTTCAATTTCCAACCATTTCACATTTTGGTACTTAATCACCTAGATACTTAATCATAGCGGTCAACATAAGTCATTCCGCTTGTGTCATATATGGTCAAAAGTTAATTTCCAATTCATAGATAGTTGCATTTATAAAGTTGTCTATAATTTTGTATTATTGTTTGATTAGTGAGTTGTGTATGGAATCAGTGAGTGTCTAGTTAGGTTTGTGTTAACACGGTTCACATGATTCCAAGGAAGGATCCTTGACATAAATCGTCCATGTAACAATTGTATCAAGAAACTTAACGGAAGTTTTCAAGTAAAGTTCAATTGTCAAAATATAGTAGTTATTACTCAAACAAATTCCAATATCTAATTTAATAATTATTTTTGAAATGTACATGCTATTATTGATTTTATAAATAATATTATTTAAATATGAGACCATGACTCACAAGGTAACTAAACGAGATTGATTATTAATTTGAAGCAATAAAACCTTTAATGACTAATTACATATGAACTTCATAAGATTAATAATATATTATTTATATAATTATTAGTAAAAGAAAATTATTGTTTAGTTTATAAATATTAATTCTTATTTTTAATACTTAGTTTATATATTATTAATACTTATTTTTAATCTTGCAGGTGTAAAGTTACATTCCACAACCTCTGCCAGCGTCCTATCTGCCAGTGCCAGCGTGGGAGCTTTTGGAACAGGGTGCAAACATTCTGTTTGCACCAGATATAGATTTTATTGAAAAGACTTTACAATTAAAACCCTAAAACCTAATATCAAATGCAACAGGAAGATAATGATAAATTATTGAAACCACATAAAATAAATGTTACCGAATTCGTTTAAATGTGGTTGCTCACGATTTTTGCATAACTCCACTGTAAATGTTGTCGGGGTGGAAAATGGGAAATGAGATAGGTTTTCATAATCTTTTGGGAACGGTTTCAAAAGTCAGTTCAAGCAGTTGAACAAGTTTTGGGTTCGGTGAACAGCAAATGGTAGTTAGGGTTATGGTAGGTATCTTACGGGTTTTAGATTAAAATAATAAATTAAGTTTATTTAATTTATTATTTTTGGGAGGTTATTAGCTCATAGGTAAATAATAAATTAATTTTAATTTATTATTTATAGGATATATCAAAATGAAAGATTTAATTAATTAACATTAATTAAGTCACATATGGGTACTAATAGATTAAAGGGGATATTTAGGGATTATTAGGGATAATTATGAATTTTAGGGATAATGAAAGATTCGGTCAATTTTGGATGTCTACATTTTGCCCCTCTTTGAGACAATGTTGCGAAGCAATATTGTTTCAAAGAAGATTAAAACATGGACTTAGATTTGGATCTTGGGTAGGCTGGGGTTTATATGGGGCTCATAAAAATGAAGCATTGGTAGATAATGAGATAATGCCCCCTCAAGAGGATATGTAGGGACAAAGGAGGTGAATAGGCTCTTGAGAAAGGAAACAGAGGGAAGGATGAAGGAGTTATGCTGATTAAACGTTGAGCAACCTGATGTTTGATATGGCACTTGACGTTATACACCAAGGTATAAGGACCATGGTGACGATGTGTCATGTGCCCCAGCGTAATACAACCTTGTCTAACGTATGAGGAAGGAAACTTAAAGCATTAAGTCGGAATGCACAAAAGGTATGATATGACCTTAGATGCAAAAGATAATGCAAAAGGCCATTCCAACATACACAAGATATAAATATTAGCTGGAAGGAGACGAATGTGATTCAAATGCAACATGAAATGATGACACACACAAGCAAGCAAGCAAGTAGGCACAAATGATTCAAAAACAAACAAGGTGTTGCCCCTGTCAAGCTAAAAAAAAAAAAGTGATGATCGATTGGATTGATTGATGTTGATAATGATGATGATCGATAGATAGCATTGTTGATGTGGGAATGATTTATCCTGAGAACAACGCAAGGATTTGATTGATAGCGTTGTTGATGTGGGAACGATTTATCCCGAGAACAACGCGAGGATTGTGTTGTTGATAGGGGAACGATATATCCCGAGAACAACACTAGGATTGGGAACGATATATCCCATTGATGATGATGATTGATTTGGAAGAAGTGATTGGATTGGATTTGGATTGATTGATTTGATTTTTGTTGGATATTTGATTTTTTTGTATTTTGGGAATATTGTGATTTTTTTTTTTTTGTTTTTGCTTTTCAAATGTTATGATTTTTTTGGATTTTTGGCATGGGATTGTGTGTAGATAGCCTTTGAATAGATACCAATGACAAGGGGAAACCAAACAAGGCAAGGATCAATAATGAATGGCGATGAACAATAGGGAATGTGGGCGATAGGATCAAACTTGTAGGAATTAAAAGATTGGTAATGGGATAAATGTAGGATTGGATGGGTGGATAAAAGGACGGACAATAGGATAAGCACAGATGGATATAAGGAGTGGCAATAGCATAAAGGTAGGGTGGATACTAGGAGTGGTGATAGAAGGATAACGGATGGGAGATATATGATAGATGGATGAAAGGAACCGAGGATGTGATCTCCAAGGACTACGTTGCATAGGAATAACCTATCCCCACTCTAGGTATTATACCTGAGGATTTAACAAGTTGATTTTGATTAGGATGCATGATGGGAATAATGGTTGGAAGGGATGAATGGACTGATGATGTAGATGGATGTACGGAGGATATTTTTGGAAACATATGGATGGAATTTAGAGTATGACAAGAGGTGTCCAAAAGCATTTTTTAACATTTTGCCCCTACTCTTATCAAGATCAAGAGGAAGGGAATATAGATGGATAGTGCAATGAGGAAGGTATGATAGATATGATGGATAAGATAGGATATATGCGATGGGATAGATAGGATGGGATAGATTAGACAACATGCCCCCAGGTGTAAAGCACATAGATAATCATCTACGCATGACGCCTGTTAGCTAGGTTTTCATCATGGTACTTATCCAAGGCACCTGTTTACCAGGTTTTCACCATTGGACGAAATAATTTCTCTTTATTATTTTGATTTTTTTTTTAATTTTTTAATTTTATTTTATATTTTTTGTAGGGGATAGTCAGATGGAATAGATGAGGACTCAAGATTTTGTTTCCATAGAAATGTCCCAGGAACTCATAGACCATGTCAAATGTCATTGTGCTCAGATGTTGGTAAAGAATTGTATGAGAGGGTAATAAAGTAAGGAGATAGCATAGTATAGATGGATAGTGGATTATGTATAGATCATTTATATTTAATCATGATGGGTATTAGGATGGAAATATAGGGAATAGTGGGTATGATGAGGATTATGGATGAATATATGCACAAGGATGAATGGAAGGTTTATTCAAAAAGCATGGACCATAGGATTATGATGGAAGAAATAAGTAGGATAGCAAATGGGAGATGGGAGGATGGATGTATGTGGGAATGTTGTGCAGTGGAAGGGAACCAAGACCAATAGTTGCACATACTGAAATGGATTTTGAAGCTTGGAAGGGGGATTTGGGAGTAATGGAGATGTTATCTTAGGGATTTTCCTATTTAGGTCTTTAGGAACCCAAATGGACTTATGAATTTTAGGATTTTGTGATAGGGAGCGGGATATTTGGGATTTTAGAATTGTGGATGATCCATTTGAACTAGGTACTTCTTGCTTGGGGACCCAAACCATTTTGGTTTTGAAATTATCTTTTTGAGATGTGGACTTGGGTAGCATTTTTGAATTTTGATTTTGCTTTGATTCTTTGCATTTGTGCCATATGGCATGAGAATTATTGGGATTTTTGGCTTTATGGGTGGAGGCATCTAAATTTTTATTTTTGAATCCCATAGGGGTGTTTAGGATAACCCCATGTTTATTCAATGTGTGCATTTGTTGATCATGATTAGGAATTGTAGGGGATTTATGGGAACAGGATGTATGAATGGATTTGTGGTTAAAGTGATAAGGAGATTGGAGGATGGGAATATTAGGAGTTGGAAGGAATGAAGGTAAAGTGGATGGAGGGATGTTAGGAGTTGGGAGAAGTGGAGGTAAAATGGATGGAGGAAGATGAATGGTCACATGCTTGTTGGGTTTGTAGGATAATGGAGGAGGAATGGAAACATATGTATTATGGGTGCGATGAAGTGCACCTAGTTTGGGCTTAGATGGAGTGGATTTAGGAGGTGGAAATGTGGTACCAACATCTTGATATTGCTTACCTTGGGGTGTATAACCAATACCATATGAGCATGGAGGGACTTTGACATGGATGGGTTCCAGATTACCTTCCTCGTGAAGGCCTAAGCCTTTACCTTGATAGTTCATGTTTTGGAACATACGATGCGCAATGGGATGCTTATTTTTGAGGATACAAGACATGTGTTCCTTATTGGATGAGGAAGGTGAGGTGACAGATATAGGTTGCTGTTCTCCTAGGGAAGAACATTCATTTAGGAATGTCGTAAGAATAATAGGACATGATGGTGGATTTGAAATGGTATCATTATGAGATGGTGAAGGAGAAATAGGATCTTGATTATGCTCATGAAGATTCAATGTATTTGTTTGATTATCTATGTGCTTGTGGGGACCAAGTGTCTCATCAAGGGAAGTGGATATTATGGGATGATGGATATGGGTGGTGGAGGTTTCTTGAACATGGATAGTATTGGGACCATGAATGGAGGAAGTGAGAAGCTCTTGATCACAGATAATATCTTGATCATAGAAAAGATATAGGTTATGAATAGGTTGAATGGAAGAGCTTTGATCTTGATTTGGTAAGGAGCAAGGATGATCATGCTTTAGAGTTGACTCTTGACATAAGTCTTGAGTTTGGATAGGAATGGAGGTCTCTTGGATAGATTCAATGTATGGTGGAGAGTGAATTGGGCTTATAGTAGGTGGATCTTCGAGAACATTTGAAGGTTCTTGCATACTTTCAAGGATAGGCATTTGATGGCACGAGGGTGGTAGTTGATTCCTTGCTACTATCCAATGGATCACATCCTTCATTAGTACATGGGTGGATGGACAATATAATGGATGGAGAATAATGGTAGATGGTGTAGGCTTAGAATGTAATGGGAGGATAATGGGATTAGATGTGATAAGAGTGGGATTAGGATTGGATAGAAGGACAAGAGGGTTGGATATAATAGGATTGGGATTTGGATTAGGTGGAGGGATGATAGGATTGGTTGTGATAGGATCAAAACTTGGATTGGGCTTAGATGGATGGTTAATAGGATTGGACTTAGGTGGAAGATTTGATGGTTGAGAGTTTAAGTGTGTTAAGGATTGGCTTAATGGATTAGGATTTGGAAGGTTGGAAGGAATATATGATGGAGGTTCCATAGGGATGGATGGATGAGGAGGACTAGTAGATGGATTGGTGTATGATTCCAAACTTGAGGTGGTATTTCCCTTGTCAAGAGTATCATTAAGAAGACTTGTGAATTCATTCTCATGTGGAGGATTTTGAGATGGATATTGAGGAATATTCATGAGATTGGTTGATATGGAGGGACTAGGTTGGCATGATGATGAGGGTGACTCATAGAATTTAGGTTGAATTTGTTGATGTTGTATGGATGATGGTGGTGAAGGTAATGAAGGGATTGATGGATGAGGAGGACTAGTGAATGGATTGGAATTGAAATTAGACGGAATTTGTTGTTGTTGCATGGATAAAGGTATGATGGATGATGTGTTAAATGAAGGTTGTGGTTTTTGGGCTAAGATTTGTTGTTGTTGAAGGAGGGCTTGTTGTTTTTGGCTTTGTTGTTGAAGATATAAGGTGAGGGGACTTGGTATGTGTGAAGATGAAGCATGGGTAGGGATCTGGACCTGTGAGGTTTGAGATAAAGGTATTGCTGAATAGGTTTGAGGTATGGACGTGTTGGGTTGATATGAGTGGTATATTGGTTGTGATAAAGATTCGTAAGAGGTAGATGGAGATGACTGATAGAGTGGTGTTGATGTGGTAGGATGTTGAAATTGTGAAAACAATTGTGATAGTTGTGCCAATTGAAATTTAATATTTGCCTCTTGTTGTAGTGATTAAGCGAGTTGTTGTAACTCAAGGACTTGGGGATTAATGGATATTGAAGTTGAGACCTGGGGCATGGAAGGAAAATCTTGGGTTGTCTTGGGATGATAAGAATAATCTTTTGGATAATGATCATCTATTTCCTCATATTCTTGGGATGATAGTGATGTTGGTGGAGGCCAAAATGGGGAGATATATGGTTCGTGGGTATCAAAATATGCATCATGATCTACCAAATTCTCATCATTATTATATCTAGGAGGGCCTCCGCGGAGTGTGAGTTTTGGTTTTTGATTTGTCCTAGATTTGTTGGTCACAACCATTTTGACGAATAAGGATTGGACTAGGTCGGAAATTAATTAGGTGGGAAATGGATGGATCAATTGAAAGAGCTCCTTAGGATTCAAAGTGACAAGATTTCACTTGAGATGTGCCACGAGGATAAAAGGTTCTCAATTTTGAAAGTCAAGTTGATGATGTAGGAGACAAGTTATAATGGTGATGATGATCAGGTATGCACACACATCAATCATATAAGACACACAACTTGATTTGTTGTTTTTGATGACACCTTGATGTTTTGCAAACACTTGTAAACATGCACGATCCTAGGCTTGGAAAGGACAATACTTGTTGAGTTCCCACTTGGTTTTACCCAGCCGCGCCTACTTATGGTGTATAGCTCCAGGAACTTGGGGCACAGGCTCCTCCTTACAGTGCACTCACTTCTCAGGCACACCAAGTTCCAGGTCCTAGGACGCGCAGATCCTAAGGTACCTCGCTATCTTTGCCGTAAGCCGCGAAAATGTGGGACGGCTACCAGAGTTTCCTCCTGTATCAACAAGTAGAGGGTTTTTGGCCACTAAACAAAAGGGTTCTAGTGAATATCCGGGGGACCGGCACCTTACAAGCGTCCAGTAAGCCACTAAAGGCTTTGACTAACCCTACTAAGAGTTTAATATACACAAAGGTACGCCTCCTTTCAAGCTAGCACTGTACGGTAAGTGCTAATACCGGTTAGACTTGGCTTTCGCCTTATCCTCAATTTATATAGCGGGCTGGATGAAAGTACCACTTGGGGTCGCAAATCAGTTCTCCTTGCGGATGTGTCTCAAGAGCAGGCCCACTCTAAGGATGACAAAAACAAGGAAACACGTTGTTTTTGATCTCCCAGATCGCACGAAACGCAAGGAGAGAGCATAAACAACGTCTTTGCCTCACACTCGCATGGGGTTCATTTTAATTCCAAATCCAAATGTGTGGGTGGTTATACAAAATGTCAAAGGAATGCTTTTGATTCTCAAGATCACCGAATGGCGCAAGAGAAGAGCATACGCATTCAATGACAAAATTGCAAGCCACAAGACATGGCAAACACTTGTTAATTTTAACCCTTGCTTATGATGTGATCTAATCTATGAAAAGAAGACACGATGTTTCAAGATTAGATGCTTTGGGAACCGAAACTGCAACACACTGACTAGTAGTTTGCAAAATTTGTCTTTGACATGCATAAAGCTGCAATGAAAACGTTAAGACAAGACAAATGAACCTACAAAACCAACAAAATGTTAAATGTGCTGCGAGAGAAAAACTGTTTGATGTTTGCAAAATGAAAGTCTGAATTTCAAATGATTATACCAGAAAATCTGAAATGAATTTTGAAGAACCGATTATGTTTCTGTGTAGAGCTCTGAATCACCTTTCCAACGCCTGCAAAAACGTAAAAATCTGATAAAAAACGCAAAAGTCATGCAAGTTTGTATAAAACAGCCTCCAAGGGCTAGGGATGGGCAATCTGACAGTTTGCAAATTCCTTGTTTGGTAATTTTCTGCTAGTCGCAAGCAAAAAGGTTTCTCTGGTGGTTATGGTAGTTACGTTTTCATTGCATTTTACCGAAAACAATATCTAAACTTCAGTTGAAATCCCTTTTTACTAAGAATAAACCCTTATTAGACAATGTTGGGTCATGTTGGATAAGACCAATCTGCAAAGCACAACGCACAGCATTAGTGGATAAAACGATATGCAAAGCATAATGTACAGCATTAGTAGATAAAACGGCAAATAATAGAAGCAGCCATATGAGTAAAATCAAAAGCATAACCAAAAGTTAAAACAAATACCTTGCACAAGAATTTTTTTTATGGCATGAGATAATTTTAACACTATAATGCTTCCATATGAAAGTTTACCAACCAAATAACAATGGCATCATTTCTCTGACAGCCTAACGATTTTGAACTATAGTTAGTGCCATCCATTAATAACAGCTAGCAGTTACACCCATTGGAGATTCAATGAATACGCCGATAGAAACAACAGTCAAGATTGAAAGATTTTTCAGCGTATGCTGACAGGACCAGCCATGGAATTTATAAAAAAATATTGAGCAAAAATCTTCCGGTGTGAATGGTTTTACTGCATGAGACAGTCTAAAAAAAAAACTATCAATGTGAATGTGCTATTGTGTGATCCCCAGCACAACACCTAAAGATTGTTACCTAAATAAAAATGATTAACTATCCTAACTATCTGGGAAAGGTCATGTATTGATATCAGAATGATTCCAGTGTTGGAGGATTTAGAGAGCAGCGTACAGCTTCAATGTGCCACGTGCAGCTTCTATCGGTGTATTCCTTGATTCTCCATTGTCAAACACAGCAAACAAAACATAGTACTTTGATAAGAAAGAAATATCTTTACTTTTGTGCATTCATTCTAACAAGATAAAGTCATAATCTGCACAATATTTGATAGTTAGAATGATATTTGGCAGTTAAAATGATATTTGCTAGTTAAAAACCAAAAAAAGGCAAAAATAGAACGAAGACTTCTTTTCAGCCAGAATCCAAAGTTCCATGATCCAGAGTCTTATAGTTAAAAGTGCTGTGCTAAGTGTGTATGCGAAATGTAGAACTATTAACAACGCTACAGATTTTACGTAGACATTTCAGCTATCATGCTATCCCATAAAAGAACATCCAAATTGTGAAAAATGCAAGATCAATTGTAGGGGTTTTGAAAGTGTTTTAATATCTCTTCACAATTGATTGCCACAATCTTTGCTTGGGATGTTGCAGTTTACAGCGTCATTTCAACCATACAACTGATAGGTAATACCTGCACAACTCAACAAACTTTCTTGCAGAATAATTGATTACGAAGAGCATGTTCACGTTAGGTTCACCATTGTTTGCACCAGATATAGATTTTATTGAAAAGACTTTACAATTAAAACCCTAAAACCTAATATCAAATGCAACAGGAAGATAATGATAAATTATTGAAACCACATAAAATAAATGTTACCGAATTCGTTTAAATGTGGTTGCTCACGATTTTTGCATAACTCCACTGTAAATGTTGGCGGGGTGGAAAATGGGAAATGAGATAGGTTTTTATAATCTTTTGGGAACGGTTTCAAAAGTCAGTTCAAGCAGTTGAACAAGTTTTGGGTTCGGTGAACAGCAAATGGTAGTTAGGGTTATGGTAGGTATCTTACGGGTTTTAGATTAAAATAATAAATTAAGTTTATTTAATTTATTATTTTTGGGAGGTTATTAGCTCATAGGTAAATAATAAATTAATTTTAATTTATTATTTATAGGATATATCAAAATGAAAGATTTAATTAATTAACATTAATTAAGTCACATATGGGTACTAATAGATTAAAGGGGATATTTAGGGATTATTAGGGATAATTATGGATTTTAGGGATAATGAAAGATTCGGTCAATTTTGGATGTCTACACATTCATCAGGCATTAAAAACTATCAAGCAAAAGCAATTGTCAGCTGTAAAGTCAGAGTCCCTAACCTTGGCCGACGTCCTCACTGCCTGTGCACAAAATAGAGATGTTGAAAAGATTTGGAAGCTTTCAAGCAAATGAAATCGGCAGGTGTAAAACCAAACTCCGCAACTTTTGCCAGCATCCTTCCGTTTGACAAAATGCCTCAAATGGATGTCATCTCATGGAATGCATGATCGCAGATTTGCACAAATTGGAGTCATTGAAAGTGCTTTAGAAACTTTCAGGCAATTGCAGTGGGTAGGCGTAAAGCTACATCCCTCATCCACGTCCTCCCTGCCTAGGCAAGTGGAAAGCTTTGGCACAGGGTATGGATATCTAACAAGGCATAATGCAAATGAATTTTTTTTGTCAGATGATGTAATTGAAACTCTCGAGAATACATCCAAACATTGTAAGCTTTGCTTGTGTTTTAGGTGCACGCAGCCATGCAGGTTTAGCGGATGAGAGTTGCACATACTTCAATTATACGAGTAACCCTTATTTCATTACAACTACCGTTGATGGCTATGTGTGGCGGTCCTTCTTCGCAGTGCTGGCTATCTTGAGGTGTAAGATACCCAACTAGTTCTACTAAAATTTTTCCTTAAACAATTTTACTTGCTATCAATTCATCAACTACTTCAACAACATAAAGATATACATCAAAGATAACTACTTGAATGAATCAACCTTAGAGTTGGGTACTTGTCTTGTTACTCGATTCAATCAACTTGCAATGTCTTATTACATGGATAATGCTTTCAATAGCATGAAGTTACAACTTATTAATGGAAATACAAAAGAAAGGCCTTGAAGCCTTGATGTTTACAATGTCTTCCTCACTTGATCAACTCAATTGAATTCAATGATGTTAACTGAATGTCAACACCTCGCATTACAACAAGGGAGCATCACCTTGCTTGTTGAGGGAGCATCACCCCAACCCTTGAAACTCGCAGGCCTCAAGATTACAAGCTTACAAGCTTTGCAGAGAGAAATTCGCCAAAGTATTCGATGCCAAATGAATGAGAGAGCTCCTCCTTTTATAGGCCTTCCAAAGGCAATGAAGGCACGTTTTTCAATGCACAAAGAGGAACCAAGGCACATTTCCCAAGGGGCATATCCAAGGGAATATTCCATCTGATGACTCATTCTGAGTTGGCAAGCTTATCCAGAGACCTTGACACGGATCCCGAAGACAGTCTGTCGACCAATGAAAGCTCAGGTAGTTACAACTACCTTATCTTCTAGCTAGGCGCCCATTTGAAGCAGTGTGATCATGGAATGGCGCCCAATGTGGACCTAGGTGCTCAACTAGGGGAGCAGAAGCATGAATATGCGCCTTGAGGAATTTGATGACTCCATGCAATCCTGGAACTTTAGCGAAGATCTTTTGGATCCTAGGCGCCATCTGAGAATTGGGAAGAGAGGATTGACACTTAGCTTGCTTAGGCGCAGAACTGGTGTTCTCTTGACTGGGCGCTAGATTTGGAAGTTCTGGGCGCCTAGAGAAGGTTTTGACATCTTCCCACAATCTTATGCAACAGATGAAGCTTCTGAGTGTTGTATTGACCGTTTTGGAGAGAGCGCCCATATCTAGAGTAGTTAAAAACCTTGTTTTCAGTCCTTAGGCGCACTTTTGGGGACAAGACCCTTAGGCGCAACAAGATGACTGAAGAAGTGAGAATTGGCGCCCTCCCTTGAATAGCTTATCTTGCATGCAAGTGTTTGCTTCCAGAGACATTGGGGTGAATCTAGAAACAATAACCTTACTAGCGCCTAAACGAATTGGAGAGCTTGGAATCACTTTATCAATGAGGCGCATTATTGAGACAACATAACATGGATTTGGCGCCTAGTCTTGAGTTGCCACTCTCCCTGAAAAGCGCTCATACTTGAGGTCTTTGGAATGACACCAAACACTTGCTTTACCAAGCGCCTTAGCTTACTGAGAAGTGAGGACATCATTCACCCACTGGAGTCTTGTTTTGGCGCCTACTCAAGCTGTAAGAAAGATGACTTTGAATCAACTTATCACATCACCCCTTAGGCGCTCTTTAAGACCTCAAAGTGATTATCAATCCAAGGCGCATTATCAAGGTTTCAAGAGACATGAAATGGCACCTATGCTACAAGTCTTCACCAGTTCAGGTGCTCAAAAGGAGGTCTTCTACCATCTAGGCGCCAACTGGAGGTAGGAGAGAAGGAGATTGGCGCCTCCACTTCCATCCCACTTATCTGGCTTTGGACAATGATTCCAACTGACTAGAAGGTCATTTCAAGAATCTTGAAGCCTTTAATGAGCATCTCAACCATCCAAATCTTTTTCTTGACAAGGCGCCATTTCAGTATTGCAGAGGGAAGCTCTAGCGCCTAGGCGCCCATCTTGATCTGTGAAGGAATGGATTGGCGCCCAACTTGAAATGATCATTTCCCTTGCAAGCGCTCACCCTTGGAGTCATTGGAGTGAGTTAAGATATCATTCTTCTTTAGCGCCTTGACTGAGTGAGAAGATTGAAGGCTACTTCCTTGATTAGGCGCATGCTTGAGTGGATGTCAACTAGGCGCACCTGAATGATTGATGGATCATGAAATAGCGCCTAGTCTTCAAAGTGCAAAACATCTCAAACACTATGTGATTCATATGACTTCACAAAGGTTCCTTAGTACTTCCAGGGCTTGTTCAAAGACTCCATATCCTTAGGCGCTCATTTGAGCAGTTTGATGAGGAATTTGCGCCTAGACTCCTAAGAGTCAACTACCTTATGGCTTGGCTTCCAGACTTAGCCAAATTTTCGGTTTCTGACTTGTTCCTGCAAAACAACAAGGTTAAGTTAGTCAAAAACCAGTTCATTCCCTCATTATTTAGAATTAGCCTCCGGGAATGAGGAATAGGCTAATTCATTCTTCATTTGATGATCAGGTCGGAAATGGGGACATGACATGAGGACACCCTAAACTTTATCATTTCGATGCCAATTGAACCTGGGGTAATTATGTGGACATGATTTCTTGGTGCCTGTAGATCACATCTGTAGACAGAGGAGATCAATGAAGGATTGGAGAAATCGGCTTGGGAGGTGAAGGTATACTCCTAGCCTGTACCAAAATAAGAGCTTTGGAACAGGGGTTGGACATACATCACAGTAGAAGACAGATTTCATCAAATGTTGTAGTTGCAAGCTGCCTGGTAGACAACTAGATTCGTTGAAAAGGCTTTAAAAACTTTCAAGCAAATGAAATTGGCAGGTGTAAAGGTATATTCCACTATCCTTGTTAACGTCCTCCTGTCTGTGCCTGCGTGGGCTTTAAAACAGAGTATGGAATAGGGTATGGACGGTAGGAGGCTGCGGGCTATGGCAGAGAGGTGGGGCAGATTAAGGGGGTGTTTATCAACCATAGCTACTATCTAACTTTCATAAAATCTTCAACACAAATGCTAAATTGCAACATATCAATTACCAACTAAAATCTTTTAACAAAAATTTCAAGAGCTAGTCATTTAAAAGAAACAAAACAAAATAATGAAGGAGAGAACTCATATAGATTTCTCCAGCACTCCCCAAATCAGAGATGAGTGTCCCTCTTCCTCACAATTCTAGGCAATTTATAGAAAAATCCATGCATCCTCCATTTTTAATGATAATGCATCCTCCACTCTCTTAGTTTAATGATAATGCATCCTCCATTCTCTTTGTTTAATGATAATGCATCCTCCACTCTCCTTTCTTAATGATAATGCATCCTCCACTCTCTTAGTTTAATGATAATGCATCCTCCACTCACTAGTGGATTTGCAAATCTTATCCTCCATTTCTTATGTGTAATCCATTTAAATTGTTTATTAATTGTATTTCAAATGAATATACTTTTTATGGTAGTTTTTTTCAAATTTAGAATGCAAAAATTGAGTTGTGACAAGTACATACACATAATGAAGTTTTAAGCAATTTAAAATAACAGAAAATAGTCACTATCCAATACTCTTAGCAGAGCTGCCAGAGAACAAATAGTGGAACCCCTCAAAAGCTGTTGAAGACCCCCCCAACAGATTAGTATACTCTATACAATTCTTCTTTGATCTAAATTCTTAGCCTTTTTATACTTAATTCACCTTTCCAAGTTAAGCAGTTTGTTGTAATGAACTCTCATACTTATTAAGATTACCATTAAGGCTTGCTAGTTGATTCACTGAAGATCTGAATGGTACTTCTATTTCTTAAGGCCTTCTCTATCCTTGTACATCATCCTTCCGTCAAACCCAAATTCTTTCCTTTGCGAATGATAGTGCTAGTTGAGTCACTGAAGATCTGAATGGTACTTCTGTTCCTTAAGGCCTTCTCTATCCTTGTACATCATCCTTCCATCGAACCCAAATTCTCTCCTTTGAGAATGATAGTTTTCTTTTCAAGACTTAGTGTGTAAATAGAAGTGGAATAGGAGGAAGAGAGAGTGCAGTTGGATCATTTAGAGATTTTTGGCAAGGTCAGTGGCTCAAAATAACTGTAGGAAAAATGAGTCAATTGGAGGGAGGCTTGCCTAAAGTATTTTTATACCTTCTCAAAGTGTCCATTGTATCATCTAGACTGCTGTATAGTAGCTAGAATTTTATATGATGTAGAACAGAATGCTCGTGTGAGTACAACGCTTCATTTTCATTCTGAAATGCTTGTTTGAGTTCAATAAAGAAGAATTTGTTGAAGACTTATTAGCAAATTAAGAGTTGGAAGAATTATTACCCAATGGATAATATGGAATTGATCTTAAATGGATTGTCATCTATGCTGGGGAGTCAATCCTTCACTCTGCTTGGCGTTTCCCTTTTGATGCTGAGAAAGTTAAGCCCCATATATTTTTTAATCTTGATGATGAATAAAACCATGACAATGTTTAGTTCTTGTTTATGAATCTTGTGCTGGTGTAAAAATCTCTTCAGGTGGATGAACATATGTCTCATTCTTTCATTTATGGTAATGTGAGGAGCAAGAATGATCATGGTCTCTATTACTAGGATACAAATACAAATTCGAAACTATTTTGGAGAGCCCAGTATATGTCTACAAAAATGTTATATGCTTATACACAGTTATAAACAGTTTTATGTATGTATGTATGTTGAATTTCATGCGTTTATTTGTTGGCATCCTCTGTCATACTTACAATTCAACATTTTATTGTTTGACAGATGTTTGTAAGAACATAGTATCTGGCTGTGGTTCCATCTAAGAATTTATCTATTTTGTGGATTTTCATGTTATGTACTGTAGTGGCATTTTTTTAACTTGACCATCTTATTTTGGTAATGTTATTGATGTATTGCAAACTCCAAAATGGTAGTGGCATCAAATTAGTTTTAGTATTGATGAGCTCATTGTTTCGATGGCATGAATAGCTTCTTCATTGTTTTAGTCTTATTGGATGTCAAGTTTTGTCCATGCTAGAAATGAGATTCTTACGAAAATGTTGATGTCTTGAAAAAGACAAAAATTTAGCCAGTTTGTTACCCATTGTAAACAAACATACTAGATTAGCGATTGGATATGATGAAAACTACTATTTTATCCTTAAAATACTATAATAGTGTAGTGTGGCTGCAACCCTAGCAAGCACAACTACACAACATTCAACACAATTGGGCACCTGCATGCCCAAAAAGTTGGATTGCACCTGTAGATTCAAAGAGAGATCAGAGGAAATACTTCAAAACATGTGAAAATATCACAAATAATTGTATTTGATATGAAAATGGATTGACTGATTAAATAATGAGTGGTAAACTTTTATTTATAAGAAAATGGGTAGCTTGTTATGCAAGCTACTACATTGTTACAATGACTGAGTTCAGTGATCTAGAATTAGATCAATAAAGTTTGTCAAGTAGGCTAGCTTAATCATTGATGGTCTCATTGAAGTTAATCCTTTTGCCTATCCCATCTTGGATATTCATTCTTGAGAAAAACTGACATATAAGTCAAGTTGTAGAAGTTGAATGTGAGAAAACCTGGAGGAAGGAGTAATTAAAGGATTTGACTGCACAAAGGAACTAGGCCTAATAGAAGAAGAAGCAGAACTAATGGGTTTGATAGAAGTCGAACTCATCTTATTAGTTCAATATTGGTTGAAATTGTCCTTGTCATAAATTGGATGAGCAAAGCATGTTCGATCGTATTCAAACACATTGTAGAAACGGCAGAGACAGGGTCTATTGGGTTTGAGTGCTCCAAAATCTGTTCAAACAATTCTTTTCAGTTTCTATGACACTTGGGCTTCCTTCTTCAACAAATTTGCAACTCATCTTTTTATGAAACCTCCAAGAGATGTCATTGCATGGGGGGATTCCTTAGTGTTGTTTTATAATTGTTTTTGTAAAAGCCTACTGCTTGAAGCCTATGAGTCTTTAAGAGTGTAGTAGAGGTTTAGGAAGTGTGTAAGAGCATTGGAGAGTTGTATGATGAAGAGCATTGCTGTTGTAGGGAAGAAATCCTTGTAAGCCTTATTTTATGCAAGAAACCATTGTAACAGCTCACGAGATAGTGGCTTGAGGAGGGACTACACCTCACTATTGAATTTTTCTCCAATTTGGGTTTCTTCAGTTCACTGTCAAATTGCTGGTATATTCTCATAATTTGTGTTGTTGATGCTCTTTGCTTGTATTTACATAGTTTTAAATTTTAAATAACTTGTTCTATCCTCTAAGATGAAAGAGTAGGGACTATCTTCTGTATTTTTGCATTAGGAATAGCGACTCATGCAATCAAAGCATAGTTTGTAGAATCGCACTCAGCAGACCCAAAATTTGCGACTTGGCAAAAACTCGGCAACTTAAAAAATTACTTAAATTTATTTAAAAACACAATTTTTTGCAAAATTCAATGACAAAATGTATCCAATGAGTCCATTAATGAGTACACAAGTGTTTCCTATTAGATTTGATCTATGTTCCATGGAGTTTCTTGACGGGGAGACAGGGGGATGGGTTTCGGGGATGGGGGGACCTGTTGATGTGTTTTCCTTGCATAGACAACACAGCATAAAAAGATGTTGTGACCTCATCACACATCGCCCCATTGCAAATGGGGACCCCCTAATTTTTGCTTAAGTTTGGTCTAGTTTCTGAGTCTTAGCTAGGTGCTGGTTCATAACACATGCAGGGAGGGACACTAGATATGTCAGATGTGTCATACCTTAGAATGTCTCATAGGACACTTTGAGTGATCGAGATCGGAGTAAACAAGGTACATCTCCTTGGTCAGAGTCTTCTTGTGAAAGGGTTGATATTAAAGCTTGTAATGTTTTGACTTACGATTGAAGGGATTCATGTTTGGCTCTGAGTTTAAGTGAGTTTGAAGCTATAAGAGGCAAAATCCAAGGGTCATGTCCAAACCTGCCCTACTTGAGCGGTCTCAAGAGGGGGTCTTGGACAATTTTGCCTGCCACATGAATTTCTCCACACACAGTCTCCAATCCCGCCCTAGGAGAAAATGTGCAAATTTTGAAGTATGTCAACACAAAACATAAAGATGATAAAAGTTGATGGGAAACTCGAAGGATTTGAAGGCATCAAGTGTCTTTTCAGTATGAAAATCCAAGAGGTAACTTCAAACCCGCCTTACTTGGGCGATTTCAAGAGGTCCTTATGGACTATTTCACCTCCCACATCAAATACTCCAAGCATTACCTTCAAATCCGCCCAAGGAGGACTCTATAAAGTTTACAATAAGGTAAAATGCAATGAGGTGATGAAGTTTTGATGAAAGTACATAGCATTTGGAAGAGTTGTCCAAAGGGTACCCTCAAACCCGCCCTACCTGGGCGGTCTCAAGAGGGGGTCTTGGACTTTGTTTCCTGCCACATGAAACTCTCCACCTGTTGCCTCTAGAACCCCTCAGGGGTGTAAATGGTTCAATTTGCAAAGTTATTTGGTCAAGGATGAAGGAAGAGACATTTAGAGAGCGAGATTATCAAGATTGATATGAATGAAATGTTTCTAGTATGGAAAACCAGAGGTCATGTCCTAACCCGCCCATTCTGGGCGGTTTCACAAGGTCTTCATGGATGATGTCCCCTGCCACGTGAAATTCTCCACACACTGCTCCCAAAACCGCCCTAGAGAAAAAATGGTTAAGTGTTGAGGTTTTCATGTACAAAACACTAAGGTATGGTGATCTGTAAGTAAGATTTATGAGTTTGAGTGAAGTCAAGTGGATGATAGGCAATATTCCAAGTGTCACCCTTGAACCCGCCCTATCTGGGCGGCTTTAGCATGGTCACATGGATAGTATCTTCATCACCTCATGATACTCTCCAGACAGTGTCTCCAAACCCGACCTTGGAGAAAGTATTAAATTTTGAAGTCTTTCAAACACAAAGCATTAGAATATCATGAAGTTTGAATGGAAAACATGGAGGTTTGAATGCATCAAGTAAGTTTTAAGGCAAAATCCAAAGGTCACCCTTAAACCCGCCCTTCCTGGGCGTCAAGGGGTCTTTATGGACTGCATCACCAAACACATGAAATCCTCCAAGCACTCTCTCCAAAGCCGCTCAGGATGAAGGATAACACACACTGTTAAGTTTGTTTGATCAAGGTATGCCAAGGAGAGGTAAGATAGTCAAGATCAAGGGTGAAAAGTTCCTACACTTTGAGCGATCGAGATCGGAGTAAACAAGGTACATCTCCTTGGTCAGAGTCTTCATGTGAAAGGGTTGATATTAAAGCTTGTAATGTTTTGACTTACGATTGAAGGGCTTCATGTTTGGTTCTGAGTTTAAGTGAGTTTGAAGCTATAAGAAGCAAAATCCAAGGGTCATGTCCAAACCCGCCCTACCTGGGCGGTCTCAAGAGGGGTTCTTGGACAATTTTGCCTGCCACATGGATTTCTCCACACACAGTCTTCAAACCCGCCTTACTTGGGCGGTCTCAAGAGGTCCTTATGGACTATTTCACCTCCCACATCAAATACTCCAAGTATTACCTTCAAATCCGCCCAAGGAGTACTCTATAAAGTTTACAATAAGATTGCAGCAGGGCAGTAAGAAGCAGCAGCAGATTTCAAGGAAAAGGTCAAAAGTTCACAAATATTTTCAAGTCAAACTTTCCAAATTTCTGATTTTTTTCAAAAATCTGCTTTTTCTAAGGTATGTTATTTTGAAATTCATTGTTTTCTTTATCCCACATGCACAAGGAGATAGGATAAATATTAAAAAATTCATATTTTAAGAGGTCACATCAGCCTAGTGACATGTGTTGTCTTCTCTCATAGGTGATGGAGGATCCAAGGAGGTGAATGGCGAGAACTCATACATGAGAAGTCTGGAAGGTTGAGGAACGTTGCTCAAACTTGTCATCATCATCACATGGAGGAGAGCTCCAACATCTAGTTCGAAGACTTCGTATGTCTGGATGAGGAAGACATCAATGCCATGTGAAAGGGAGCTAGTCTAAGATGATCAAGGTTACAAGTGTAGTTCATCATCAAGAGCATCATCTGTTCGAGGCGAGGATCAGTGGAAGGTTGTCACTTCACCACGCATACCTTGAAGGAGGTCATCATCCAGAAGCTCACATATCATGTGCCAGACAAGAACTCTCATCAGGCACTAGTCTACTCCATGAGTCCATGCAACCGTCCATAGGCATGATCCTACACAAGCACAACAACATCACAGGATGAGAGATTAGCATGATCATCAAAACTATCCATGAGTTACATCAAGACAAGAAGAAGAAAATATTCTAAGTAAAGTGAACATGAAGTGAATCACACTAGTTCATTCAAAGATGCTGAGGTGGCACGTAATCATCAAGCCAATAGCATTTTGCCATGTAAGAGGGCCCACTATAAAGATGCTCCAGAGATGCTTATCACATTGGGAAACGTGCCCTCATTGCCTCTTTCATGTTCTAAAAATAGCTAATTTTGTAACAAACTGCCTTGTTGTCTCGATCTCGGCCGTTGATTGTCAAATCAATCCTGGCCCTTCATGTAATTTCTGGAGTCTATAAAAGGCTCATTCTTCTCATTTGTAGAAACAATAGGAGGAGATTAGGAGTAGAGTTGCTGTAGGAGAGTAGAATAGCAAGTAGAGTAGAGGAAACTCTTCGATGTCATTGAAGAGATGTTGTGAAATTGTTGTAAAAACACTCCCTGGATCAATACAAGCTCATTGTTGATTTTTCATGGTGATTTGTGTGATTATGGGATGTTGGCATGGTTTCAAATTCTCGTGGATGATTGAGAAATGTTTCCAAGTAGAGTTAGATTAGAAGTTTATTGGTGTGATGCCAATATGTTAAGATATTTGATGAATTCCTTAATGGTTCATACTTTTTGTGGATTGTCGATGGCAACTCACTATGCAAAGTTAGCCTGAACCTTTACATGCTTTAGTTCGGTTGTGAAGATTGTTCAAGCTGCGCCAACTGTGGGTGTTTGGATGAATGCTTTGCAATTTGAAAATCTTTGAAGTACCTTAGAAGATTGCACCGAACTTTGTGTAGTTGTTGGTCCTCATGGCAAAGCGGAGTTGGGTTATATGAGGAATTTGTCTATCTTGACATCATTCATCACTTCATTGTCTTTAGATTAGCTTCTTAAACTCTTGCCTTTTGCCTTTTCTTTTCATAGTTGATCAGAAGTTCCATTTCACAAGGAAAGAGTACATAGTTGAATGAAGTAAGGAGCATATTCAGCGTAAGTCCCTTTGTGATTACCAACAAATCACATCACACCACCAAGGCTATCCGTTGCAAATCACCTACAAGGAACCTTGGAGCGTTCTTGTTTGATCACATAGTTTAGCATTTGAGACGCTTTGTTCAAGAGAGGATAGAACACTTGGTGTTTTATCAAATGTTGTTGTTGTCAAGAAAACATCATCAACAGAATTGGCACTAGAAGGAGGGCCACACTCTACCGGTTGCCGTAAAAGGCAAGAAAGTTCACGCTGGATCGAATCGGTTCGTTTTCACCCGACAGGCATTAGAGGATTTTAAGGTCTACACCAGGAGCATCCAAAGATTTGGTTGAGTTGGGGTTTCAAACCAAGTCCAAGAAAGGCAAGAAAGTAGGTTCATCAAGCCAAGGATCTCCAAGCGGAGGACAGTTCCAAATGCCTCCACCACAAAACTCATCCATAGGAGTTGTTCAGGCAAACATTACGCAAGCAATCTCTCAAATGATTCCAACAGGAGTCGCCCAAGCAACTCCACTTCAGCAAGGAGCTACGCAAGTAGTACAGGTTCAGCAACAAAACATTCCAATGCCGGCCTGGCCCTTGGCAAATATTTCTCCTCTTGGAGCTTTTACAAATTACAATGATATGCCTAAGAATCCTGAACACTTTTGCTCCAAGTTCCACGTCAACGATGTGAACCGAACAGTAGAGGAGCACATCAAGATTTTTGAAGACACTCTGTCAAACAGGAGGATTATACATGAAGATGTAGCCTGTAGGCTGTTTCCATATACACTTGAAGGAGATGCCACCTTTTGGTATGTTAACTTACCTGCTGCATCTATCACTAGTTGGCAACAGATGAAAGATGCTTTTCTGGAAAAATTCAAAATTCCTATTACTCCAGCAGAGCTTTACAAACAGTTTATCGAGGTAAGAAGACAGGAGCATGAGCCCATCGCTACTTTCAATCACAGGTTTCATAAAGCGTATTCGAGACTGCAGGCTCCATATAACATCAATGAGCCTATGGCAATGGGGATTTATTATGCAGCGTTGGATCGTCTCACTTCCATGTTCGTGAAGAGAGCAAGAGCACCACCTACTACTTTAATAGCAGCATATGCTGAAGCCGTCAAGGTGAATACTAATTTGGGGATGGACACTCATGGACCTCTCAATCACATGGGGTATCCGGCAATGCAGAATCAAATTCAAGGGATCAACCAAGCATTGGCCCATCACATGCCAGTCATGAATCCAGTTCCTGCTCCTGCTAATCAATTAGTACTACATCCTGGAGCGCCTGTTTCACAAGCTTTGCCTGCCAAACCAGTGTATCTGCAAGGGCCATCGTCTTCCTCCACCAAGACTCAAGAGGAAAAGGAAGAAATGAGAGAATTGATAGATCAAGTCAAGAAGTTGTCAATGGAAGTCACTCAGTTAAGAAATCAAAACAACTATCTCCAAAATATGCAAAGGAACTTTCAAGCAAGCCAAGGCGGAAATCAAGCCAATCCAGGCAACTATCAGGGATATAATCAAGGGTTCCGAGGAGCAAACCAGGGCTACCAGAGGCAAAACAGGACATGGAATACATCACCAAATAACGGCAATGTCCCTTTGCCTTTGAACAATAATCCAAATCCAGATCCCAAACCATCCGACAAAGTCTTTCTAGCAGAAGCAGCCTTGTCTAGTTGGTGTTGACTGCATAATACCAATCAGCATTCTGATTTGCAGTGTCCTGAATTTAAGATTGCCGCTGACATCTTCCAGAAAGAAATGTAGAACACACAAGGCTAGGAGGCTCCCCCACCAACCTCTGGATATGAAATCGTCCCCACACCTAGATATGATCAAGCTCTGATGATTGAAAATTTTGTATTCCCTCCGATGATGGAATATGATATGAGGGATTATAATGGAAAATTTCCACCAGCTTCGGCAAATGGGCCAACAGGGGACCAGACTTGTTATCCTCCATTCAATGGTAACTATCCACATCAAGAAAGGGGTGAAGTACATGCATTCCAACAGACAGCTGGAAATCCACCAACGAAGGTATATCAAAGAAATTATCGAGCACCAGATCCTTTGACTACTTCTACACCTCCGAATAACTTCCAGACACCGCCTGATCCAAATGCTAGCAATAATCCAGGCTATCCAAGAGATTCATCAGAGTATAGACGGAGAGATCCTGTTCAAAGAATCCCGCCAAAACACAATGTTTCACAGCCAGACGTTGCACAAAAGGTTAGTTCCTCTAGAAACGAAGATTCTAAAAATGACCTTAAGAGGTTGAGTCAATGTGTTTTAGAAGAAGTTAAAAGGGTTAAAATCAGTTTGCCATTGATTGAATTAATGAAAGTATCTGAGATACAAGAGACCTTTTTGGAGAGTCTAAGTGATAATGCTGTTAAGAGTGGAAATCATAACACTTCAACTCCATCAAGTTCATCCGCAACTAGTCTACCTCATGCAAATGTTGCTCAGAATACTAATGTAGCCCACTCAGAGCCTGCTCAACCTCAAGAACAGCCAAATACATCTATGTAGCGCAAGATACGCCAGACACGAACAACAAAGTACAAGCCAAATCTTCACCTAAAAAGGAGGAACCAACAAAGGATGTTAGTACAATAAAGAGTCAAGATTCTAAAACTCATTCAAAAAGGGCAGAAGAGTCAAGTTTCATCGCTCCAAAGAAGAAGTCAGTAGTATTTTATCAAGGAAAGGATGAGCCTGCTCCCTTCCTCCTCTCGGTGAGAATTTTCGGTAAACTGCTCCACAACTATTTAATGGACTTAGGAGCTTCAAGTAATGTAATGCCACTTGTTGTATGTAAGAAACTTGGTGTGATCCCAACACAAACGACAAGGAAGGTTACGCAATTAGACAAAACCAAGGTTCCAGTTGTTGGTGAGCTACATAACATTCACATGCAGTTGGCAGCTGACCCCAGGGTACAACACTACATAGATATATCAGTTGTGGATATCCCTGAAGGATATTGGATGTTGTTAAGCAGAGACTGGTTGAGGAAACTCAATGGGTACGTATCGACTGACTTTTCACATATGTGGCTATCATGGAAGGGACTACCAAATCAGATCAGAATAGATAGCACTCCTAGATTGAAGTTGACGATCACAGAGTATGGTGAAGATAACGAGATTCTTTTTGTGGAGTCTGACCTTGGTGTATACAAGCCCAAGGTAGAAGAGGTTCTGATGTTAAAAAGTTCAACTGAGAGTTTGGTAGATAGTGAACATGGCACTTCCATTGATGAACAAGATGAGGGCATGTTGGAAAATTTTAGGAACTTTGTGTTGAGAAATGTCCAGCAGAGTTTAGAGCTTGGAGGATATGCTGAGATACAAGATTTGTTATTACCCAATTGGTGTCGAATGCACAATGCATTTCACTCTGAGTTCACCTGTGAGATGTGTAAAGTAGCCTTGGAACAAATCAAGAAAAGAGTACCAGAAGCAATGAGGCTAGAGATACCCGAAATCCCAAAGGTAGAAGAGTTACCTTCAAGTGAGTCTTCGACAAATGAAGGAAATTCCTCGACTTCAAATGAAAATTCCCAAGAAATAACTGCTAAGACGAAGAAAGAGATGGATGATAAGAGCGGACCAAGTTCAAAACAAGAAATTGATCAAGTATGGACGTTAAGGTTTGATGGATCCAAGTCTAAGCAAGGATCCTGAGCTGGCTTTGAGTTGATTAGTCCAGTTGGAGAAGCCTACTTGTCAGCATTGAGGTTGCAGCTTCCTTGTACAAACAATGTTGCTGAATACGAAGCTTTAGTACATGGGTTGCTCCTCGCTATTCAAAAGAAAGTAAAGGTTTTACATGTTTTCGGAGATTCTGAGGTCATTGTAAGATAAGTCAGAAAACAATATGTCTGCCATGATAAAAGATTGAAAAGATACAGGAATAGAGTGTGGGATCTTATAGAAAGTTTTGACGCTTTCAATATTCAATCTGTTTATAGGTCTAAGAATCGAGTAGCGAATGCATTGGCTCAAGCAGCAGGTTCATTAGAACCATTATCAATGGAAGGATTAAAGAAATTTACAGTTGAATTGACATCAGTTCCTTCGGTTCCAGACAATATTACAAACTTCCAAGTTTTCGACGATGATAAGCACATATTGGATTTCCTAACGAAGTTTGGTATATTCACAGCTCAAGTCATTGATGAAGGAGAAGTTAAGGAAACGGAGTTTGATCCCGACGGGATAATGAATTTGAAGAACAATACCATCCCAAGAGGAATGATAGAATTGGAAAGGCTTTTTGATACAGACAGATTGAGTGCTCTTCAATCTCGCAAAGAAGAAGGGAATAAGTGCGATACATTAAATTTGGGAACAGACGAAGATGTTAAGAATGTTTTTATAGGGAGAGTCTGTACACCTGAAGAACGAGAAAGCATAATCAAAGCTATGAAGGAGTTTCAAGACATAATTGCATGGGGATATGAAGACCTCAAGACATATGACACTTCTATTATCACGCATACAATTCCTCTCAAGCCCGGGAGTAAGCCTTTTCGGCAACGTCAAAGGCCGGTCAATCCTTTGTTAGAACCGCCTATCTACCAGGAAGTGAAGAAGCTGTTGCAAGCAAAAATAATTTTCCCAGTACGGCATTCCACGTGGGTTGCCAATTTAGTCCCTGTTAGAAAAAAGAATGGTGAAATAAGATTGTGCGTGGACTTCAGAAATCTTAATAGAGCCTCGGGAAAGGATAACTATCCGTTACCATCACTTGATGAAGTCCTGCAAATTGTTAAACGGTTCTCAGATGATGTCCTTCCTGGACGGTTACTCTAGATACAACCAAGTTATGGTTGAAGAAGAGGGTTGTCTGAAGACAGCTTTTACCACAAAATGGGGATTCTTTGCATACAGGAGAATGCCCTTCGGTCTAATCAATGCTGGTGCTACTTTTCAGAGGGCTATGGACATCGCTTTCGGGGACATTGTTGGAAAATGTATAGTGATATACATGGATGATCTTACAGTCTTTTCGAAGAAGAGAGAAGATCATGTTGAACATTTGAGGAAAGTATTCGAAAAATGCAGGAAATATGGTATTTCTCTCAATCCGAAGAAGTGCATTTTCGGAGTCTCAGAAGGTAAGCTACTCGGTCATGTAATTTCTGAAGAAGGTATTTCAATTGATCCTGACAGAGTGGAAGCAATTCAAAAGGTTAGCTTGCCAACAAGTAAGAAGGAATTAAAATCTTTCTTCGGAAAGATTAACTTTGTAAGGAAGTTCATTACTGGGTTTGCGAAGATCGTCAAACCACTTAATCAGATGTTAAAGAAAGATGCCAAGATGGACTGGACTCCACAAGCTAGAAAAGCATTTGAAGAAGTCAAACAAGCAATTGCCACTGCTCCAGTTCTTATCAGCCCCGACTACACGAAGCCATTTTATTTATATACTTTTGCATCAGATCACACGTGTGCGGGAATTTTGACACAAAGGACAGATGAAAGGGATGAACATCCCATTGCTTTTATGAGTGCCCCATTCAAAGAAGCTGAGTTGAGATATCCCTGTGTAGAAAAGCATGCTTATGCTCTAGTGAAAGCTATCAGAAAATTTAGACATTACATTCTCAGAAGCAAGGTTTACGCCATAGTTCCAGATGCGGCAATCAAAATTTTGTTGATGCAAAATGAACTTGGTGAGAGAAGAGGCAAGTGGGTCGCCATCATACAAGAATACGACATAGAGATACAACCGATGAAGTTAGTGCGAGGACAAGCACTCTCACAGACAATAGCAGCCCAAGGACCAGGTCTGGTACAACAAGCCTGTGTTAGAAGATGTATCACCAGACGAGTGGTATGATGATATTGTATACTATTTGCTCACTCAGAAATGCCCTCCACATATGAATCCAACGCAAAGAAGAGCATTAAGGTACAGATTTCAGCGTTATATGTTACAAGGAGCAGTATTGTTTCGGCGCAATCATGAAGGACTTTATCTAAGATGTGTTGGAAAAGAAGAAGCGAGACAAATTATGGAGCAGTTCCATGAGAAGTTTGGCACTTGTCACGGAGGTGGACTGGCAACAGCCCACCAAATCTTAAGGGCAGGATATTATTGGCCTACCTTGTTCAACGATGCCCACCAGCATGTCAAAACATGTCATACTTGCCAAGTAGCTGCTTCGCGCGAGAAGAATCCTGCAATGCCGCTTCAGCCTGTGATCGAAGTAAGGCCTTTTGCTCCATGGGGTCTCGACTTCATTGGTATGATTAATCCACCTTCTTCAGCGCAACACAGGTATATTCTGACTACTACAAACTATTGTACTAGATGGTCTGAAGCTCATGCATTAAAACTTTGTACTTCTGATGTTGTGATCAAATTTCTTGAAGAAAACATTATCACAAGGTTTGGGTGTCCACATGCACTCGTTTGTGATAATGGGCCTACATTTACTTCGTTAAAATTTTCAAACTGGGCTTTTGAGTATGGTATCACGCTGAAATTTTCATCCAACTATTACCCGCAAGGAAATGGCCTAGCAGAGTCCATGAACAAAAACTTGCTAAATGCAATAAAGAGACTATTGGATAAGAACCCAAGAGATTGGCACACCCAACTGAAGTTTGCCCTTTGGGCAGATAGAACCCGAGTGAAGTCCTCCCTAGGTACTTCTCCATACCACTTGGTCTATGGCCAGGACCCAATCTTTCCTGTACAATTGAGGATCCCAACGCTTCAATTCATGCAAGACTACATGGATCAGGATGAGAGTTCAGACTAGGCTTTCACAACTTCTACACCTGGAAGAGAAACGAGATACAGCCTTAGACAAATTCATGAAACATCAGGGGGTTGTGAAATGTTGGTTTGATCGACAAGCAACAGTTAAGTCTTTCAAGATTTCAGATCTAGTTTTGTATTGGGATAAAGCACATGAACGAAGAGGAGATCATGATAAGTTTGATTATCTCTGGAAAGGACCATACCAAATCGCGGAAATCTTGGGAGAGAACGCTTTTAAGTTGAAAACTTTGACTGGAGAAGAGATTCCACTGCCCGTCAATGGGCAATACTTGAAACACTACTTCCAAACTTGAGTTCCTGGGGAACTTTTCTTGTATATAGTTAGATTAGGTGTTTCTGGTTTTCCGTAGTTTAGTTTTCCTTTGTTTGTTTTTAGGATTTAGTTGTTTAATCTGCTTTGTTTTAAGTTGTATGTTTTTGGAGTTTTGCTTTACTTTAGTTTTTGTGTCGTTCGGGGGGTTTTCATTGCGCATAGAAGTGATTGACCTTTAAACACATTTTGGTTGACTTCATGAAGTTATGTTCACAAAATTCTTCAAGATCGAAAGGTAACTCTCTTTAGTTTATCTTTTTACTAAGATCTGTACTTGACTCAAGAATGGAATCATATATTGCATCCGGACATGGATATCTCTAATTATGAGTTTAAAATATTTAATCTTAAAATGAACGCTTCATAGCTTTCTTTTGGTAAACTTGCATCAGATGGATGGATCCATTGTGGATTCCATTGCTAGTGTCGGATAGCATGACTGTTTGTTTTTAGGAAAGGAGTCAATTGTCCAGTATGGCTTGAAGTATTTTGAGATCTTATACCTTGCATACTCAAGATTCCGAAAGTCACCAGAAGAGTATAAATGAGCTTGTATTAAGTGAGATAGTTCATGATTCCACTTCATTCCATTGTATCTATCCGTATGCTCCATATTCTATTATCACCCCACTTACATAATAAAAGCCTGCACTCTGTGATAAGCATTCCCGTTTCACTCCATTCCATTGTATGCATTTCTCCATACCTCCATCTACTCATTCCATTCGTTTTGCCATGCTATTTTATTTATGCAATAAAGCTTCCATCCATTCGACTCGTTCCATCAAATAAAGAGCTTGAGTTTGATGTCTAAATTTTCCATATAGTCCTGTTCGTTGCCTCGAACTCCCAGCAATGAGTCGTCAGGATAAAAGTTTGAGTCTTCTATGAACGATACATTTGGAGTCTATCCATGTCAGTATTTGCCCTAATGACCTTAACCATTGCATAGAAAGCAAGGTCAAGATGTTGGTATTCCCACCCATTCCGTTTAAATACAAGTCCATCGTCTCATTATCTGCCTATTATACATGTTGTTTTCCCATTCCACCTTCGTCGTTATACAAAGTCTAAAAGCATATGATCACATACTTTTCACTATCCATTTTCTTTATCCATCTCCATCCATTGCAGCCTTCATTCCTTCATCCGTTTCCCAATCATGATTAATGCATGTAAGTGTCGTCTGAACAAGAAGCTTGCAATTCCTCCACTCATCCCTAATTCCATAACACAGAAATCTGGATGCTCTACCCGCCAAGCAAGTGAATTCCTAAGAAGCTTATAAATCTTTACTCCTCAGAACACAAAATGCTAGAAATCCAAACACAGTTTATTCAAATGTTATGGCATTCATACTTCCAAAATGAAGCAGCCAAAATGACAGTCTGGGTATGTAACTCTAAGAAGCTGAATCCAATAGCAGCTTCCGCCTCCAAAGCATCCGTCATCACTCATTCCATTCCATCAAAAAAATTCTAAGTTACTTCATCCTACGAACCAAAATCAATAAGAAATTCTAAGTTCGTAAAGGTCATGAAGGTAATATCACTAGTTATCATCCATTCCCGTTCCCCTTTATACATCCCTTTCCTATTTGCAAGCTTCAAAGTTTAGTTCAGTACATACAGACGTTGATTGTGATTTCACTCCATTCCATTTATTCTAGTACCTACCATCCGTTTTCACTTCATTTCCCGCCATCCAGTACACTTCACCACTACCTGGTCTATGTTTGGATATGCCTATTTGTCTGTTTTGCGTAATCCACGTCATAGTCCACTATCTCCACTCACCTCTATATCATTCGTATCCTATCTATCATTCCTTACCAACATCAGTAATCATACTGGCTAAAAACTTAGTTTTGTATAGACTATCGTTTTGTTTTCCATGGAATCAGATTTTCGAGTCATTCCTATCCATTACCATGGTGAAAACCTGGCAAACAGGCACCATGTGTAATTGTCGTTATTCATGGTGAAAACCTGGCAAATAGGCGCCATGAGTAATATGCCTACAAAAAAAAAAAAAAAAAAAAGAAAAAAAAAAAGAAAAAAGAAAAATGATGAAAATAGTAAAGATAAATCCTTTCGTCCACAGGTGAAAACCACCTCTGGTGGCGCCTTGGATAAGTACCATGGCGAAAACCTAGCAAACAGGCGTCATGCGTAGAGACATCCTGTCTCATTTCGTTCTACTCCATTCCATATCTTGTCCAACCATTTTATTTGCTCCACTCATGTACCCACTTCCATTCATTCGCCTTTCATGAATGTGCGAGCTTTAAGACAGATGAGGTTCTTGGGATATGGATAGTCATGCTGGCTGTTGGTTTTGATTCTGGATCAAGTAGTTGTGTATGTATAACCTAATTAGTGGGTATACTCAAAGATTTTGAAGTTATGATTCTTGTTTATCTTTGGAATGCATGAAGAGCATTAAATGAAACACTTATCTTATAGAACAACAGAGATGAAATGTCTTGATTCAATTTATGCTTCTATTCTTCTTTCGAGTGTGTTTCTTAGTCACTAGATGTACTTGAAGAAGTTATGTTGAAGATTTTGGGTGTTGAATGAACCTTTATTCTTGAAATGTTCAGGAACATTTCTCTCGTGGAGTCGCCAGATGTTGTGACCTCATCACACATCGCCCCATTGCAAATGGGGACCCCCTAATTTTTGCTTAAGTTTGGTCTAGTTTCTGAGTCTTAGCTAGGTCCTGGTTCATAACACATGCAGGGAGGGACACTAGATAAGTCAGATGTGTCATACCTTAGAATGTCTCATAGGACACTTTGAATGATCGAGATCGGAGTAAACAAAGTACATCTCCTTGGTCAGAGTCTTCATGTGAAAGGGTTGATATTAAAGCTTGTAATGTTTTGACTTACGATTGAAGGGCTTCATGTTTGGCTCTGAGTTTAAGTGAGTTTGAAGCTATAAGAGGCAAAATCCAAGGGTCATGTCCAAACCCGCCCTACTTGGGCGGTCTCAAGAGGGGGTCTTGGACAATTTTGCCTGCCACATGAATTTCTCCACACACAGTCTCCAATCCTGCCCTAGGAGAAAATGTGCAAATTTTGAAGTATGTCAACACAAAACATAAAGATGATAAAAGTTGATGGGAAACTCGAAGGATTTGAAGGCATCAAGTGTCTTTTCAGTATGAAAATCCAAGAGGTACCTTCAAACCCGCCTTACTTGGGCGGTTTCAAGAGGTCCTTATGGACTATTTCACCTCCCACATCAAATACTCCAAGCATTACCTTCAAATCCGCCCAAGGAGCACTCTATAAAGTTTACAATAAGGTAAAATGCAATGAGGTGATGAAGTTTTGATGAAAGTACATAGCATTTGGAAGAGTTGTCCAAAGGGTACCCTCAAACCCGCCCTACCTGGGCAGTCTCAAGAGGGGGTCTTGGACTTTGTTTCCTGCCACATGAAACTCTTCACCTGCTGCCTCCAGAACCGCTCAGGGGTGTAAATGGTTCAATTTGCAAAGTTATTTGGTCAAGGATGAAGGAAGAGACATTTAGAGAGTGAGATTATCAAGATTGATATGAATGAAATGTTTCAAGTATGGAAATCCAGAGGTCATGTCCTAACCCGCCCATTCTGGGCGGTTTCACAAGGTCTTCATGGATGATGTCTCCTGCCACGTGAAATTCTCCACACACTGCTCCCAAAACCGCCCTAGAGAAAAAATGGTTAAGTGTTGAGGTTTTCATGTACAAAACACTAAGGTATGGTGATCTGTAAGTAAGATTTATGAGTTTGAGTGAAGTCAAGTGGATGATAGGCAATATTCCAAGTGTCACCCTTGAACCCGCCCTATCTGGGCAGCTTTAGCATGGTCACATGGACAGTATCTTCATCACCTCATGATACTCTCTAGACAGTGTCTCCAAACCTGACCTTGGAGAAAGTATTAAGTTTTGAAGTCTTTCAAACACAAAGCATTGGAATATCATGAAGTTTGAATGGAAAACATGGAGGTTTGAATGCATCAAGTAAGTTTTAAGGCAAAATCCAAAGGGCACCCTTAAACCCGCCCTTCTTGGGCGGCCTTAAGGGGTCTTTATGGACTGCATCACCAAACACATGAAATCCTCCAAGCACTCTCTCCAAAGTCGCTCAGGATGAAGGGTAACACACACTGTTAAGTTTGTTTGATCAAGGTATGCCAAGGAGAGGTAAGATAGTCAAGATCAAGGGTGAAAAGTTCCTACACTTTGAGCGATCGAGATCGGAGTAAACAAGGTACATCTCCTTGGTCAGAGTCTTCATGTGAAAGGGTTGATATTAAAGCTTGTAATGTTTTGACTTACGATTGAAGGGCTTCATGTTTGGCTCTGAGTTTAAGTGAGTTTGAAGCTATAAGAGGCAAAATCCAAGGGTCATGTCCAAACCCGCCCTACCTGGGCGGTCTCAAGAGGGGTTCTTGGACAATTTTGCCTGCCACATGGATTTCTCCACACATAGTCTTCAAATCTGCCTTACTTGGGCGGTTTCAAGAGGTCCTTATGGACTATTTCACCTCCCACATCAAATACTCCAAGCATTACCTTCAAATCCGCCCAAGGAGTACTCTACAAAGTTTACAATAAGATTGCAGCAGGGCAGTAAGAAGCAGCAGCAGATTTCAAGGAAAAGGTCAAAAGTTCACAAATATTTTCAAGTCAAACTTTCCAAATTTCTGATTTTTTTCAAAAATCTGCTTTTTCTAAGGTATGTTATTTTGAAATTCATTGTTTTCTTTATCCCACATGCACAAGGAGATAGGATAAATATTAAAAAATTCATATTTTAAGAGGTCACATCAGCCTAGTGACATGTGTTGTCTTCTCTTGTAGGTGATGGAGGATCCAAGGAGGTGAATGGCAAGAACTCATACATGAGAAGTTTGGAAGGTTGAGGAACGTTGCTCAAACTTGTCATCATCATCACATGGAGGAGAGCTCCAACATCTAGTTTGAAGATTTCGTATGTCTGGATGAGGAAGACATCAATGCCATGTGAAAGGGAGCTAGTCTAAGATGATCAAGGTTACAAGTGTAGTTCATCATCAAAAGCATCATTTGTTCGAGGCGAGGATCAGTGGAAGGTTGTCACTTCACCACGCATACCTTGAAGGAGGTCATCATCCAAAAGCTCACATATCATGTGCCAGACAAGAACTCTTATCAGGCACTAGTCTACTCCATGAGTCCAT